>PVLA01000015.1:0-438596 GCA_004027455.1 Hydrochoerus hydrochaeris
CTTTTCTCTGACAGCTTTTAATAATCTGTTTTTATGCTGTATGTCTGAGATCTTAGTTATTATGTGTCTGGGTGTGGATTTATTTTGGTTGTGACTGGTGTTCTATATGCCTCACTTATCTGCATATCAGATTCTTTCCCCATGTTTGGGAAATTTTCTGCTTTTATTTCTGTAAATACTTTATGCATGTCATTTGCCTCCACTCCTGTATCTTCGCTAATGCCCATTATTCTTATATTGTTGCTCTTGGCATCATCATGAAGCTTCTGGATTGTCATTTCATGCTGCTTTGTTATTCTTAAAAGTTCTATCCTTTCCTGATCACTAACTGTGATCCTGTCCTCAAGGCCCAAAATCCTATCCTCAGCTTCCTTTAGGCGGTTTTGCACACTTTCAATAGAATTTTTTGTTTCTTGGATGTCTCTTTGAGTTTGTTTCATGAATTCTGCTTGTTTTCTACATTGTTCATTCAAAGTTTCAATCAGTTTCCCATGCTCATGTACTTTTATCTCTAGTTCTTCTTTAGCTGCATTCAACAACTCCTCTACTAAAGTTATTGTTTCTATCTTTACATGGGAGAGTCCTTCTAATTTGATTTCCTCTATAGCCTGATGCAGTTGTTTTTTTATTTTACTTGCTATCTTTTCAGAGATTCCCGGTGTGTTACTTTTGGGGTCCTCTATTTCACTGTCTCCTATACTTGCTTCTTGTGAACTATATGTTTGAGACTGCATTTTGCTTTTGTGTGTTGTCATTTTCACTCTGCGTGGTGTTTTCTATGTGTAGGAGGGGATCACACAGTTTTTTCAGACACACCAAAGTCTTACAGTTAGTTGTAGGGTGTTTTACTACTGGCCCTATTTATCCCCTGTACACCTCTATTTTAGGGGTATACTCACCACACTGATACAGTGAATCCACTGTAGTCCAAGGTTCTCCACCTGGGAGCAAAGTTCAAATTTTCTCACACTAAGTGTAGCCCACTGAGATCTTCTGATGTTCCTTGTGGCAGGGCGGGCCCATGCTGGAGGTTCTGGGCAGCCTCCCCCTGAGACGGGCTTGTGCTGAGTTCCCAGTGGCAGGGCGGGCCCTCCGTGGTGGCTGTGGGCAGCCCACCCCTGAGGCGGGCCTGTGCTGAGTTCCCGGTGGCAGGGTGGGCCCTCAGCAGTGGTTGGGGGCAGCCTCACAATTGGATATTAACAGTAGCTATCATAATGTCTCTTTCTAACAGCTTTTAATATTCTGCTTTTATGTTGAATTTCTGGGATGTTGATTATTATATGTCTAGAACACTAGAATTATTTATTTTTGTTATGGCTATTTTGAGTTCTATATGCTTCACTGATCTGTATGTCAGTTTCCATTCTCATGTTTTGGAAATTTTCAGCTTTTACTTCTGTAAATAGCCTCTTGATATCATTTGTGTTGTCCCCTTCTTTTTCTTTTATCCCTATCAATCTTATGTTGTTTTTCTTTGCATCATCTTGCAGTTGTTGAATTGTTATTTCCTGATTCCTTGTTATTTTTAAAAGATCTTTCCTTTCCTGTTCACTAGCTGCAATCTTGTCTTTGAGGCCTGAAATTCTATCTTCACTTTCATTGAGGTGGTTTTGCCAACTTTCAATGGAATTTTTGATTTCCTGTATGTCTCTATGCATCTGCTTCATGCATTCTGTTTGCCTTTTATATTGTTCATTCAGGATTTCCATCTTTTTGCATTGTTCCTCTGATTTTTTAACTATGTCTTCTTTGGATGTGTTCAGCATTTCTTTCATTACATTTATTGTTTCTTATTTTACCTGGGAGATTATTTCTGATTTGAGTTCCTTTATAGCATCCTGGAGTTGCTTCTTTATTTTAATTGATATCATTTCGGGCATTTCAGGTGTATGTTTTATCATATTTTCTTCTATGTACATGGCTCCTAGGCTTTCTTGGGATGGGCTGAAAGTTTGAGATTAGATTTTGGTCTTTCATTTTGTCATTTACCTATATTTCTGGGTTTTGAGTGATGTTCTAAACCTTCCCCCAGGTGTGTTGGAAATTACCTTATGCACCCTTGGCTCCTGGGACTGAATGGAGGTCCCTGAGCATGGCCCAATCAGGCCCGCAGGACCTCCTATGCCTCCTCTGGTGTTTCAGGAAGCTGGGCGGGCTCCTAACCACTGGGAATGATGGCCCAAAGTTCTCCTGGAGCCAGCACACACTCATCTATTTACTTTCAATCTATCTGTGTCTTTGTTTTTAAAATGTTTCTTACATACTGTATATTGTTTGAATTTTCTTTTTTACTCATTATAGCAACTCTACCTTTATAACTGGCATAATTATTTGTATGATCTTTATAATTATTTGTAGAATTTTTATAATTATTTGTATGATTGAACTGATAATTACCATATTATTGTCTTCTATTTGCCCTGTTTATTATTTGTTCTTTTTTACTTTTTGATTTTGGGGTTTATCAAATTTTTTAAAAATTGCATTTGAACTGATCTATTTTTGACATGTTAGTTATACATGTGTGTTTTTTAGTGGTTCCTCTACAATGCAATGTATTTATTGTAGAACATATTCTTCCTTGACTTTTCATAGTTTATTTATGCTTAATATACTATATCACTGCTCATAAAATATAAGAAACATCCAACCATGGAGGTCCATTTACTGTATCATTTACTTTTTAAAAATTTATCCACATAAACCTATAGTGATGGTGCATGCCTATAACCCCAGTACTCTGGAGGCTGAGATAGGAGGATTGCTACAAATTTGTGGTCATCCTGGGCTAGAGTTGAATTCAGTGCTTGCCTGAGCTACATTGCAAGATCTTCTCTCAAAAAAAAGAACAAAAAATTTATCAATATATTTAGTGTTAGTTTGTTGGTTGGTGTTCTTTATGTCTTCCTAAAAGTTCAAGTGTCCATATGGTGTTATTGCCCTTCGAAGTGAAGAACTTTTGGTAGCACATTTTATGGTGCAGATCTGTTTGTGACAAATTCTTTCTGTATTTATTTGATTAAAATGCCTCCCATTCAACATCCTTCTTCTAAAAATTATGAATGCACAGTTTTTTGAAAATTTTTAGATTAAAAAATTGATATGAAAGTATAATTCCCACATACCCCTGCCACCCACAAAAATTTTTTCCTACTATTTACATCTTCTATTGATGTAGTATATTTGGTATAAGCAATTAAAAACTGCTTATACAATATTAGATAATTATGCAGATATTAGTATGAAGCCTAAAGTTTACATTAGGGTTTACTTTGTGTTGTATGTTAATGGTTTTGACGTATGTACACCAACATGCGCGCACCATTATTATATCATTGAATAGTGTCATGCCTCTCAAAATCCACTGAGTTATAATTGCTTATTAGCTCTAAGATTTTTTTAATTATTCTTTTAGATTTTTTGCATAGACAATCAAAACAAAACAATGAGAGAAATACAGGGCTTCAAATCAAGCTAATAGGAAATCAAAAATGGTTACTATAATATATTTTGTTATCTTTGAAATAGCTATCCATGCCATTAAATATAATACAATTAGACAAACTGCAACAGAATAAAACCAAACAGAATGATGAAAACAATGCAGTTTTCAAATCATGATAATAGATTAACAATGGCCACTGCCTTCCCTTTTCAGACAATTCCTCCCCTTTCACTTTCACAGGGTGTATTGTACATTTTGGATCCCACTGACTCCTTTAGTTTTTATACTAGGGAGGAGACACACTATTCACCTATGTTACTCTGAACCTTTTACCCTGAGCATGATATCAAGATGTATCCATTTTCTACAAGAATCTCAAGGTTATCTTTCTTTACAGCTGAGTAGTTTTCCATTGTATAAAGGTGTCATGGCTTTCTATCTAGTCTGCAGCTGATGGGCAAGCTATCCCCATTTTTTTCTGGTTCCTTGTCACATAGAGCATTTTTTTCTCATCTTTCACTTTCAGTCTATAAACTACCTTTTGGGTTAAATGTGTTTCTTGTATAAAGCATATTGATGGACCTGTCTTCTGATCCACTTTGCCTGTATTTCATTTATTGGTGAATTAAGGCCATCTACATTAGTGATTATGGCCATCATTCTTTGCCTCATATCTGCCATACTATTTTCCTGCTGCTGATTGCCTACTTTTGCCCTTCATTCCATTGTCTACACCACTCAGTGAGCCCCCTCTGCCACTGTTCTTGAAGCCATGGTCTTTGTTTTTCTTTCTCTCTCTCTAGAATATCCTTGAGTATTTTTGTAGGGTTAGTTTGGTGGTCACAAATTCCTTCAGTTGTTCTTTGTCATGGAAGTATCTTGCTTCTTCATTAATTTTGAAAGATAGTTTTTCAGGGTATATCAATCTGGGTTGGAGGTTATTTTCTTTCAGGACTTGGAATACTTCATTCCAAGCTCTTCTTGATTTGATGGTTTGTGTTGAGAAGTCTGTCATGATTCTGATGAGTTTTCCTTTATAGGTGATCTGTTTCTTTTCTCTGGCAGCTTTTAATATTCTGTTCTTGTGTCGAATTTCTGGGATCTTGATTATTGTATGTCTAGGTGTAGATTTATTTTGGTTATAGCTGGCTGGAGTTCTCTATGCATCACCTAAATATCATTTCCATTTCCTATGCTTAGGAAGTTTTGTGTAATTATTTCTGTAAATAGCCATTTTTGTTGACCCCTGCTTTTTCACTCACATTTATTATCCTTAACTTTTGCTTCTTTGTGTTATCTGGTAGCCTTTGAATTGTTACTTCCTGGTTCCTTGTTTTTTTAAGAGATCTTTCCTTTCATGATCACAAGCTGCAAACCTATCTTCAAGGCCTGAAAGTTTATCTTTAGTTTCTTTCAAGCAGTTTTGCCAGCTTACAATGGAGTTTTTAATTTCCTGGTAATTTCTTTGAATCTGTTTCATGTATTCTAAGTCTTTTTTATACTTCATTCAAGGTTTCCCTCATTTTCCTATGCTCCTCTATTCTTTCATCTATGTCTTATTTAGAGGTGCTTAGTAATTATTTTATTATTATGTTTATGTTCCTCATTTCTTCTTTTACCTGAGATAGTATTTCTGTTCTAATTTCTTTTATAGCCTCATGAGGTTGTTTCTTTACTTCATTTGCCATTGCTTCAGAAACTTCAGGTGTACAAATCCCGATCTCTTCTGTATTTGCATCTCCTGCACCAGAACTGCTTGGTTGGAGGCCAGAGACTGCCTTTTGCTTCTTCCTCTTGTCATATTCCTGGTTTCTTCCAGACAAGTGGGTCCCTGGCACTTCTTGTGTTGGCTACAATTTCTCTGAAGTGAGACTGTTTGATTTTTCTAGCCAGTGCTGGCCAGGGATATCCGATGGTGACCATTGGGTACACTGGTGTAGTGCTGTCTACTGCTTTTCCCAGCCTGCCTTGGCTCACTGGTGGCTGGTGAAGTGCAAGCAGGGGCAGGGCAGGCTGCTGCCTCCCTCCCGAGCTGGTTAACAGCAGGGAGCCTCCACCACATAGAGTATGCACAGGGGGCAGAGCTGGTTGGGGATAGCTTTAGGGAAACCTCAGCAATAGCTGTTGGAATGTGCACAGGGATGGGACTCAATGCAAGCAATTTCCACCAGTCTTCTCTGAGCTAGGAGTGGCTAAAGAAAGCTGGTTGCAGTTCTGGTTCTGGGCTCATCCTGCCAACTCCAAAATGGCTCCCAGCCAAGCACCCTCTCCCACAGGAGGACTGAGTCCTCTACACTCACCACCAGCTGGTGCAGTTCTCCAGTCTACTGCTCCCCTCTGCCACTATGTCTCTTTGCAGAGGTCTTTGGACTTTCCACCAGCCACCACCTTCACTGTGACTGTGTGTCCTCAGGTTTCAATAGCTCTTCTCACATAGTGGGTCTGGCTCTGGGTGAGAGTGCTGCTAGCTACTACCTTCTTTAAGTTTTTCTTTTCTTTTTTTTTTTACTCTTTCTGTGGACTTCAATTTTTACTTTAGATTCTTCCTGGGCCCAGGAGACCCACTTCCTTCCTTCTTGGTTTCCCCATGATGCAATATTCCAGCATCTGGACTGTTTCTCTCAGAGCGGTTGTTTTCTCTGCTGCTTACTGTTCCACCATTTTCTGGAAGTCAATCCATTTTTTTCCTTCTATTCTCTGCTTTCTCCTTTCCCTTTTCCCCCATCCCCTTCCTTACACCTCTTCTCATTTGAACATTTTATGAGAAACCAAGATCTGGGTTATTTTATCAACAGTTTAGTGAGGTGTCCTGATATAACCTGTCAAGGAGGTTAAAAAGTAAAATCTGTCTGTCAACCTTGTATTCTTTCACCTCAGCACCTCCCTCTCTGGTCGACACTGAGAAAGAATTACCTGAGATTAAAATGAAAAATTGACCACATAATGAAAATGTAAAGAGTAGTATAAACAGTCACACAGTAAAAATCACAACAGGAATAAAGCTTCATATTTTAAAGATTTTTTTTTTGATCTTTTGAGACAGTCTTGCTATGCAGTTCAGGCTGGTCTTGAGTTCACTTTGTAACCCAGGCTGGTCTTAAACTTGCAATGATCCTTCTGCCTCAGCCTCCTAAGTGCTGGGATTACACCAAGTCTAGCTTAAAGACATGTTAAACTTGTATAAAAGTCAAAACTATAACATGTTGCATACATCTTTAGTAAGAGACCTTTGCATTCTGAGTAAATAGCAGGACAAAGCCCAGCCACACATGAATGTCAGCTGACCTTATGTTTTAGAATACTTCAGGTCTACTTCCTTATGAGTATGTTTTGTAGTTCACAATCTCTTTCACTATGTTTAATTCCACTATGAGTCAGACAAAAATGCGGTCATTTACTGAAGCTTTTGCTTTAGAATACCACAAGCCTGTCTGGACAAGATTTGTATTCTAATCAAAGAGTTTCCAGTTGTTAACCATTTCAGGGACAATCTATTTGACTCTCACTCTATGACCTACCTTCAGATTTAAAAAAGAACCCTTTTGGGATATCACAGGGATGACAAAGGTATGGCTTTCCTGGAGAAAATCTCAGCGAATAACGTGATGGTGGCAATAGTATCAACCACAGAAATGCACAGGGATCCAACTTTTTTAAACACTTAAACAGCAACTTCAAAGAATCTATAACAATTGTTTTCCCTTCTGCATGAAACTGTCTGCTTTCAATTCTCCAAGCTAGACACTCTGTGGATGGTTGCCTGGGTGACAGCCTGTAAACTAAGCTGTCTCCTTGCAGCTAACTGAAGGGTTTGTATATGCGGAACAAGTTTTAATTAAACAAAACAAAACAAAAAACCACACAAACTTGGGACTGTGCAACGTTGGAAAATAATCAAAGAAAAAAATCAAAATCTATGCTGCTTTTGAATGAATCCATAGTTGGAAGTGTGAGCTTGAAAGCTGATCCAGAAATCAGGGCCACAATGAATTAAGATGATGTTGGCTGCTGTTTGGGTTGGGGCTCAACTGTTTACCAATTCCCTCAGCAAAACTCACCATAGGTAAGCCCAGTCTCCACTTTTCAACTTGTCTTAGATAGTATGTTTTTTTTTTCTCCCCAAAGGATATCCTGGAGGAAGAATATCAGGTAAACTAATGTAGGAAACTGTATCCTTCTCTGAAATAATTATATCCTTAGAGTTGGTGTAATAAGCTGTTTTTGACTTTTAAAATATTGTGCTAATCCCTTCTAATACTTTATGTAAAATACCTCTAGATCATAGGCTAACCTAGTATATACAAGAAAAGTATATAAAAGCACTTGCTTCTGTTGAATTATATACAGGAAAATCTTCCACTTTAATCATCTAGATGTTTGTTAACTTTAAATGATATAAACCTTACAGCCATTCGGTATTATATACATGTGAACTGGACACATTTTATTAACATAAAATAAAATTAAATTCTTTTCACTTTAATTCTTTGTTACATCAGATTCCAAAGCAAATGTACAACATAGTAAAAAGTGTTGGTTTTACAAGTAGATCATATATGAAATCAAAGGTTAAAAAGAAAGACTAGGTTTCAATAGAGCTCTGTGGAATGAAACATTTAAAAATTACTGCTTACAACAGTTCTAAATGGAAAATTAAGAGATTTATAAAGAAACTTAGACTAGAAATTAAGAGATTTCTAAAGAAACTTAGACTAGAAATGCACAGATTGGAGGTCAGAAGAAGAAATGGAACTCACTAGTGAAAAATGACATAAGACTGTCCATGTTAGTTGAAAGAGTGACTTGTATTTGGGAATACTGTTGTGTACATTAAATAGGTATTGTCTTTTTCCAGCCACTGTTAAGTGTGGGAGACAGAGGATGACCAAATAATGGCCATATGGCTCATATTGTAATGACTTGATTTGATACCATTGGGACTACAGTTTTTTTAAGTCAAAATTTCCATTTTTTATGATAGTTGATAGATATGGCTTGTGAAATGCTCTCTACTAAAGATTACATGAAAGAGTTAAACCATAAACCCCACAACATACATTGCTAGGTAATGATCTTGGAAAAAATATTTTTGAGGTTTTATTTCTACTTTATGAATAAACTGATGATATTACTGTCTATTACTTGCCTAGTTGTTACTTGAATATTTGATATTTAGCTTTACTGTAGGACAAATTTTAATTATCCTTTGTTTCTGAAATTGTTTATTTTATCTGAAATAATACTGCCAACACTGTTGGTCTTTCCAAAATAGTTGTGTAGATGAACCCAAGTTACAAAGCAATTTGCTGGGACAGTTAGGTGTACTGGTGTGAAATTTTTCTGTGGCCTGATTTTGAAGATGTCATCTACTTTTTCCACCCTTCAGTAAAGTTCCAAGTATGCATCATGTGTTAAATGCTATTGATTTGTATTGTGATTAAGACATAATAATCAACCAAAATTCTGCTTAGAAGAGATTTAAGAAAACAGGCACTGCTGGTGGGAGTATAAAGTGATAAAGCAGTTTTAGAGAATGATCTAGCAGTATTTAGTGAAATTGGATACCTTTAACCTAACTCAAAATGAGTAACAGGTGGTAGAGATAAATGTCATTAGAAAATAAATTGAACTGCAAGAAAGATTATGTGTTGAATTGCAATCACTAGGTCACTGTTTCTGGGAGTTGCCCGATAACAGGACTTACCTGAATGTTTGTAGAAAGGAGCCTCAATGGCAGTGGTGGTGAACCTGTGGCCACATGCCCCAGCAGGCTGTAGTGGTGCATGCCTGAGTCCCAGACTCTCAGGCTACAGAGCAAGGCCAACCTGGGCAATTTAGTGTGGCCCATTTCAAAGTGAAAACTAAAAAGTATTGAGAATGCAGCTTAGTCATAGAGTTGGTTAGCATCCACAAGGCTCTGAGTTCAATCCCTATCCCTGGGAAGCAAAAAATCACTGGTTACCAGAGGTCAGCAGGAGGGGAAAAAGAAAAAGCAGAGAACAGAGGATTTTTAAGGCTACAATAAAGCTATGATACTATTATAATGGATGCATGAACACATGTCATTATGCATTCATCCAAACTCTTAGAATATACAACACCAAGAGTGAAACCTAATATAAAGTATGGATTTGGGATGATAATATTGTTTGTAGGTTCTTCAGTTAACAAATATAGCATTCTGATGCAGGCTGGTGATGGTGGAGAGACCCATGGAAGTGTGAGTCAAAAAGGAGGATGTACACCATATTCCTGTTCAGTTTTGTGTTAACTTAAAATTGTTTCAAGAAATAAAGTCTATTTTAAATATATATTAAAAATTTAAAGTGGTTTTTAAAATTTTTTTAAAAAATGAGCCTCTCTAGCCTCAACCCAGACCCACTTTAAAGGAATCTAGGAATCTTTGTAACAAGGAGACAAATAATTTACAGAAGAAGCTTAGGAAATTGTGCTGAGCTAAGGCCATCATTTCTTTAAAAACCAAGGAAACTACATACCCTGTTTACACACTGGCTCACTGCTGCCCTCATCTTCTGCGATTCTGGAAATGAAATAACCCCACCTGTGCCTCCCTGCATCAGGCCCCTCCTACTGCCAGTCCCCAACCTCTTGGATTTGTCCTTCATTTTCTATGGCCAGTCTGTCACATATCTTTTGCTTTTGACTTTTGGTTTCTGCCTTTCTACTTTCTGTCATAATAATTTTCCTAAAATATCAACATTTCTAAAAGGCACTGCTAATTCTCCATGGTCTTCCCAGCAGGTTGAAGAATGTAGTATAAGCATCCATCTGAGTCTTCTCTCTCTTCCTTGACCCTAGGTCTAAATGGTTCATGGTTGGGGTTCATTCCCCAGTCAGAACTGCTCTTTCCCCTTCATTCTGAATCTCAAATATTACTGATGCTTTCTTTCTGGGCAGTGTTCCAGTTCACATTGTCATCCCATTTCTCTAACATCTGTAAGGTTCATTATCTGTTGCTTACAATGACAATCTGCTATTCTGGGGTTTTTATTTTTGTTTTAAAATTCCTCCATTTACTTATTTATTTAATTTGAGACAGTGTCTCATTATGTAGTTCAGGCTGACTTTGAACTCACTATGTAGCCAAGGCTGACCTTGATTTATAGCAATCCTCCTGCCTCAGACTCCCCAGTGCTAGGATTACATGCACCACCATACCTGGTCAATCTTGTATTTTGTTCCTTCTATTTTGCCTTAATTAATTTATTTTGCTTATAACAGGTCAATGAAAGCTCCTGAGGGGCATATAGATCTTCCTAGTGAATGAATGAATTCATGGAATAGTATTATTTCTGGAATAAGGCACATTTAGTGTGCATGTATGTGTGTGTGTGTGTGTATATATATATATATATATATATATATATATATATTTTTTTTTTTTTTTTTTTTTTTTTTTAAGAAAGAAGGCTGTATTTAGTTTGGCCTATGAAAGGAACTTGTGTTTTCAGAACACTGAAGATCAACTTTTTCTTATTTTCTTACTTTTCTCCACAAAGCTGTGCAATGAAATGAGAGCCTTGCTCTTTTGCTTCCAACCAAATGCCAAATCATAGCTAGTAAACCATCCTTTCCATGAATAGCATGTGCCCACATACACTGACTATGATGTCAGAAGCAAAAGCTGGAGTGTAGAGTCTAACAAAGAATTTGTATTGACAGCAAGGCATGTCATGGGAAGAGGGTAGTTTGGGGGCATTGTAATTGCAATTAAAGAGGTATTTCTATGCTTTGAGAAACTGAGATGAGATGTTTAGAACTTTCCTGGGAAACATAAAATGGTGGTTTCTATGCTCTCAATGCTAGAATTATGAATCTACAAAAAGAATAAGGCATGTAATGTCCCTGCTATTAAGGAATTTATGATATAATTGGGAAGATAGGAATCCCATAAGGAAAATAATTATAAGGAGGTAAATAAACCACACTAAAAAAGTAAAATCTACAGTGTATCATTGTGCACACCTATAATCCTAGGATTTAGGTGGGTGAGGCAGGCAGATTACTGTGAGTCCGAGGCCAGCCTGGGTTACATAGTAAGTTCAAGGCCAGTCTGAGCTACATAGCAAGACCCTGCTTAAAAAAACAAAAATGAAAACAAAAACAAAACTCTAATAAGAATTTTCCCTTACTGAATATGTGAATGTTTTGTAGATAGTATTTCAACCTTGCCAAACTTTTGAAGAGGGGACTATCATTTCCATTTTTGAGATGAGGAATTGAAGCTCAGAGGAGATGAGCAACATTCCTGATGTTACACAGTCAGTACTCTGTGGAGAATTTGAAGCAAGATTCTGTCAGACTACAAAGCCTGTGCTCTTTCCATTCTGGTGTTGGTTTATCCTTTCTTCTCCTGTACCATGGCAGATCTTCCAAAGCAATGATAAAGTTACTGCTGTTACAAATTTAAAACATGTACAGAGAACCAAGCCTGATGGAAATGTGGGATTTTTTTCGTGCCTAAATCTTGTAATCTGAACAACTACTTTTAAGATAACAATATGCAATATATTAACTAGTGTTAATTTCTTATTATTTTGTTTTGAAATTCTGTATTGCTTTTATCCTTTTTGTTCTTAAAATTAAAAAATAAAAGTAAAAAAAAGAGATAACATGAAAAATGAAAAGAAACCATTACAAAATTTTTACATCTAAAAAATAAAACTGGTCTTGATGAAGGCAGAATATATCTGAACCACCTACTGTTTTACTGGCTCTTATATAATTAAATAGTTTCTTTTCTCTTTAAGGCAATTGTACAGGACTAGCAAGATGGATAAAAATAAACTGATTCATGATTTCCTGGAGGTTTTTTCAAGAGGTGATGTGGAACTCATCTGTGACCACATTACTAAAGTCCATTCCATCCTTGGAAACCTTGACTTTCAGCATCCCCAAACTGGGAATACACCTCTCATTACTGCAGCAGAAGAAAACTTAACAGAGGTATGGGGGAAGAAAAAAGATTGGGGGTCTATGCCAATAAGCAAGGGATATTTACATTTGGTTTTCAGATTTATATTTGGAGGTGTCTTGTTTTCGACCAAATGAACTTTCAATGTTTTCAATCCACCCAAAGCCCTATGTCAGGTGAAAATCTCATTACACATCACTAACACTGTCTATTTTAGCATTAAGGACATGGCCAGAGCCATGTCACTTTCTGGCTGAAGTTGCGGAATTTGCAGTCTTTGTTTAACACGGACTTGATTTGGCTTCTTTCTTGTTTAGAGGGACCTTACTTTAGTTCAGTTCATTTACTGCCCTGTTATCATGATATCTTTCAAAATTTCACCCATTTTTTTTCACTTGGAAAGTTTTATAGGGCAGTGGGGCCAATGACAAGAATTTATCTAGATTTCTTTGATTCAGTTTCTCACTCTCCAGCAGATCCCCTTACTGAATATTGCAAACCTAATGTAAACTAGGAAAAGCCTAAACACTGATCAATCTATGATTCTTTTTTTTAGTTTGTTTTACTTTCTTCTTTCTTTTTCTTTTTTTAATTTTTTATTTAAAGAGAAACACAAGCATGTAAAGGTTAGAGATAATACAGAATTCCAAAAAAAAGATAAAGAAATCACTAGTTAATAAATTACATATTGTCCTCTTAGAAATAGTTGTTCAAGTTACAAAATTAAAGCACACAAAGTAAATAATCAAACAGTGAGAGTGTAAAAAGCTATGCATACATGAGTCTCTACATGTATTTCTATCCTTTCTATATTAGAGGGAAAAACAAACTTAGCAAGACAAAGCAAAACAAATTCTTATAAAAACATGAAACCAAAAAGTCATATAAAAGCACAGTACAAGGTGATCTACAATGATTACTGTGCTGTTTCTTATTATCTTCAATAGAATGTCTATATCATCATGCATAATTGAATATATCAATATAATTGAGTAAAGCAGTAAATAACAATATTAATAAAAATAAAACATTGTAGACAGTATAAAACTTCAAAGGCAGGTAATAATCAAAGGCAGAGTGGATATTCTAGTGGATCTTGTCATCTTAAGTGCAGTTGCCTATACTCTCAGACTTGATACTATCAATCACAACAGCTTTGAATAAAATCATCAATACAAAACAGTGATCCAACAAATCAGATTCGATTACCATCAGTCATGGTAAAACAGTGTAGGTTTTACAGAGCTTTAGATTAAGTTAATAGGAAATTAAGGATGATTACTGTACTATATCCTGTTATTTTTGGGATTGCTGTCTGTGCCCTCAAATCTAATACAGGTAGAATGACTGGAACAGAATATAATACATCTAAGCAGCGTAGTGTGAGTAATGTGTGTTTTAAATCCTGGTTCACTATTAACAATATAGTGTATCAAGGCCATCTATGTTAGTGATTCTAGTTATCCTTCTCTGCCTCATTTCTGCTATGCTATTTTTCTGCCTTTGTTTGTCTAGTTTTCTCTTTCATTCTACTGCCTGCCCCACTCATTGAGGCCTTTCTGCCACTGTTCCTAAAATCCCAGTATTTTTTTTTCTCTCTCTAGAATGTCCTTGAGTACTCTCTGTAGGGTTGGATTGGTGGTCACAAACTCCCCCAGTTCCTCTTTGTCATGGAAGCATCTTGTTTCTCCATTAATTTCTAGTGGCAGTTTTGCAGGGTACATCAATCTGGGCTGGAGGTTATTTTCTTTCAGGGCTTGGGAAACTTCACTCCAAGCTCTTCTTGATCTGATGGTCTGTGTTGAGAAGTCTGCCATGAACCTGATGGGCTTATCTTTATAGGTAATCTGTTTCTTTTCTCTGGTGGCTTTTAATATTCTGTTTTTATAATGAATTTCTGGTATCTTGATTATTATATGTCTGGGTGTAGATCTGTTTTGGTTGTAGGTGGCTGGAGTTCTGTATACCTCACAAAACCAAATGTCATTTTCTTTTCCCGTGCTTGGGAAGTTTTCCTTAATTATTTCCATGAGTAGCCTTTGTAATTCACCTGTATGTATTCCTGCTTCTTCATTCATGTTTCTTATTCTTAAATTGTAGATTCTCTTGTCATCTTCTAGCCTTTGTATTGTTACTGCCTGTTCCCTTATTGTTTTTAAGAGATCCCTCCTTTCATGATCACACATTGAAAACTTGTCTTCAAGTTTTGATAGTCTATCCTTAGTTTCTTTTAAGGAGTTTTGCCAGCTTACAATGGAGTTTTTAATTTCCTGGTAGTCTCTTTGAATCTGCTTCATGTATTCTATATTTTCTTTATATTCTTTATTGAATGTTTGTCTCCTTTTTTTTTTGTTTGGTACTGGGGATTGAACTCATGACCTCATGCTTGCTAGGCAGGAGCTTAAGCCATTGAGCTAAATCCCCAGCCTTCTCTCCTTTTTTTGTGTTCCTCCCTTCTTCCATCTGTATCATCCTGAGAGATGCTTCCTGAGAGCATTTCTTTTATTACTCTACTCATATCCTGCTTTACCTGATTTAATAATTCAGTTTTGAGCTCATCTACAAGGTCTCGAAGACATCTCTTAATGTCCATTGAAGGCATGTCTGATGTTGTGTGTTTGCCACCCTCAGTCTCCCTTGTTTTTCCTTCTCATGAATCAGTGCTCTCAGGGTTCTGGGCTGGGGTTCTCCTCCTGCCTCTCTCTCCTGTCATGGCCCTGGCTTCCTTCACATGGGTTACAGTGCAGGTCCCAGCCCCCTTCCCTGTTGGCCATGTTTCCTCTGAAGCATGCTGGCAAGGGAACTCCATCCTTTCCTGCCTGCTCTTGTCACTGAGATGTAAGCAGCGGCTGTATTTGCCTGCCCCTCTCCACAGGCCAGCCAAACTTCAGGTGCCTTCACCCAGTTAGTACTTGCTAGGCACAGGGAATTGCTTTGGGATGGCTCATTGGGTCCCAGCCAGGGGAGCGGCCCAGTCCAAGCAAATCCTATGAATCTGCTCTTGGGAGGGAGGAACCAACTGAAGTCACTATCAGTCCCAATTCAGGCTCCTCCTGCCCGATTCCAATGTGTCACCCATTTGGAAGCTCCCTTCCCGTGTGTGGGGGGTCTCATTCCCAGCACTGACCATGGATTAATGAAGGTCTCTTCGCTGGCTCCACTGTCTGTTGGGCTCACCAACCCCCAACTTCAGTGCTGCTGTGCTTCCTGTGAGTGGTGGCGGGAACGAGTTTGGGCGGTTCTGCTGGCCGGCGCAGATTCAGGCCTTTGCAAACTTGGAGGGTCACTGCAAATGAAAATGCTGTGTCCCATAATTTTTAGCTGTTTCAGTTGTAGTCCCAAGTATTTGACAAGCTTTTTTACGTTTTAATTTCTTCCTGTGTCAAGAGAATCCATCTCCCTCTGTCTGGGGCTCTCCAGGGTGTTTTATTCTAGCAAATGAGTTGTTTCTCCTGGGAGGCTTTGTATTTTGTTGCTCACTGATTGGCCATCTTGTCTTCTCAATCTGTGATTCTTATGAGAGTTAGAAACTGAACTGAAAAGGTCCAAAGTTTAGAGCAGTGAAAATCCACTCCCCCCACACACACATCCTGCCACCTACCCTCATCATTGAATGGATCTAAGGTTGTCATCAGGAATGGCTCTTTCCATTCTTCCTTAATAAGCATTATGTACACCATCACTTCTCCCAAGTGAACCAATAAAATTCATGGTTTCTGCTCGTGTTAGTGGTGGCTAACTCCTTTCACTCCTTTTTCTTTTTCACCTGTCAGTGATGATGCACAGTTCTGCGACTCTTGCCTGAAAGACAGTAAAATATTTTGTTCATCCCAGGTGGATCTTGATATTATTTGTTACCATGGCATGGGTCTGAGGCAAACTGTCAGATTGGTGAGGGACATAGTGCCCACAGGAAAGTTAGCAAAACAGAACACTGTGTAGTTGTCTTTGAACTTATTTCCTAATGCTCAATTTGCACCCACCTCCCAGTCCCACGTTACTAATGGTCAATAAAGTAAAGCATTGTTTCTTGCCCAACTGACCTACTATTTTGTCAATATATTTGCTGCTGTTTTCCCATGAACTTTCTTTAAATACCATTAATTAAGCCATGAAATCTACATTCTCATTCCTGTCTCTCTTATCATCTCATCTTATTTTTGTAAAAATTATCAACTATGAAACATCTGAGACTTTTTTTACTTGTAAGCTAACAAGTGAGAATGTCACAGGTTCATAGACTCCTGAGTCAAAGGAAAATAATAGTTTACCATCTTTATTTCTAGTAAGAGGAAGAGTATCAGAATTTCCTTCAGTTTTCCATGCCTGGGTTAGCCCAGGGTAATATGAAGAGGGCCAGGTGTACCAAGAGTTTATACAAGAGAGGAGCCACAAGCCCAAGGAATCCTAACCTTTTACAATGGATGGTATATATGTCTTCCCACTGCTCCAGAGGGAGACATTATCTTTGTTTTCTACGGCTGTTCACTAAACATCTTTGAAAACAGCATAGTACCGAGGTAGTTGATGCCTCTTCTCTGCTCACAGGACTGTAGTGAGCCATGAAGGATGTGTTCCAATAGCCTCTCTACAAAATGATCTACTGGTTTATCCTCATTGCCTCTGCTTCCTCACCTCTGGGAACTACTGTAGTCTGGCATCCATCTCCACTACTTCATTGAAACTGCTTTTGCCAATATCATCTACAATATCCTTGGTCACTTTCACCTCTTAGTAGCACTTGACAGCAATTTTTCTTGAAGTGCTTTCTTCCATTTGGTCTCTTCTAGTTTTCCTCCCCACTTCTGTGGTAATTTCTACCCACTCTCCCTTATGGATTCTTCTCTCAAATACTTAAGTCCCTTGATAATGAGGAGATGACTCATAGTTTGGTAACACAAGCCCACATCTCTAACCTGAATTCTCAATTCTATAATATCTTGAGCTTCCAACTGAATATCTCAACTTCTTTAGAACAGAGAGCTCAAATACAGTCTGACCCAAATTGTCTTCTTCACCTTTCTTCCTCAACTTAATCCTTTTAAGAAACAACTGCATCAGCATTACCTATGTTATTAAACAGCATCACCTTCTTTTCTCTTAATCCATTCATCTACTCACTGATAAAATTTTTATTTGTATAATAAGGTGTCTTTCCAATAAACTTGTATTCTAATGAAAATAAAGCATAACAAACAAATAAACCAGAGGCATTTATATAAACTGCAAGTTGTTGTCAGTTGTTTGAGTTAACTAACAGAGCAACTATTTTCATGAGGTGATCAGGAAAGTTTTCACTGATGTGGCTTATTATATTCATTCATTCATTCTACAGGCTAATGAGTTTCATTTTGGCATATTTGTATATGTGGTTACTAAGACATAAATCATGATAAAGGATGACATTTGAAGAGTGATTGGGACAGAGGAAATAAGAGCAAAGGTTGTTGTTTGAATAAAAGTCCCTGTGAGTAACAAAAAGGTGGCTAGAGCTTACAGGGGAGGATAGAGTGGCATGAGATGAGACCAGAAAGAGTCATTTTTAAAAATGACTTTATTTGAGATATAATTCATATACTTACAATTTATCCACTTTGAAATATATAATTTAATGAATTTAATATATTCATATGAATATGCTATCATTACCACAATCAATTTTAGAACATTTTCATCATCTTAGGAACTCTATCCCCATGCTAAAAAAAATCCCCAATACCCTTTAAATATCCCTCCCTATCATTTCTTCCAAATCTCCACCCCATCCCTAAGCAGCCACTAACCTAATTTCTGTCTCTATAACTTTTTCTGTTTTGCACTTACATATAAATGGAATTGTACAATATGTGATCATTTGTGATTGACTTTCTTTCACTTAACATAATGTTTACAAGGTTTGCCCATGTGGTAGCATGTATCAGTACTTCATTCTATTTTTTATTTAAGTAATATTCCACTGTATGGAATCATCCAATAATGGTAATTATCCAGTCAGCCACTGGTGATAATTTGGATTGCTTTCACCTCTGATTACTGTGAATTACTACAAATAGTGCTGCTGTAAACATTAGTGTACTGATTTTGGTGTAGATAAGCATTCAGCCTAGGTGCAGAAATCCTGCATCACACGGACACTTTATATTTAATCATTTGAGGAATTGCTAGACCATATTTCAGTGTCCACACAATTTACATTTTCACTAGCAGAAACAGTTATATAAAGATTTCAACACTTGCTGTGGATTTAGCTCAGCGGCATAAGCACCTGCCTTGCAAGTGCATGCTTGTGAGTTTGATCCCTGGTACAAAAAAAAAAAAAATTCAACACTTAATGTTGTCTGAATTTTTTATTCTAGCCTTTCTAGTGAGTTTCATACAAAGGCATTTGGAAATGGAGAGACAGTTTCAGGCAAGGGCATGATATTCTAGCCTGCAATGGCAGCAGAGAAGGTAGAAAAATTAGAGAGAAACCTGAACTTGATTTCTGGCTTGGAATTAGTTCTAGTATAAGATTGAAATTCATATCCTGTCAACTTGGTCTTCTAAATCTTCCTTGATTGTGCTCACAGACTCTCCGTCTCCACTTTCAATTCCCTTACTCCACTGTCATCTTCCCAAGTGCTAATCCATGGTCTCTCCACTGTTTCCCTCTTCCCCACATCAGTCTCTTCCAGCTGTCAGAGTGATTTGCTAAGACACCAATGTGAGCACATTATTTCTCTGATTAAATTCTTTCATTGGCTCTCCTAAACACACAGACCTAACTCCTCATAGGGGTTTGTAAGGCCTTTTAGGATTTAGGTATTGCTGATTTCACTCACATCTCCTCCTCTCCCTTCCTTCCTTTTTTTCCTTCCCTCCCTCTTTCATTCCTTTCAAGGGCATCACACATGCTGGCAAGTGCTCTGCTACTGAGCTACACTGTGGTCTGCAACCTTCCATTTAATTCTTTTCTCAATCTTCTTTCCCATGTCATCAGTCAGACCCACATTTAAATCTATTTTCTATCCAGCACTGAATGTATAGTTGGTACTTAAAAGTATTAAATTAAAATGCTATTGTTTTGCAGGTGGTTAGATTTCTTTTGGAAAAGGGAGCAGATATCACCCTTTGCAATTACAGCAACCAAACTGCCATCCATGTAGCTAACTGTGATATTCAAAGACAACTCTTGGCAGTAAAAGGAACCAAGGCTCCCCAAATACAACTTCTACAAAGTTCGTGGCAAGGTGATCTTGAACAACTTCAACACTTACTGGTTAGTTAAAGTAATATTTACTTTGACCTTTGGGTAGATGGGCGGGTGGTAAGAAGTACAAAGATTACACGTGTGTCTTTTATTTTAAAAAGTTATTTTTAAATGCAACCCCAGAAAGTTTCAGAAGGAAATATGAAGAAAAAAACAGAATCAAAGAGGATACTAGAGTGGAAAGTAAATGATAAAGAATACCCTAGCAGCCATTTTCCACTTTCCTCCAGTTGAATACTAGAAGTCAGACGGCACCCTTGGGAAATGATGTGCTCCTAGGAAACCTCCAGAGGACTACTATCAACTTGCTCAGAGAAGTTCCCTTGACATCACTGCCATTTGTACAGTTGCTGTTTAGATCCCCTTGGACCAATTGGAGTTATTATCTTTACTCTGAAAAGGGAATCAGAGCTACATTATGCAAGTCTATGCCTTGCATAATATTTAGCTGTGACTAACAGATTTAAGAGTATGGGTCCTCTTATTTAGATTTTCTACATCCCCAAATTACCTTGCCAAATCATATGCATAACCAAGGACACTAATTATTGGTGACTAGCATTTACCCACTCTTGGCATTTACCTCCAAAGATACTGGCAGACCCATGTGACCTTCCAACTGAAAGAAAATCAATTGCTGCTAGGAGACAGTTTCTTCTAATCCCTTATGGTAAAGACACAAAGAAAGAGAGGAAAAGTGAAAGATATTCTAGTCACGCACAGTTTCAAGGATAGGTATAACAAATCCAAAGGACACTTTACATTCTTTTGCTATACTAAATGATAAACTAAAATTGCCATAATTATGAACTGAGGGTTAGAAGCTTTTCTTAAAATAATACATTTTGTTTTAATGGTATGTATGACAATTGTAATTGCAATTCAATGTCTGTTTTCCAAACTGTATTCTTTACCCTTGAAGGTTAACAACCAAGCTCTAAGAAACTAGTGCCTGTATCACAGCCTAATTCACAGATATGTACTAAATTAATGTGCCACTAGCGAGACTGTTCTCACCTCAAAACTTTCATGTTGTTTCTAACTAATAATAAACATCAATATAAGATGCAAGTTTCTTCTCAGAGACTGAAAAAAAATTGGCTAATTAATTCCCACAGCACTCTGCTGAAGTAATGTCATTATCTCTGTTTCGTCCCTAGAGAAGCTGAGGTAAAGACGCTGACTACATTGATGTGGCACACAATGAATTAGAAATGTAAATTAGTGTTACTTTGGTCTATAAAATGAGCAACTTGGATATTTTGACCTTTTAGTGGTTTTCCAGGTCTGAATTATTCAAATTAAATTTTGCTTTCATTAAAGCAACTAATGACATCTCCTTCATTTGAGTACATAAATACTGTTAAATGAACTGCCTTAATATTGTAAGGCATTCATTCGACAAATGCTTATTGAGCCTCGATTATGTGTCAGACACCCTGCTGAATGCTTTTACATTCTATCTCTCATAATCAGAATAACTCTGCAAGGAACACACAGTCATTCTAACTGTACAGCTAAGGATTCCGAGGGTCAAAAAGTAGAGTAGTCAGATTTCGAAAATAAAAATACAGATATTCCATCGAATTTAAATTTCATATAAATAACAAATACTCTTTACCTGTAAATATGACCAAATGAAAATTATTCATTATTTAATTGGGTGTCTGTTATTCAACAGGATAATTTTTGTTTGTTTGTTTTTTTGTACCGGGGATTAAACTCACAACCTCACACTTGCCAGGTAGGTGCTTAAACCACTGTGCTAAATCCCCAGCCCCAATAGGATAATTTTATCAGTCATTTAAGGAAGGTGTTCCAATATAACCTATTCACGAATGTTAATTAACCAGCTTATAGGCTAAGACCATGATCCAGAGCTGTCTGTTTTCCACTCCCTCTGAGGGTAGATAGTGAGAAAAAAGTGTATTAAAGTTAAGGCTAAAGTGTAGCTCAGCGGCAGTGCTTGTGTTTACAAGACTTGAGTTCGATCCGCAGCAGCAAAGTGAAAGTTAATATGTAAAGTTGGTTAAATAGTGAAAATTCGAAAATTTGTATAAATAGGCCTGTAATAAAAGCACAGCATAAATAAAATTTCCTATTTTTAAAGGCATCTGAAAAGTTTCTGGATGTAAATTTTCCAAACCAACATGGCTTGACCCCTCTGATGCTGGCTGTGAGAGATGTGGACCTGTTTGAAAGTCTTGATATGTTAACAGTCTACAGGCCTGTGGAAGTCCTGTCTGAACTCCTTAGGCATCAAGCGTGAGTGCAAGTAGTCAGTTGATACCTGCTGAAAGTCATCTATTTCACTATTATTCACAGAAATCATGTGGAAACCTGGACATATGAGATTTTTTTTTTCGGTACCGGGAATTGAACCGGGAACTGAGCTATATCCCCAGCCACACAGAATTTTAAAAAATCATATATATTAAATACACGTTCATCATCCCAAAAGTAACTTCACAACTGCAAAGGGATGTATAGATGTTAAAATTGGTTATAATTTCTAAGATATTTGGCTGTTTGTTTTATTTGTTCAAATAATTACTGTTTTGGTAGTTACTGGGAATGTCAAAAAATTCTTGAATATGCAACTGTCTACCTCCACAGTATTACTAATTATTTTGAATAATACTGTCAGTCTTTCGAAAGCAATTTATACTGGTGATTTCCATTTATCTGAAAATGATTATCTACCAAATGTTTTTTAGGAGATGGGAGCTTAACGATTAAATTTTTTAAAAAATAAGGTTAAGTGCAGTTTCCCATTAGTGTTACCTAGATATCTCATCATCACACATGAAAACAGATGGACCAGCTCTTTCTCAGTGTTTATATAAATGCTGCTTTGAAATAGAGAGAGATAGAATGAGAGAGAAGCTTTAAGAGGAAAAGTATGGTCAAAGACATGTAATATTAGAAAAGTATCAGAATTATAGAATGAAAATACATTTTTGAAGTTGTCTCAGACCTTAGTGTTAATAAACTGCTGGAATTGTTGTAAATGGAAATTGTTGAATAGACTCCCCTTTCCCATCCATACTCAGATGATATTCCTCAGATATAAAGTGTAGTCCAAAATACAAGATATCAAAGGCAGATGAACAAACTGAAGTCCCAAATTGAGTAACTCACCTAAATCTACATGTCAAAGTAGAGCAGCCCCAATTCTTGATCCTATATTATTTCTTTTGAATTATGATTTTTTACAACACTTGAGGATTCAACCAGGGTCTTTGCACTGAACCTCATTCCCATCCCTTTACTTTTTATTTTGAGACAAGATTTCTCTAAATCACTAAGCTGCCCATGCTGAATTTGAACTGAATTTGAACTCACAGTCCTCTTGCCTTAATCAATCAGAATGTTGAGATTACAGGCCTGTGTTACCATTTCCTCGCTTGAATTAACACAGAGGCCATAAGAAAATGTTGTTGTAGCTCATAGCAACAAAGATACTCATACTGGAAATGCTGTCAAAGCCTGAGGCAAGAAGATGGTGAATTCCAGGCCAGGATGTGTTACATAGAAAGTTCAAAGTCAGCCTGGACTATGTAGCAAGACTTGTCTCAAAAACAAAAAGAAAACAGAAATGTTTGTGGGGGGTGGTTGTATGGATTGGAAGGATATAAACCAACTTGTTCCTTGTCCTAAAACGTAATAAAGACAGTTATTTCCCTCACTATAATCTGTTAAATAGGATTCTCATTATTTATCCTTTGGATCTGTCTGAGCCAATATAAAGAACTGAGATTCAGTACAGCATAAAGAAGAAAAGATGTCTGTGTCATTGGAAAAAGCCCTACAATCAGCCAGTTGGGCTCAATAACTCCAGGCAAGGGAAAAAGGAAAGAAATGGTCATGTAGAAAGGGACATTTAATGACAAGATGACATTACTCAATTGAGAGCTTGTGAAAAAAGCACAATCAACTTTGTTTTGTTTTACTTTATTTTGTTGTGCTGAGGATAGAACCCAGGTTCTCAAGCATGCTGGGCAAGTGCTCTACTACTGAAGCATACCCCTAGCCCTATCTTAATTTTAAAGTGAGAATCTATGACATCGCACCATTTTGAATGACGAAAGAGCTAGCTGTTTGTCAGCAATTAACTGAATCATTGGAAACTGAAAAAAAAAATCAATCCAGCTATTTGGGGTGATAAAATAGTAGTTTAAGATATTTTTATAGTGATTTATGCATCACTAAATTATGAGAATTTTGGTTCAGAGTTTGAAATAGTCTGCAAATCTTACAGTCTTTAGAATGGTGGCAGGAATAAGATACAGAACATATCTTTCTTATTTAAATTTTTGAAAAATTGTTATCCTCTATCTCATACATTTTGAGTTCCCCCCCATTTCATGCATTTTGAAATCACTATTGTCATCTCCCAATACCTAAGATTACCTTTTATTTATTTGGTATAAATGGTTTTTCCTCCAACATTGACTTCCTTTTGTTCAACATATTTAAAATAAATAAACTTCAATGTTGACTCTATTTTTCCCAGAGATCCTAAACTCTGTGATTTTAGTGGAAAATCAACAATATATTATGTGTCACAAATAAAGAGTGGGAGGAAACAGCAATTATTGGACATCTTGATGAATTCAATGCCAAAACCAGGTAAATATTTCATTTCCACATGCACAATTTCCCAACTGAAAAAGGCATTTTGTCTTGCTATCTCATCTTGGTGGATCTACTTTAAAGACAGTGAGCAAGCAACTACTTACTGATCAGTGACTATACCAGGTCCATGATGATGTGCTTTGGGGATGCAAATATTCCAAACTCTTGAGAGTGAACAGAAAGGCAGAGAGTGAAGATGCCTGGGGCTGTACTATTGAGCCCATTGCTTGTGTCCTAGTGACCTGCTCTGAGGTTCTGTGGTAGTTTTACTGCACTGCGGTCTCATGGGTTTGTTCTGCCTTTTTCTGCTGTATTTTGCTACCTTCAAAAAAAAAAAGTAGATAAGAAAGTAACAAAATACCTCCAAAAATCTCCCAACTCCATCAAAGCTGATCCATGGATCATGGATGAGAAGAAACTGAAAAACAAGGCAACAGAATTATATAAGGTGATTAAAAGTATATAACAACAACAAAACAAGTCAGTAAGGTACTGAGCAACCTGAAACAGGATATAACTAAGCAGATAATGGACTTAAAAAGTAAAAAGAAGAAAAGAAAGTGCTCTAGAGGATATGACTGCATGTATGTTTAAGTGTGTAGGATTGATAACCATGTTGCTAAGTTGTTACTGGATCATTGAACTTCTTTGCAGTCTCACTGTTTGAATGTCCACTTTGGATGCTTTAATTTTGTAACTTTTAACAACTAGGTCTAAGAAGACGATATGTAGTTATGAACTAGTGATTTCTTACTGCTTTTTTTTCTGAAATTCTGTATTATTTCTACCCCTTTTTCTGTTTTGCTTTTTTTCTCTTTAAATAAAAAAAAAAAGAAGCTCAGAACGTAGAGATATAAAGGTGACAGAGGAGACACAGAAGTTGAGAGAGTTAAGTTAAAGCTGATTTAAATGTTTCCATCCTAGCAAGTGTGGAAATGGAAATGCAGCCAACAAAATGGAGAGCATTACAGGGTTGATAAGGATGGGAAACGTGCAGAGGGATGAACCAAGGAGGTACACCCAGAGAGAGAGAGTGGGTTCTATGTCTGGACTCAGGACTGAAAGTGGGAGGAAGAAAATCAGGAAAGAGTTACAAGAAGAAAGGAATGGGAAATAATGTCAGATAGCAAAACAGTTGCAAGGCAGATATGGGAAAGAAGGTTTCAATGAGAAATTAGAGGCACAAGTTGGATTGCAAAGAATAAAGAGAGAGGGAAATACAGTAAAGAAATTGATGGTCTCATCATAGGTCCTTGTCCAACTTTGTTTCCATTATAAGCTAAATGGAAAAGGCTCTTTTCATTGAAAGATCCCATGCTTTTTCTACCCACTTTATTTTATTTTATTATTTTTTGGTACTAGAATTGAACTCAGGACCTCATGCTTGCCAGGCAGGTGCTGTGCCACTGAGCATATCCCCAGCTTAATTTTATTTTTGAGATTAGGATATACTAAGTTGTCCAGGCTTGTCCTGAACTCATGATCCTCCTGCCTCAGCTTCCTACATACTGAGATTATAGCCATGTGCTAGCACACTCTGCCTGTTCCACGCTTTCTTGAAGAAGTCAGGATGGGGTGGTGGCATTATACACATGAGAGCAATGTTTCTTGGAAACTAACTGGGTGCCTCAGTTTGGTGTTCAGAACTCTATTAATTTATAAGCACCTTTGCCTAAAAAAAACACTTAAATCCATATATTTGAAGGGGTAACAGCTAATCACTATTTGCTTAGCTTCACAATATCTTCCTTTTCATTCACTAAAGAATAAAGATCATGTGATGTAAATGTGTGTGTGTGTGTGTGTGTGTGTGTATGTTTTGTATGATACTGAGGATTGAACATGGGCCTTCACAATGAGCTAAAAGTCACTAAATTGCTTGGGCTGGGCTCACACTTGTGATTCCCTTGCACACCCAATCTGTAATCTAAATTTTTACAATTACTGGGTGATCTGCAAGTCCCTATTGTATTCTGATTTTATTAGTTAGCCATATGTGCTGAGATCATCTTCACTTTCTGCAGTGTTTTTCTTCAACCACCCATCAGTGGAAGTCTGTGTGATGAGTAATCCTCAGGAAAAGTGAAGGACAGATGTCCTTCTGTGTGTGGACCTCTGAAGAAGAAGGCTCCTTAACCCTGAACAGCTGTTGATGGTTTCAGGGGTGAAAAACTCTTTCTCATGTGCCAGTACTCCACAGTGTTGCTGCAATGGGCTACACTGTTAAGTATGAGCTGTTTGATTTATGTTGAGCCAAAAGCTGACTCTTGTTAAGTGTCCCTGAGACACAGTATGGACACCCACGACTTGAAGGACAGGTTTACCTTAGCTCAGGGTTCAGTCCATGGCTGGCAGTCTCTAAGGTAGATACATATGAGGAAAAGGGTCTGAGTGGAGGACCAGGGCTCCTTCCATGGCAGTCAGGAAGCAGAGGAGTTGGGAGCTTGGGAGACAGATACACCTTTCTAGGTCATGATCCCAGTGAGGCACCTCCAATCAGGCCCCACATCCTAACAGCACATTTAACTCTGAACTCATGGATGGATGCATCAGTGCCCCATCATGCAATTATTCTCCAAACTAATGAAGCATTTGGAGTACATTCTAAATCTAAATCATAACAATAGCTTTTAATTCTTCATAGAATTTAAAATTTATTAAGTGGCTATTATTGATTGAATTTTAACTCAAATATTCCACTTGCTCGGCATTTCAACATACCCATTTATTTTTTTCTCCTTGAACAATAGTAGCCAAAGACTTCATTTAAAAAAAAAACTACTCTGTGGATTCTTGTTTTTATCTCTCTCCAATAAAAGTTATTGAAGCTTCATCAAGATCTCTGACCATTAGCCAGGCATGGTGCACATGCCTATAATCCCAGCACTGGGGATCCTGAGGCAAAAGGATAACCACAAGTTTGAGGCCAGTTTGGATGACATGAGTCCAAGGCCAGCCTCAACTACATAGCAAAACACTGTCTCAAAGAACAAAACAAAACAAAATGTAAAAGATCCTAGACCATTGGTGGTGAACTTATGGCAGGCGTGTTGCAGTGGGATTTTTCTATTGTTGAAAGTTCTAAAATGTTCATCATCACTGTCCTAGACTATTATTAGAAAAAGAAAAAAAATGAAAAAATGGAGGTGAACTTAGGAAGAGCTAGATCTTCCTATTAAATTGTTGGAAATGAATCTTATCAAAACATGATGTTATGCTTCTTTTTGACAGAAAGACATGCTGAATCATTGCTTGACATTTGTCATGATGCAAACTCTCCTCCAACTGATACGATGACAGCCACCAAAAATCAAAACATCATCTTGCAAAGCATCAGCAGCAGTGAGGTAAGATGCTTCCTTTAAAGAAATGAACTAAACAAACAAAACAAAACAAAAACAGATAACCTGTTCCATCTACCATTTCATTTGTGTTGCTGACTATTTTTTGGTAATCATATATTACAACTGGAATTTTAATGTAATCATTACAAAATGTAAAGCACAGTTAATAAGACATTTTTATCAGAATTTACTGAGAGTAGTAATTAGCTAGCCAACTCTGAGTTCCACACTGTGTGTGTGTGTGTGTGCGCGCGCATGTGTGTTAGTCTAGTTTGCTATAACAATAACTTATAAACAATAGAAATTTATTTCTCACAGTTCTGCACACTGGAAGTCTAATGAGTGTCAGCATGGCTGGGTTCTGGGAGGGCGCTTTTCTGGGGTGCAGAACGCTAGCCCTCAAAGTATTCTCATGTGGCAGAGAGGGAGTTAGCTCTCTGGGATCTGTTGCATAAGGCACTAAGTCCCTCATGAAGTTCTACCCTTATTACCTAACCTGACTTCCTAATACCATCATTTTGGGGGTTGGGATATCAATGTCTATATCTTGATGAGACACAGTATAGTATTCAGTCCATCTATAACTCAGTGCATGATACCATAGATGATTATAGCAGCTAAGTCCACACTAAATAACATTTTACACAATACCATTTAACTAATTTTTTTTCTTTTCTCAAGCAATACTTTATTACTTTTCTTGTACAGAACTTTCTTTTTTGTTATTTTTTCTTTTCTTTCTTTTTTTTTATTTTTGGTACAGAATTTTCATTATTCCTTTTTTTTTTTTTTAGCATCCAATGGTATCTTTAAGAAATCTGGTGTCAGGCTAGTTCCCTATCCTGTACCTCAAATTTTAGGGTCTTTTCCTAGATCCAATACTTTACACAATATGTTAGGGTGACTTTTGTAGTGATGGTTCTGGGAATAGATGGGCCCTTTCATTTTCAAAACTCATGTCCTTTGGTTCAGGAAATTTTTCTTTTTCCTTTAATTTTCTTTATTCCTTTTAAAATTATTTCTTGCTAGCCAGGTATAGTAGCAAGCACTTGGGAGGATCACTTAAGTCCAGGAATTTGAGACCAGCTTGGATAACAGTAGGAACTTGCCCTCAAATAATAAATAAATAAATAAATAAGCAAATAAATACACACAAATGAATTAAAAAATTATTTCCTGGGGCTGGGATTTTGAGCTCAGCAGCATAAGCGCCTGCCTTGCAAGTGCATGGACATGAGTTCGATCCCCAGTACCGATTAAAAAAATTTATTTCCTCCCCTTCATTTCTTTCTGCATCTACATTAATTTTTTCCTTTTTGTTTTCTCAATTTTTTCTCATATTAAGGATTTTCCCCCAAATATCTGGAAATCTTTGGCTGTTCATATTTGAGAAGATACTGGCTAGAAGCTCTCTATGGTGCAATTTATCTATTGGTGGGCTTCTCCAGGGTTTATCTAATAGTGATATTATTTTGTTTTAGAGGATTTATAAATGTCAGTGTCTTCATATCTGTTCTCTGGGCTTATTGAATATCTTCAGAAAAGGATCTTCCAATATTTCAGCTAGGTAGTATATGCATTGGCTGCTGCCTCATAGAAGCTGGGTTGGAATGGAGGGTGAACACAATAATTTTTTCAGGCAGTGAAATTACCCTGAATGAAACTAGTGGTGAACACATGTCATTAGGTATTTGTCCAAAACCATAGACTGTACAACACCTAAAGCAAACCATAATGTATGCTGGGTGATAATGGGTGTCAGTGTCATCAGCTATAACAAACGTACCCCTCCAGGAGGGTGTTAATAATGGAAGAAGATGCACACAAAATCTCTGTCCCTTCTTCATTTTGCTGTTAACAGCACTTAAAATAGCTTATTGGAAAAAACCCCAAAATTTTTATGTTTTCTCGGGGGATTATATAAGAAAGAAAATATAATTATACCACACAGTACAATTCCTTCATAAACACAATTAGGCTTTTGGTTTACCAACAGAAAATAAATTTATTGCCAGTATGAGTGCAGAGCATTAGGATGTTAAACTGTAAACTACTGTAATGAGTCAATAGCTAGTGTCTCACTTATATGGCCTAAGAGACACCATAATAATCATCTAGAGACAGGGAGGAAAATGCCATAAGAAACAGCTGTACTCAGAAGTGACTGCCTCTGAGAGGAAGAGTGGGGAAGGAAATTGATTACTGCGTTGCTGTTAAGTCTTTTGCCATTATTTAATTTTTTAAAAAAATGTGATTTGATTTTGATCCAAAATTAAAATTAAACACATTAAAAATAATGAAATGGTCAAATTAAGACCTCTCTGGGGCACGACATAAGGTAGAAACTTCTATTTTTCTAATTGTTAGAGTATTTTAATTGTGCATTTATAACATTTCCAAAGAAGTTAGTCTGCAGCTTCTCAAAGTGGCTTTCATATTTTTAGGAGGGATGGCGTGGGGCAGGGTCAGCATTCAGAGTGTGCACTGGTAGCATTTGAGATCTTTTGGTAGTATAACTGAGAAAGAATGCATGTAGTGGAACAGGGACCAAGAATGCTGCTTAATGTTCAGTAGTGCGCAAGTTTGCCCCACAACAAAGAATGATCACGCCCTAAATGTCAGTAGTTTTGAGGCTGAGAAACTGTCCTGGGTACTCAGTGGTACAGCACACACTTAGCATCCACACGGTCTGGGCTTCAATCTCTAACACCACAAAAACCCTATACTCTGCTATGTACTATGTATTGTTTTGGGTTTCAAATGTCACACTGTAATAAAATTAAAACACCTAGAGATCTTTCTTTAAAGTCAGTGTCATGCATTGAAAACTGATAAACAGACCTATTTGCTTTTCATTTTTTATGGTACATTTAAGAAAGAAAGCATATTTTTAAAGAGATAAAAAGATCCCTTCATATTAGTAAAATTTTTCATGCAACTTTGAAACTTAAAAACTTTCCTTATATATTTTTCTTGTTGTGATTGAAATCAAATTTGAACTCCTTTATGGGGAGAGCAGGGTAAAACAGACTTCTTTGCTACTGAACTTGCCTTTTCCTTCTTAGTGCTTTCTTTAGGATTTAAATTGTAAAACCCAAGTTTGTCCTTTGCTTCTTTTCTTTGAATGGAGGCTTGCATCTCTTACTTGTCTGAAATAGCTTTTTATTGTTTATAAATAAAGCAGCTACCTTGCTTGTAGGACTGCTGTTGATGGACTGTTTATAGGATCTTCCAGTTTTTTGGTTTTTTTCACTTAGGGTGAGCCCTTCTCCAAATTTAATTGTATACGATTTCTAGGCTTCTTTTCCCTTCTATGTGTTTGGTGGTCTGGTGTTTGCAGTTGAGAATGCTATGATCCATTTCTCATTTGTCCTATACCGCTTGGGTTGTTACTAGTGGTTTATGAAATCCATCTACGTTTGGGATTTGCTAATGTTCATTCTCCTACACTCACTACTATGTATCATTATTTCAATTCTCCTTGTCACACCAAGCATAGCTTAATTTCTTTGATAATTAGCATTCTATAAAAAATTAGAAAATTTTGTGCTGTTTTGATTTTCAGAGTATTTCTTTCAATGATTACTTTCAAAGTGAGTCTTATTCCCTACATCCCTCTTGTTTGTGATATTTACAGCTTTTCAGTTTATTCCAGAGCAGAGATCTTTTTTTGTCAGGCCCTTTTAGGTGTTATACATCTTTCTTTTTTCCTATACAATACTTATAATTTAAATTTGAATATTCTTTGTTTTCAATTTGCTCATTGTTAATTCTTCTGTTTCTGATTCTTGGTGAAATTCTTTGCTTCACCATTTCATGGTAGCAAAATAGACTGATTATGAGCTCTGGAACTAGAATTCAGAGGCTGGGTATGAATCTTGGCTCTACAACTGGCTAGCTATGTGACCCTGGGTAAGTTACTAAAATTCTCTGGTTTTCATGTGTAAAATGAAAATAAGAGTTCTTTATTGTTATCTAAATTACTAAAATTCTCTGGTTTTTGTGTGTAAAATGAAAATAAGAGTTCTTTATTGTTATCTAAGTTACTAAAATTCTCTGGTTTTTGTGTGTAAAATGAAAACAAGAGTTCTTTATTGATATTGTGAGAAAAATTAGTTAATAGTTAATACTGATAAGGTACATCAAACAATGTTTGGCATGGTATATGTAAGTCCTAGTCATTGAGATGTATTTTGTAGATATGTGCCTACACTCATCTATCTTCCAGCTTTTCATTGTACTTACATGAGATAATATATTTTGAGATCTTATAGAATCTTGTAGACTAAAGATCTGAACAAAATCTACGTATGATACAAAAAAATCCAAATAATCCATGAGCATCTAAAATACTCTAACTTTTCTATTAATCAAAGAGCATATAGTCACATAACAATAAGGTACTTGGTTTCATATATTACACTAATAAAAATGAAAACTGATAATAATTGATGAGATAAGATATAATGAAACATATACTGCTGTTGTATTATAAATAGGTAAATACTTTAAATAGTATGTTGTAAGAAAACTTATAATTTTTTGTGTTCTTTAGATCAACAATTCTCTAACTACAAATTTACTCTAAAGAAACAATGCAAAATTGAGGTGTTAGTTGTAAATATGTTCATAATACTATGTGTAATGGTGAAGAATTAAACATTGTCTAATAAGCATTATAAGACTTATGGGTTTTTTCCAAGTCTGTTTTATTTCAAAGAGGAAAAAAAAATCCAAATTTCAAATCACAACAGTCAGGGGACAACAATGGTACATATATTTTGCATTGCTATCACCAAGTCAGTCTCCTAGAGCACAAGACATCTGCATTTAATTGTCTGAACAGTACCAGGGCAAACCTTTGTCTTCAGTGAATTCTGAGAAATCAGTAATATAACTGTCTTAACTACTATATATATAGCTGAAAGAAATATATATGTACATAGCTTCTCACACAAGTGTGATAAAACGATGTTTGCACATGCATGTCTGATTTATTTCACTTATGAGTATGAACTCAAGTTGCATCCATTTACTATAAAAGGCTCAAATTTGTCCTCCTTTATGATTGTAGTTCTCCATGTAAAAAAATTACATCTTTTTTTATCCATTTCTCAGTTGATGGGCATTTAGGTTGCTTCCAAGATCTAGCTATTACAAGTTGTTCTGCTATGAATATGGCTACACATATATCACTGTGGTACAGTGTTTTTAATTCTTCTGGAAAGATACCCAGAAGGGGAATAGCTGGATCAAATAGGACCCCCAATCCTAGTTTTTTGAGAAATTTCCACACTGATTTCCACAATGGTTGCAGCAGTCTACACTCCCACAAATAGTAGAGAAGGGTTCTTTTTTCCCTACAGCCCCTCTGTCATTCATTGGTTGATTTCTTGATGATAGCCATTCTTTCTGGGGTGAGGTAGAAGCTCAGTGTTGTTTTAATTTGTAACTCTTGAATGACAAGTGATGCTGAACATTTTTTCACGTATTTATTTGCTGTTTGTATTTCTTCATCTGAGAAATATATATTCATCTCAGATGCCCCTTTTTGGATTGGATCTTTAAATCTGGGAAGACAGATTTTTTTGAGTTCTTTATATATTCTTGATAGTAATCTATTCTCTGAGGAACAGCTGGAAAACATTTTCTCCCACATTGTGGGTTGTCTCTTTACTCTGTTGGTAGTTTCTCTTGCTGTGCAAAAGCTTTCAATAAGATGAGATCCTAGTTGTTGATTCTTTGTGATAGTTCCTGTGGAATTGGGGTTTTGTTCATGAAGTCTTTGCCCACACCAAGGTCTTCAAGAGTTTTACCTACTCTGTCTTCCAGAAGATTTAATGTTTCTGTTTTACTATTTATATCTTAGATTCATTTTGAATTTAGTACATGGTGAAAGATATGGGTCCAACTTTAATCTTCAGCATGTGCAGAGCCAGTTATTCCAGCATGATTTATTAAACAGTCTTTTTTTGGTCTTTTTTGTTTTAAAGATAGTAAAATCCAACAACAGCAACAACAAAAACAAAAACAGAACAAAACCAATCTAAACAATGCAGAAAAATTGATACAGAACTTCAAAGCAGGATATAGGAAAACAATAGCTACCATAGAATATCTTGTTATCTTCACAACAGTTGTTCATTCCATCAGGTATAGCAAAATCAAACCAAAACAAAACAGAATAAAACCAATCAAAACAGAATATCGAATAAAGCAAAAACAATCAGAACAAACCAAAACAGTGAGAACAATATTGGATTTCAAAGACAAGATAGAAGGAAATCCCCCATATTTGCTATATTGCATACTGTCACCCTCCCAAGAGATGCCCAGGCCATTGGCCCCAGACCTGTGAAATCAACCAAACAATACAAGCATTTAGTTGCTTTATGTACCTTAGTTGCTATCAACTCAGCCTGCCTTCTGAACCAGTGGATTGCTTATGGGGGTGAGGGAGTTTGATTCTCAGCCCATGTGCTGGTAGTTTCACAGGAAGCGCTACCTGACTTTTCTCTTTCTGGAACCTGTACGGCTTGCAAGGCTTACCAGAAAGGCTGGCTAGTTGGCTTCTTGTTGGGTCTTCCCAGTCCTAGCTGGCCAATTTTCAGGAGGCACTGACTTCTCCCCCACCCCTTTCTTTTGGTCTTTCTGAGACAGGGTCTCATTATGCTGTTCAGTCCTCCTCCTCCTTCTCCTCTTTCTCCTCCTCCTCCACCTCCTTCTCCTCCTCCTCACTTTGTAGCCCAGGCTGGTCTTGAGCTCACAATGTTCCTTCTGCCTCAGCCTCCCGAGTGCTGGAATTACATGTGTGCACCATCATGTCCAGAAAGTCTATCTTTCTTTCAGTTAATGTGTTTGGCACCTTTGTCAAAGATAAGGTGGCTTAGTGTATCTGGAGTTCTTTCTGCATCTTTTAATCTATTCCACTGATTTTTGAGTCTTTTTTTTTTTTTTTGCCAGTTCTATGCTGTTTTTATCACAGTAGCTTTATAGCATAATTTCAAGTCAGGAATTGTGATGTCTCCACCTTGCCTTTGTTGCTCAGGATTGCCTTTGCTATTCTAGGTCTCTTCAGGTTCCAGATGAATTTTAAGATTGATTTCTCTAATTCTGTGAGATATGCTATTGTAATTTTATTTGAGATTGTATTGAATCTGTATAACAGTTTTGGAAGTATGGTCATTTATACTATATTGATTCTTCCTACCCAAGAGCATGAGACATCTCTCCATTTTCTGTTTCTTTGTGTTTTGTTTTGTTTTGTTTGGCAGCAGGGATTGAAATCACGACCTTGCACTTGTTAGTCAGGCACTTACACAGTTGAGCTAAATCCCCAGCCCCTCTATTTTCTAATACCCTTTTCAATCTCCTTTTTCAGAGTACTGTACCTTTCAATGGAGAGGTCTTTTATGTCCTTCATTAGATTGATTCCTAGGTATTTCATTTTTTTTGGATGTTATTGGGAAAGGTGTTGTTTACCTGATTTCTCTCTCAGTGAATTTGTTATTCCTGTACAGGAAGGCTATTGATTTTTGAGTATTAACTTTGTATCCAGCTACATTACTGAATTTGTTTACTAAATCTAGTAGTCTTTTGGTGGAGTTTTTGGGGTCTTCTAAGTAGTGTATCATGTTATCTGCAAATAACAATAGTTTAAATTCTTCCTTTCCTCTTTATTCCTTTTATTCCTTTCTCTTGTCTAAGTGCCCCAGCTAAAGTTTTAAGGACTGTGTTGAATAAGAGTGGAGACAGTGGACATCCTTGTCTTTTTCCTGATTTTAGGGAGATTTCAGTTTTTGTCCATTTAGTATGATGCTGGCTGTTGGTTTGTCAAAGATGACTTTTATCGGATTGAGATAAAGATCATCTATTCCAGTTTTCTGTAGGGGTTTTATCATGAATAGGTGTTGGACCTTGTCAAAAACTTTTTCTATATCTATTGAGATGATCATATGATTTTTTTTGTTCTTGGCTGTGTTAGTATGGTGTATTGATTTGCATATGTTGAACCATCTCTGCATTCCTAGGATGAATCCCAGTTGATCATGGTGTATAATCTTCCTGATGATTTGTTGCGGCTGAGAATTTTTGCATCTATGTTCATTTGGGGAATTGGCCTGTAATTCTCTTTCTTATTTGGGTTCCTCTCCAGGTTTGGTATCAGGGTAACACTTGCTTCCAGGAATGAATTTGGGAGTATTGCTTCCCTTTCAATTTCATTAAAGAGTTTGAAAAGTAGTGGTGTTAAGTCTTCTTTAAATTCCTCATAGAATCCAGCAATGAATCCATCAGGGCCTGGGCTTTTCTTTGTTGATAGGTTTTTAATTACATCTTCAATTGCATTTGTTGACATTGGATTATTTAAGATTTTTATATCTTCTTTATTAAGCTTTGGTAATTCATATGTATTTAAGAATGTGTCCATTTTCTCTGTATTTTCCATCTTACTAGATTACAAGTTTTCAAAGTAGGTATAGATGATCTGAATTTCTGCAGGATCTGTTGTGATTTCACCCTGTTTTATTCCTAATTGCATGTATTTGAGTTTTTTCTTTCATTTTTTTGGTAAGGTTGGCTAAGAGTTTGTCAATTTTATGCAATACTTCAACGAGTCAACTCTTTGATTCATTGATTCTTTGTATTGTTTTTTCAGTCTCCAGTGTTAATTTCTACTCTGATCTTTGTAATTTCCTCCCTGGTACAAGCTTTTGGCTTAGCCTGCTCTTCTTTTTCTGAAAGTTTTAGGTTCATACTTAAGTTGTTCATATGTGCTTGCTGTTTTCCTAATATGGCTATTTACTGCTATAAATTTTTCTCTTAGGACTGTTTTCATTGTGTCACATAAGTTCTGATATGTTGTATTTCATTGTCATTCAACTCTAAAAATTGTCTAATTTATTCTTTAATTTCATCTGTCACCCATTGGTTGTTCAGCAAGGTGCTATCTAATTTCCATGTGTTTATGAAATTCTTGTGGTTTCTTTTGCCATGAATTTCCAATTTCATTGCATTGTGGTCTGATAGTGTCTTGGTTACTTTTCTCTCATTGATGGGACAAAACACTTAACACCCAAAATGAAGAAAGGAAAGGTTTATTTAGCTCACTGTTTGTGGAGGTTTCAGTCCATAGTCAGCTAGATCCAAGGCAGGGTGCCATGGCACTGGGGAACACTTCAAGGAAACAGCCAGAGCAAAAAGATGGGAGAGCAAGCCTCTTTCCCTCTTATATTGTCTACAGGCCACTCTCTGCCCCAGGGCAGGTGTAGCACTCACAAAGTTTCTGTGCCCTCCTCTTGCACAGGATAAGGATATTTACAAAGTAAGGATCTTGGTTCTAAACTTCTCATGTTGACACAGTGTATCAACCATAACAGATAGTATGCATGGGATAATTTGAATTCCTTTTCATTTACTTAAGCATGTTCTTAAATAAATGAGCTTGGTCTATTTTAGAGAACGTCCCATGTGTAGCTGAAAAGAATGTGTATTCTGATGGCATGGGGAGGAATACTCTATAGACATCTACTAAGTCCATTTGCTCAAAAGTTTGGTACAGTTCTAATACTTCATTATTAATTTTTTGTCTAATTGATGTGTCTTTTGTGACAGTGGGGTATTGATATCTCCCTATACAATTATATTAGGGCTTATTTGATTTTTCATGTCTATTAGTATCTCTTTTATACAGTTGCATACACTGGTATTTGTTGCATATATATTTATGGTTGTTATCACTTCCTCCTTGATTATTCCCTTTATTAGGATGTAGTGACCTTCTTTTTCTCTCTTAATCTTGGCTTGAAATTCACTTTTTCTACAAATAGGATAGCTACTGTTGCTTTTTTCTGGGCTCTTGTTGTATGGAATATTGTTTTCCATCCTTTGATTTTCAGTCCATGAATTTCTTTTTGAGTTAAGTGGGTTTTTTGGTATGCAGCATATTGTTGGATCTTAATTCTTGATCCATTTTACTACTCTGTGTCTTTTGATTGGTGACTTGAGACCATTAACATTGATGGTTACAGCTTATACATTGATTTATCCTTGTCATGTTATTTTCCTGTTGTTGGCTCCCTCTCCCCTCAATTGTTTTCCTTAGCTAGTGAATTCCTTTTGTTGGGGTTCATGAAGCTTTAGTCCTCATTATCTCTTTCTAGAATGTCCTTCAGAACATTTTGGAGTGCTGGTTTGGTGGTTATAAATTTTCTCAGATGTTCTGTCTTGAAAGTATCTTATTTCTCCATCAATTTTGAAAGATAGTTTTATGAGGTACATCATCCTGGATTGAAAGTTGTTCTCCTTTAGAACTTGCAATACTTCACTCCAAGCTCTCCTTGACTTGAGAGTTTGTGCTGAGAAGTCAGCTGTGATTCTCATGGGCTTTCATTTATAGGTGATTTGTTTCTTTTCCTTAACAGTTTTTAAGATTCTATTGTTGTGTTGAATTTCTGGAATCTTGACTATGATATGCCTGGCTCTATCTATCATCTATCTATCTATCTATCTATCTATCATCTATCTATCTATCTATCTATCTATATTTTAATCATGGCTAATTGGAATCTATATGCTTCACTTATTTGTATGTCAAATCTTTTGCTTTATAGAAAAGTTTTCTGCCATGACACCTGTGAACATTTTAAAATATCATTTGTGGTATTTTATGCTTTTTCATTGACTCCAATTAATCTTGAATTATTATTCATTATCTCATCTAGCAGCTACTGGATTGATTTCTCATGGTCTCTTGCTATTTTTTTGTCTTTTTGAGACAGGGTCTTGCTATGCAGTTCAGGCTGGCCTTGGGCTCACTTTGTAGCATAAGCTGGTCTCAAACTTCCAACAATCCTCTTGCCTCAGGCTCCCAAGTGCTGGGATTACAGAAGTGCACCACCATGCCTGGCTGGTCCCTTGCTGTTTTTGAGAAAATTTTCTTTTCCTGATTGATAACTGCAAGCTTCTCTCCAGTTTCTGTGATCCTATCCTCTCATTGCCCTAATTGCTTCCAATACTTTCAACGGAGTTTTTATTCTCTTGGGTATCTTCTTGAATCTGCTTTATGGATTCCATTTCTTTTGTATGCTGAGCTTCCATAATTTTCTTAAGTTGTGTGCTTTTTTGGTCTGTATCTGCTCTAACATCACTAAACATGGTCTTTATCTGAGAGATTATTTCTGATTTCCATTTTTCCAGAGCCACATTCAATTGCTTTGTTGATACCATTTCAGGGAGGCCAGGTGGGGGACTTTCAGATTGTCCCACCTCATTGCCCCCTGGATTTGCCTTTTGTGAACTTGATATCTGGGATTACATTTTGTTTAAGTGTCTTTTCATTTTTTTTTCTTTTTTTAGTTTAATTCCCAGGGTGATTCTTATAAATTGTCGGTGGAAGCTTGTTTTATTGCTAGTATTTAGGATACTTAAGTGATCACTACTGCTCCTAGGTATCTTCCAGGTGTAGCTAGTTTTTGGGTTTTAGTTTTTTGGAAGATCTTACCTTTTCAGTTTGTTGGATATGAGAAGTTGTTGCTTGTTTGGCCCCAGTCCTTGGTTCCCTGCCACAGTATTTTCTGTGATCTTAGTCAATCTCAACCATGGAATACTAGGAACAACAGTTATTTAGCACAATTATATAAATTTTGGCTATAGTGGTTCCAATAGCATCAAACACATCCTAGAGAATGACAAACTGAGCTAACCCTTCATGTGCCACTTTTAACCATATGGACTAGATTTGTGGTTATGTAACAAAATCTAAAACAAACCAGAAAATCATGTGCAGTATACAAGTCAGTTTTACCCTTAGGGGTTAAACTTTAAAATGGGCTGAGGAGAAAATAGATAAATATAAGAAGAAAAAGATATTAAAAGTAAGGTCAGAAGACAAAGGAGGAATCACACGAACTTTGGGAAACTGGTGCAGAAGATTGAAGGAAAAGACAGATGGAAGAGGTATAAAGAAGAACAGAACCACAACCACAAAGAGGTTAGGAACTATATTGACATTCATATAAAAACAAGATTAAGCAATGAAAGAGAAAGATAAAAAGAAAAAAAAAGAAAAGAGAAAAAAAGTCCATTTCCAAAATTCTCTTTGGTTTCACTAGTAGACAACCTGTAGAGACAGAATCCTGATTCATGCAGCTTCTCCCAGCATTTGATACTGATAGCAGTTGGGAACAAGATGAATCCATCTGCCATTGAAACCAGGATGGTCTGAATGAGAGTTCCTAACCTTTGCCAGTAGTTGCTTTTTGGCAGGGTTGTGGATAATCTCAGCAGGCCTTCCCCCGAGACCAGACTGTTTGGGCTCACTGCTGTCCAAGCAATTTCTGTGGGTCTGAGCCCAGCTGAGAACTACTAGATGGAGCCGGCAACCATTCTGGGTTCTGAGCTCAGCCAGCTGTCTCCAAGATGGTTCCAGTTAATTGTTCTCTCCTTTGGGAGGACTAAGTCCTCTGCACTCACTGCCAGCCAGTGCAGTCCCTCATGTCTGCTATTCCCCTCCACTCCTATGTCTCTCAGAGGCCTCCAGGTTGCCAGCCATCACCATCACCCTCGATCCACAGGTTTGAACTGTTCCTCTTGAGCAGTGAGACCTGTCTCAGGGAAAAGGCGCTGCCAGCTACCTCCTTCTTCACTGGAGTTTCTCTCTTCACTCTCTAGGTTGGCTTCAATTCTCTCTTTCTTGTCTTCCTCACAATGCTATATTCCAGTGTCTGGATGGTGACTCTCAGAGAGGTTGTTTTCTCTGCTGCTTACTACTCCACCATCTTGGTCTCTTTCCAGGATTTTTAATTTAAATATTATTTGACCCTTTGATAGATACTTATTGGAGGAAATAAATTGAAAAGTACATTAAAATGATGTTTACTTGATAAGTTGCTTAAATTTATGCTTATCTTTTTTTAATTACAAAGAAATGGGGTTTATTTTGGCTCATGGGTCTCACCCAAGGTCCACCAGTTGTTTTTGATGACGTTCTTCTTGCAGAGTGTCAAGGCAGCACAGGACCTCACTTGGTGAGAGACAGGCAGAGCTTATGCTTATCTAGAGTGAAAAAGTGAGATACAAAATTATATGATTCAACTTGATTTTTAAACACTTTAGAAAATATAAAGGAAAGGTGTTTTTATGTTATCATTGTCTTTTAGTTGTTGGATTACAGGTGATTTTTTTCTTGTTTTTTTTTTAAAGGTTTTTCTTATATTTCCATATATTGTGAATAAAGTAAAGCCTTCATTCTTTTGTAAATGGATGAGAAGGAGATGAACTTGCCAGATAATGGCAGAATTTTGAAATTTGGAGGAGAAGCAGTGAAAGTGATAGCAGTTGGGAACAAGATGAATCCATCTTCCACTGAAACCAGGATGGCCTGAATGAAAGTTCCTAACCTTTGCCAGGAGATAGATGATATTTTTGAAAAGCATAAATTGCAGAATAAAAGCAAAGTGTTACAACTAAGCTATGACTAAATATCTAAAAATATTTTCAGAAGTACTATAAATGGAAGATTTTACTTTTATTATGTTCTATGATAATTAAAATGAACAAAGAAAAAAACAGAAAAGGGAAGAAAAATATTTACAATACATCTTTGAATTAATGAATGAAATATCAGAGGATTTTTATGAGAGGTTGCTTGTCTGAGCTGTCGAATGACAGGCACCGGCATATGAGGCAAAGATTTTCTATCCAGCAATTGCCTCACATAGGTAGCTCATCCAGATCAGAGAAGCAATAAAGCTATTTGGAATATCTGGGTTGTGATGTAATGTTTTAACTACTATTTGCATCTATTGTTGTTCTGCAGGGTTTTTTTGTTTGCTTTTTCTGGTGCTGGAGACTGAATTCATGGCCTCCATGCTAAGCACATACTCTGCTGCTGAGCTGCCCCCTGCCACTCTTCTTACAGAAATTTAACAGCACGAAACCAACAGCAACAATTTCTAATAAAGGAACCTATCAACAACAATGAATTCCAATAAGAAGACATTTCTTTACAGAGTTCAGAGTGTTTTTTGTAAATCCAGCTGATTTTCAACCTTGTTTTTCAGCATGATGATTATTTTCTAGAGGGCAAAATAAAGAAGCTTGAGAAGTTGTGTGCCCCTATTAGATCACAAAACTGTTATAGTGAAAACTCTAATCAGCTTTGCTGCCTTTTCCAGTCTTGGGTTATATCTGTAGCTTCCACAAGGGGCAGGGATTTCTATCCTTACCATTTGTAAATGATGCCCCAGGGAAGCATTATGGAAAAGATCATGTTCCTTTGGGGTTGTTCATGGTGACTGTGGCTGAAGGATTCTTTCCAGTTACCAATTCGGATGGAATTTGTGGCAGCTTAGCAGCCTGGATGCTGAAGTGATAAAGTATAAAATATTGAATTTCTATGTGTCTATGTGATTTCAGCTTTGATCTTCATTTTTGATTATGCAATTCATCATATCTGCAACTGTCTGAGCCTGGTGCTCTGAGGGCAGATACTTTCCCATTATTTTAGTCTTAAGAACTTTATCCAATTTAAAAGGAATCCACAGTGTGAAACGTTAGCCTTGAAAAACCAACACTCACTGTGCCAATGAAATAGTACATTGAATAATAGTTTTTATTTTATATTGCAGGAGTTTGAGCAAGATGATGACTGCAGTCATTCCATATCCGTTAGTGAAGAAGGTGAAGGACAAGACTGGCCACCCAGGACAGAAGGTATTTGGTTCCTGTCTTTCATGTGTTTATGAATTTAACATTGATTTGGAGAGATTTTGTCTTCTCATTTCTCAAGTGCCCAGGGCAACTTTGAAAACACAGAAAAGACCAGACATGGTGGTGCATGCCTATAATCCCAGAACCTCAGGAGGCTGACTCAAGATTGTATGTTCAAGGTCAGCCTGAGTAATGCAGAGAGACCCTGTAAGGTTGGGATGTATTTCAGTGCCCCCTGGGTTCAGTTGTGGGTTCTTGCCATTAGGATCTGGGGTGCCAAGAGGTGAGGGATAGGGTTAGGGGTAGAATGGGGTAGAGCTTTAGAAAACAAAACCATCATAAAGGAAAATAAAAACCACTCAACATCCTATCCTTTAGTTCACATTTGAATAAAGTGAATTTTGGTAACTTGCCCCCATCCAGGTGGCAACTCTGTCCTGGTTCTTCTCCAGAGGGCACCCCACTCAAGCTTAGCATGACCTCTGTCCCTTTCCCCTGAGCCTGATAATGTCCTTTCCCCCATCTCTTTCCACTCAGAACCTGACATCAACTCCAGGAAACGGTTGCCTTCCATAACCAAACATCTATCCATCTGTAGTGGTCCGAGTTCCTTCCCTGAGGGGAAAGTGGGAGAGTGAACTAGCTCAAAAACGCTGAGTCTGTCTTTTATTCTATGTGGTCACAAACCAAGAATTTCCCAGGACAACATCTATTTCAAAGTGCCCTTGTAGACCACACAGTATTTGCTGATCCTTGCGTCAGAAAATAGTCACCACAGCCATCACATTCCTCTATCATCTACTTGCTCATCATCTTCTTAAATTAAATGTTTATTTGAACTGCTGCGATTTCTCCTGGCAATTTTCTGGCTTCCATTTCTAACGCTCCAGGAAGCTGCCTCGTAGATAGCTGTTTTTCTCAAGCTTTTTGCTTTCCTGGAGGCTGATCTTTTCCTGACCAGGTTGTTCTCTGGTGCCTTGTGTCTGCTGCCCTCTGCTGGACAGCCTCCTGCCTTTATGTGAATCGCTGCAAATCTCTCCCCAAAACCAGAGCTGAGAGTAAGATAGTAACAGTTAAAAATGATGAACAACATTAAGCCTAAAAGAGCTAACTAAAATTTTAAAAATCTTTATCCCTTCCAAATAGTCCTAATGATCTTCCTTTGAATTTATAGACTTCAAAGCCAACTTCTCAGAAGCCTAATATTGTCCCTGAGCACCTTCCAAGAGGTTAATTAATTCATTTATTCTGTTCAGTTTGGAGACTTGCAATTGAGGCATTAGGCATCTTTTTTCAGATTTATTTGTGATGTTTTCAATTTTATTGTTTCATTTTCAGTTTTAATGCAACACTTGCACAGCATTTCACTGAGCGCTTAGAGTGTTGTTTTAATAAATTAGGTTACAAACTTCAAAGAAACAATAATCTTATAAAATTTCTCCACACAATTGATAGATTTCAGTTGAGTTAATTACTATTTTCAGTCAAAGTCTTAAGTAAAAGTGCTTTTGAGGATCTCTGTAAATTTTACGCATCTTAAATATCAATGTATTTCTCTATCAATTCACTATCCTTAAATCAATTCACTATCCTTAAATCCCATTTCCATGTTATTAATGTTCAAAGTGCTCACACACTTTTCAGAAAAATGTTATGCATATACCACATGACTGTTTATTCTGTTATAAATATGCATATTTAACCATTTTGTTTATATCTTTTTGACCATAACATTATTTTATTAAAAAGGGAATATCACTAATTAAAATACCTATAACCCCCATAACATTTGGATCACTCTCATATATTTTAACATTCTTTTTGGAGAATTTAAGTATGCTTGCAGCGTATACTTGCTTTATTATGGGCTTTTGTGAGGGCAATATGTAATGAATGGACTAAGGCAGTTTCTCTCAAGAGTTTATGAACCTTATAATGTCTTTTTAAAATTTATTCCTTTTTAACACAACTAAGACTAGGTTCTCTTTTGGTCCATACAATTTATGGACCAAAAAATAAAAAGTCTTTCAGCTTTTCCCCTGATACAAAACTCTTCTTGCTTTACTTGATCATTTATTTTCTCAAAAGACAAGCAGATACAAACCTTGTAGATTAGAAAATGACCCTGTAAACTTGCTGTTTTCATCAGTCAATAACAGCACGTGTGTGTGTGTGTGTGTGTGTGTGTGTGTGTATCCTGGAGATTAAACTCACAACCTTGCACTTATCAGGCAGGTGCTTGAGCCACTGAGCTAAATCCCTGGCTCAAAAACTAAAGTTAGCCTGGACTGTCTTCAGTATCTTTTTTTATTTTTTATTTTTTGGTACCAGGGATCGAACTCTCAACCTCACACACAGCAGGCAGGCACTTGTGCTGCTGAGTTAAATCCCCAGCCAAATTTTTAAATACAATGTAAACACATTTTAGTCACAGAGAACATAGTCTTAGTTGTGTTAAAAAGGAATAAATTTTAAAAAGACATTATAAGGTTCATAAATTATTGAGAGAAACTGCCTTAGTCCACTCAGACTGACAACAGTAATACAGCCTGAGGGATTTAAACAGCAGATGTTTATTTTCTCATAGTTCATTAGTTTTACTCTCAAATGATCTTTTCTTGAGGGAAGGATTACTAGGTTCTTTTCTTATATAGTCACTCATCTTACTGGATCAGGACCTCATCCTTATGACTTTGTGTAACTTTAATTTCTCCAAATATAGCCACACTAGGCTATAAAGAGTTTTGGTGTAAGGATTTTGGGAGGACATAATGTTTAGTTCATAACAGGAAGACTCTAAGCTAAATTGTCATGAAGAATTCCTATAACCACATCTCAAAACTGGCCACTGCTTATCCCCAACTCATGCTGTCTATGCCATGACCTGTGATCCCACTGTGTACCAAAGAACTCTGTCCCTCTGCGGACGCCCACCTCAGTGCAAAGGGCACCTGTATCTTATATTTTTTTCAAACAACTCATATTTATCAGTCTCTCAAGTAAGCTTTCTGAACTCTAGTGATACAGGAGGCTAGAAAATGTAGCTTTTTAAAAGTTGAGATTCATAATTTAGGAAATTATCAAAACATCAAGAAGGGTATCAAACTATTCTCAACTCTGATGTCTACAATTCAGACAAATGTGCCCATCAGTTTAAACAGAACAAAGAAAACACACAGGAAAGACAGTCTTTTCCAGAGACAATGATTTTTCTTCATGGAATAAGTTAGGCTGGGCTGTATTTCCATTTTTAATAATAGTTTGAACACTAACAATAAGTTAATGATCATGTTCTGATTTTTTTATGAATATGATTTTCCTCTATGAAGAAAATATATTTTTGCTATGTCAAAATGTTGCCTTTTTATTTCTCTGAATGACCATTTTCTGATAGGTTAATTTACACTTCCTTATGTGAAAAATGTACTTTGGGCATGATAATACACTCAAGTACTTTATTTTTACCTGTGAAAAGCAATTATTTTTGCTGGTCTCTTGGGTAGATTCAGAGCTATCCACAGTTCCTCAGCTGTTCACAGTGTTCAAGAGACAGAACAAAGAAAATGTTTATATTTTTAAAAATGATTTCAGTCAACACTTTCTGTAATATTTTCCCCATTTAGGGCCAACAATTAGGATAATGCTCATTAGCTCTTAAGAATTTTTTAGAAGGTTGGTGTTCCTTACATTTACTTATTGTATGCTTATCCCTTCATTGAAAAATATATCAGCCAGTTGGATCTTTGAGTGCATTAAATTTTCTTGAAAATGTTCTGGGTTTATCTGTTCTGCATAATCATAAAAAGTGCAATCATTTTTAGTCTTGTGTTTATATGTATACACTCATTTTCTAGCTTTCATAGCAAAGCATTAAATGCATCTAGCAGGTATCAAATTATGCTTTTCACTGACAGTATAGTTATTAGAAATATATGCTGTATGTTTTTCACTTAAAGATGACTACAAAAATGTGAAAGATATCTGTCTTCCTTTCAAGTTGGAGAGTGACCTTGTGCATGTCACACAGATTCATGGATATCAGTTTCTTGTCTTAAAAATAAAGGCCTTGGATCTGATGGCCTCTAAGTTCCTCCCAGCTGTGTAATTCAAAGCCTTGTATTTTTGTACTGCACAGCATGATGTTAGCATCTTTTGAAAACTTAAAAGACTATTTGCCCATCCCAAGGAAACTTCATTCTTAGAGTCATTCTTTGCTATTGTGTAACATTAGAAAATATACAATCATGTTTGAGAAACATGAAGAAGATCAAAGATAGATACATTTCCATAATACCACAAAATATAATGTTGGATGACAAAGATAGTGAACATTATTATCATTTGACTGATTATAAATAAAGCTTTTGGGCCAGGTATTTAGCTCAGTGGCGTAAGTGCCTGCCTGGCAAGCGCAAGGTTGTGAGTTTGATCCCCGGTACCAAAAAAATAAAATAAAATATAAATAAATAAATAAATAAATAAACTTTTCCTTCTGCAAAATTGGACTGTTTCTTTTAAACTGCATGAGTCTCATAAAATGGCACAGATACAAAAATACAACAATTTTACAAAAGCTTTTACTCTGGTAATTCCTGTGTATTAAACAAAATCTCCAAAGGCCTTTAAAAACAACAAAAATCTACTAAACTATATAATGATGGTGAGACTAATAGTGTCAGATCTGACCCACCCCTTTCCTTATCCTTGTGATACTTCATCCCTAAAACTTAGTAGGTAGAACTTAAAAAACCATTGCTCCTTTGGGCGTGTGTAGACTGAGAAAACAGTCCTGTCAAATTCATGGATAGGGCAGGCACTGCAGCCTCCTATAAAGGTGCTTCTTTGCCTTCCTGCACTCTGCACGTCTATCACGGTGCACGGTGCTTACAATCTTGCTGCATTCTTTGCTTCTTATTGCCTCTACTAGGGCCATGGCTCTTTCTTGTTTATTTCTATATCTTCATCCCAAGGTCTTGGTATGTATATACCAAGTGTGTTGAATGGAGAAAAACAAGTGAATGAACCAGCGTTAAACTGTGTTATGTTGTAGACAAGCATTGGTTATCCAAGTTGGAACTTTCTGTTTAAGGATTATACTGGGAATCATTCTGTGGAACCAAACAGGAGATAACCAAAATTACACATACAAGCAAGTTGCTTTGGGGCCACAAGAATTATCTCACTTAACTCTCACTACAAGAAGTCCTGGGAGTTAGGTATGATTGGTTACACTTTTAAAGAGAGAGGCCTTGTTTTATCAACCCAAGGACATTCATGCTATTCATTTTAAAACTATGTTTTACATCTGGAAATTTTTATTATACTTTTTCTCTTTAAGTATTTACTTAAAACCGTCCTATGTTGTACAGAAAAGATACAAAGATGGTCAAATCTGGTTCATGTGTGTTTTCTAATCCTTAAGAATAAATTGGTCAAATAAAATACAAATACTTCTCCCACTTACCATTTATTACTTTTACTTACTTTTTAAATTAAGTTTATTGGTATATTTTAGGTTTACTTAATGATACCATTCATTATAGGGAATTATTTTTGCTTACTTTGTAAACTTACCATTCATTACTTCTTTTTCTGTTCTGCTACTGTCATGTGTTTCTATAGGTGTTGAGATTATTATGACTTTTCCAAAACATGTCAGTCATCTCCAAGAAGTGAGCCAAGAAGATGTGAAACAAAGCAAGTAAGGAGTATCCTGGGAGTGTTCAATTAGAATACAAATATGAAGTAATGATATTTGTGTAGCAATCTACATTTTAATTAATTTGACCCAAAACAATACTCTAAAACAAAGGTCATAGTAAATATTATATGGCAGGGACCAAATAATATTTTAGGTTTTGTGGGCCAGATGGTCTCATTTGCAGTGATTCAGCTCTGCAATTGTCACTTGGACAATACATAATACTATAGACAATACGTAAATAAATAAGTGTGCATGCAACCCAATTAAAACTACAAAAATAGGATGAAGGTCAGATTTGGCCCCAAAGGAAGAATTTGCTGACTCTCCTCTAGAAAAGTTCTATCCAAAATGTGGTTCTTTGGCTCCATGTTCTGTCCATGATGAGCTCAGTACAGAACTTGACAGTAGCCACTTAAAAAAATTGTATAGCCATTTGATAATGTAATTTTAAGTTCATTGGTCTTATAATGAAAAGACTGGGGCTTATTGTCTGCATTTAAAAAATTTTTATTTTTATAATCACTCACTTTTGTTAAGATTTACAAAAGTATCAGTCCATAACATATTTAATTTTTTTTTTCATACCTGGGATCAAGCTCAGGACCTTGTACTTGCCAGGCAGGTGCTTACACCATTGTGCAAAACCCCAGCCCCATAACATATTTGAAACTTTAAAAATGATTCCAAAGATAACCTGAGAACTGAGCTGGCCAGTGCTTTGGAGATACAAGGTACAACTCCTGTACCTATATTGTCTCTGATTTCTTTACTACAGGAAATGAGGACTAAAAAATTTAAAGTGGACTGAAACCAAATCCATTCAAGTGATTGTACTGGGTACAGAGTACAGAGAAGGTGGGGAGCAGGTTGGAGGTTTTCCTGTTCTCTCAGGATACAGCCATTCTGCTGTAGAGATCTATTTGGAAATAGATCTCTAAACTTTCCAGTGAGATCAGGCTGGCCTGAGAATCAGAGATCCAGTTGACATGGTGACTGTGTTAACTTTCAACCACTGTGACAAAATATCTGAGGTAAATCAACTTGAAGGAAAGTTTTATTTTTGACTCATGGTTTCAGAGGTTTGAGTCCATGGTCATTTTGGGGTGTGTGTGTGGTTGTGTGTATGTACATTATAGAGAAGCATATGTAGTAGAGGATGCTGCTCACCAAATGGTGACCAGGAAGCAAAAAGAGAGACAAAGAGACCAGCATCCCAGTATCTACTTTAAGGGCATGCCTGACTTCTTTCCACTAGGTCCTCCTATCTCCTAAAGATTCTGCCACCTCTCAACAGTGCTACAGGCTGGATATAAATCTTTTAACATGTGGGCCTTTGGGGGACCTTACAGATCCAAAGTATAAGTGGTGAATGAGTTTCAAATTAAACCATGTCTCCCATTTCAGTCACATAACCTCGGTGCATCAGGAATGGACACAAGTGCATTCTGTTTCTCTACCAAATGAAACTGAGATGGTGAACTTCGGGACAAAGGTGCTGACCACGAGGCCTTTACTCCATAAGAAAGAAGAAAGTTCCAAGGAGCTCTGTGATGTGGACTTTGGCTTTTTGTTGCCCAAACCTTGCTTAGAACCAAGTATCTCTAAGTCGGTGACCAGGGAAGAGGTTCCTCATTTTCTGAAGGGTCAGCAAAGAAAATCTGAAGGTAAATTGAGCATTTGATTCTACAGTGATTCCTTTATTCTTTTGGCAAACAAATTATTTATTTGTTATGCCAAGTATTATTCTAAGTCCTGGAATACAGTGGTGAACAAGACACAATAACCAGTACCTTGGTGAAATTCACACTTGTGTGTGGGACAGACAATAAAGTAGCATATGAATAAAATATATGGAGTATATCAGGTGGTGATAAGTGCGATGGAAAAAAAGAGAAATAGGCATCTAGAGTCTGGGATGTCCAAGATGAAGACATCAGTAAATCTGGGTTCTGGTGGGCTTGTTTCCTAGTGCTCTGATGGTACCATCTTGCTTAATCCTTGCATAGTTGAAGGAGCAAATCAGCTTCCTTGGACGTTTTTCATAAGGGCACTAATCCAGTTTATGAGGGCTCTACCTTCATGGCCTAATTATTCCCCCAAGGCTCATTTTGATACTATTAACTTGAGAATTAGTATTTCGACATACGAATTTTAGGGAGATACAGACATTCAGACCATAGGAAGTCTGAGATTTTCAATAGCATGAATAAGGGACAGTATCATTAAGAAGGTAGCTGAAGGACCTTCAGGGAATGGGTTATGTGTGTATTTTGGGGAAGAATGTTTCAAGGAACAAGAGGATCAGTGTAGCTGGAGCAAAGAATGTGTGGATGGGAGGAAGTATAAGCAAAGGGAATTTGGACTGTGATAGGGCAGGCACAAATTATATAGGGCCATGTAGCACAGGGAAGTATTATAAGTGACCAAGGAGGATTTTAGAGGATAATCTAAAGTGCAATTTTAAACATTTTTACAAGTACTTTAAAAATAAGTGAAGAGTTATAAATGATATCTTACCATTTTATCTTTCTTGAATTATATGAAGTTTTGGTTAAGAACCCTTGGCTTAGAATATACATTAATACTTTCTTCTTTCTCTTTCATATATTTTAAGCTGCATTTCAAATTTTTCATATCCTTTTCTTTCCAAGCTGTATTCTGGGTAATTTTATTTTATGTCTTTTAGTATACTCATCATCTTCAGCATTATCTAATTTTAGATAAATTAGATATTATTATAAAATACAAATATTTTATAATAAGCTTTTCCAAAAATACAGCAAAGTTGGAAAAATTTTTATAGTGAACATCTATATATTTACCATGTACACTCTATCTTTAATATTTTACGTATTTGTTTTATCATGTATCTGTTCATCTGTCTACTGATCCATCTTAATTTTTGTTGCCTTTTCAAGGAAACTGCATATATCAATATGTGTTTCCCCAAAATTTCAGTGTGCTTATCATTTACTAGAATTCAATATATGGTTTAAGATTTTTTCATTTGGAAAAAAGTGTACACTGAGCACACATTCACCAAATATTTACAAATGCATATGCCTGTGAAATGCAAATCTTTATAAAGATATGGACCAACAGGAACATCAGAGTTCCTTTGTGCCCCTTTCCAGTCAATACTAATCTGCTCTCTCAGGGCAACTCCTGTTCTGAGTTTTTTCCACCATAGATTGTTACATATTCACTCTTTTGATTAGTAAACAGTACTCCATTATATGAATATGCTTTGTCTACCCAGCCTTCTGTTGATGGATATCTAGGTTGCTTCTTTTTGACTATTGTAAGTAAAGCTTTTCTGATCATTCTTCTTTAATGAAAAAAAATTTTAATTATTAAAACAATGGGATTTATAATTTGAGGAAGTCTATGAAATTCTAACCATTTCCTATATTTTCCCTTCTGTTTTGCTCTTTGTATTTCTCATATAAGAGAAACCATGTGCTATTTGAACTTGTGTTTCTAACTTATTTAACATTATGGTCTCAAGTTGCATTCGTTTATCGATGGATGGATGCCTCAAGATTATCTTTTTATAGCATCATAGTATTTCACCTTGTATAAATACTACATTTTCTTTATCCATTTATCTATTGATAGACATACATGCTGTTTTCAAGATATAGGTATTATGAATTGTGCTGCTATAAACATGGTATGCCTGTATCACTGTAATATGATTTTAACTTTTTTGGGAAAACACCTAGAGGAGGATAGCTGGTAGTTCTCATTTCTTGAGGCATCTCTACATTGATTTCCACAGTGGTTGTACTGTTTACATTTCCACTAACAGTGTAGTAGAGTTCCTTTCCCCAGAAAAGCCTTGTCAGTATTTATTGTTACATTTTTTTTTATGATAGCCATTCTTTCCAGGGTAAGATGATATCTCACTGTAATTTTAATTTGGATTTCTCTGATGGTCAGCAATGATGGCTGTTTGTACTTTTCTGCAAGATGTCTATTCATTTTGGTTGTCCATTTTTTGATTGGGTCTTTTATTTGAGAGGGTCTAGTATTCTTGAGTTCTTTATATATTCTTGATGTTAGTCCTCTGTATGAGTAGTAGCTGGTGAAAATTTCCCCCATTCTGTTGATTGTCTTTTCACTCTGTTGGTGGTTCTTTGCTGTGCAAAAGCTTTTTAATTTGATATGATCTCATTTATTGATTCTCAGCATTATTTCCAGTGCTACGGGGTTCTGTTCAGAAAGTCCTTACCTATGCCTATGCCTTCAAGAGTTGTAACTATTTTATCTTCCAGTAAATTGTTTCTGTTTTAACATTTTGAACTTTGTACAAGAATGGTTAGAGAATTCCTATACACGAATAACAAACTGAAAAAGAAGTTAGGAAAGTGATACCATTCACAGTAGCATTAAAAAACTACTTTAGTGTTAACTGAATTAACATTTTTATTTTAATTTAGTACATGATAAGATTGCCTAGATGCAATCTTCTGCATGTGGATACTCACTTTTCCCAGTCTCTTATTAAAGAGGTTATTGTTTCTTCAGTGAGTGTTTTTGGCTCCTTTGTCAAAGACCAAATGCCTGTGTGTGCCTAGGATTATTTCTGCTTCCACTATTCTGTTCATTGGTCCACATGCCTGGATTTTTTTATTGATTTGTTTTGTTGTTGTTGTTGTTCTAGTACCATGCTGTTTTAAGCACTATAGCTTTATATCAACTTCAGACCTGGAATTGTGATGCCACCTGCTTTGTTTTTGTTACTCAGATTTGCTTTCTGCTCTTATGAGTCTTTTCAATTGTAGGATTGTTTTCTCTAGGTTTGTGAGAAATGACTGATAGTTTAATTGGGATTATGTTAAGTCTGTATATCAGTTATGAAAGTATAACCACTTTGATTATGTTGGTTCTGTTTAACCAGGAACAGGGGATATTTTTCCATTTGCTGATGTCTTCTGCAATTTCCTTTTTCAGTCTACTGTAATTGCAATTGTTGAGGTCTTTCATTTCCTTAAGTCAGTTAACACTAAAGTATCTTTTTATGCTACTGTGAATGGTATCACTTTCCTAACTTCTTTTTCAGTGAGTTTGTTATTCATGTATAGGAATTCTCTGATCATTCTTGTACAAGTCTTTTTGTAAAGACATTTCTCTTTGGTGAATTCTTAGAATAAAATTTCTGGGTTATAGGGTAGTTGTATATTTAGTTCTTAAGAAATGGCCAGAAAAATTTTCAACTTCTCTGCACCATTCTACACCCCTATGAATACAGAAGGATTTTATTTGCTTCTGCTAGGGCTACCAGGGTCTTTACTGACTTGAATCTCCTTTAGCCTGATTCCTGAATTCTCAAATTTCTAATTTTATTGTGCCTGAGACTTATTTAACAGCCAAACTGATGCCAGCCTTTCCTCACAATGGGATAATGCCTAGTGTTTGCTTGTCACTGTCACTAAACCATAAGGACAACCTTATAACACAACATGTTGTATTTATTGTTCATTGCAATGAGGGATATTGAACTCCAGATTTTTCAGGCATCTTTGTAAACAAAGGAAAAAATAGAATAATTATATGACTTCTGGAAAATGATATAGTTTAAGTGAATTTTAAATAAACAGTGCTTTAAATAAAAAAATTTGTGGTAAGGCATACATAAAATTTGCCATTGTAACCATTTTCAACTACAATTCAAGTAGAATTAAATACATTCGCATTGTTGTACAACCACCACCCATTCTCAGGACGTGTTTATCTTGCAAAACTGAGATTCTGTGCCTGTTAAAAAACAACTCCCTAGGGCTAAGGGTTTAGCTCAGTGGCACAAGTGCCTGCCTGGCAAGTGTTAGGTCATGAGTTCAATCCCTGGCATCAAAAAACAACAACAAAAACTCCCTCTTCCTCTCTTAAAACTCCCAGTAACCACTGTTCTGTTTCTTTTCTCAATATGAATTTTCCCATTCTAGTCTTTCATGTTAGTAGAAGTATATAGTACTTGTCCTTTCATGTTTAGATTATTTCACTTAGCAAATATTAACATGGTGATTTGATAAGATGTATGTAAAGGGATTAACATCGTCTGGACTATAAAGTTGACTCAGAGTCTTATTCCTTACAAAGTTGATTCCTAACTCTCAGCAGCCTCACATTTTCCCACTCTACCACATGTATCACAAACGTTAGTGCTACTAAATACCTTCCATTCTTGAACAAACACTATTGTTTCTGCTGGAACATTTTGCAGTCCTTTGGGTCCCTTGGATACCACTTCTCTGAGAAATCTCCCTGAACTTTCCCATGAGCAATGGGCATGGTCATGGGCAAGTTACCATGCCTCTGAACTCCAATAGGATCCTGACGTAGTCTGCAACATACCACCCTGTGTATGTTACTTTTTATGTGTCTGTATTCACCAGATTATAAGGCTAAGAATCATTGCACCTATAGAACTATTTTAAAAATACATACTGAATTAATAACAGCAATAGTAATTATTTCTTGAGGGTCTATTTTGCAAGGCACAAATATCCACTGATAATATTCCAAGTTTTAGAAATGAGGAAACTGCTGAGCATAGTGGCACAAGCCTATAATACCAGCACTCAGGAGCCTGAGGCAAGAGGAACCCCAAGAGATCAAGGCCAGCCTGGATTACACAGTGAGTTCAAACTTGGGCCGTTTGTCTCTGAAGCCAGTGTGCTTAATCACCAAACTAGCTATGGTTAGAGTTCCAACCTTCCATCTGAGTTCTACTTTAGTTTTGAGAGGAAAAAAAAAAAAGGAATAAGCATATTTAGTCTCAGTGAAGATGGATTCAGAAAAAAGGAAGGACAGTGGGTGACACAACCTAGAGAGACACTTGGATGGAGATAATGAATTGAGGACCCTGGAAACTCCCCTCCTAGACATACCACAGGGAATCCTGAAGATGTAACAAGTACCACACCAGGAAAGAAGAACCTTGATGAGGTCAGTAATTTGTTCTGGGCCCATTTCATAGTTGCAACGGTCTTGTCTGGAAGTGTCAGCTGGGGTTTTCCAAACAAGGATTTGTTTGCCTTTTTGGTCTAAATGTAATTTTAAAATTATGGACATATATAGACAGTCTATACATGTTAAGAAAAGTTCAGAAAATATAGATGAGCAAAAATAAGAAATAAGTACAGATAGTACTACCGTTTCTTCTAGAGTATGCTTCCGTATCTCTGCATTCCATGTTTATAATGATACTTCATCATTGTTCAGCTTTTATATTATCTATTTAAATTTAATTTTTATATTATTACAGCACAAATAAGTAATCCCCCAGGTTTTTTTTTTTAATCAGACAGGATCTCATTATCTAGTTCAGGCTGGCCTCAAACTCATTATGTAACCCAGGCTAACCTCAAACTTGCAATAATCCTGCCTAAACCTCCTGGGTGCTAGTATTACAGGTGTGTACCACCGTGCCCAGTTCCCAATCTTTATACTTAAAGTAATCCAGTATCTTCACTGTTATGATCAGGTAAAATATTTGTAGCTAAATCCTAATGTCTTTTTTGAGACACTGCCCTTATCCTGGTTTTACTAACTACTTCATTTCATCTTTTGTTCACTTTGTATAAATCTATCATAAATGCATCCCCATCCTGTCCAATGGACCTATAACCCTCATCTCAATGCAAAGTGTTACACAGCAAGTGAGCTGTTGCTTCCATTTATTTTGAGGATATTGACTCTGGAACTTTCTTTCTTCCTGTTATACCCTGCAATGTCTGCTCTTTGGACCTATTTGACCATCTGTCCCTTTGCCAACATCCAGGAATTCTCTTGCCTTCCTGGTATGTTGAATTCTGGGATACTGGATGTGGCTTCCTCTTTCTTTGCTTCCTTCCCCACTTAGTGGGGCACATTTTCTAGCGAGAAAAAGTGCATGGAGCATACTCCTGATAATCTTTTGTTGTCTCTAATTCCTTGGAGCTGTTTTCTTTCTTTCTCTGTATTTTCATGATAGAGGATTTTCTTATGCATCAATTGATCTTTGGTAACTTACTTTTATGTAGAAGAATGGTACTAAAAAGTCTCTGTGTATTGAGAGGGTTTGTGGAATGGGCTCAAAGGAGTTGAATGCACTGAGACCTAAAAGATTGGTTGAAGGATTCCACAAGTTTAAGTGTGTATAGATAGGTCTTTTCCCTAGGCTAGTTTTCCCTAAAGAAGGGATAATCCAAGTTCTTGCTTGTAGTTTATAAGGCTGGAGGGCACATAGATCTTTACTATATCCTTTTATTTTTATTATAGCACCATATATCTGCTTCCAGTTATACCCAGAGCCTTAGCATCTTTTTTTTTCCTTCTTCAAACTCTCCAGAGTAAACTGATAGCTATCTCCCAGGAAAGACAAGCAATTCCTGACTAATGCGGCAGGAATCTGGAATCCACTTCTCATACAGAGTTATGAGCATCTGTTTTGTTTCCTTCTGGTCTGTATCCCTGTCTTCAGAGGTACTTGTGATCTTCAATTCTTGCTCCTTTCTCTCATTAGTACATGTTTGCAGTACATGCAGTTCACAATCATCTTAGGGATTAGGTACATGAATGTAATACAGCTTGGTTCTTTTAAAAATTCCCTTTCCTTCTGTTTCTCTTCAACTTCTGTCCCTCCTCTCTCCCTCCTGCTCTCAGTCTCCTTTCCCCGTGTTCATTCTTGTTGATATCATTAATTTTAGTTCATGTTTATGATATAAAATGTTTACATCCATCGAGGTTATTAGGTTTCTATATATGGCGTATCTTCATTCTACCTATTTCCACTTCTCCTGCCCTCTTTTCTCTCCTCTCTCCCCCTCCAGAACCTCTTCCCATTTGCAAGAGATCCAGCCCCTTGTCTCCTTCTCTCCATCCTATATTTTGCTCCTTGTTTGTGCTTTGCCTTACTTGGTTGAGAGATCTAAATGGCATTTAAACTTGAGTGTCTGATGTTTTTCACTCTCCTGTTCCTTTCTAGGGTTCTTTTTCTTGTTAAGTTTTCCTTGTACCAGCATTGATCAGACAGGGTAAGCTGATAACTAAATCAACTCTTTATTCATCCATACAGTTTTCACCATCCAAACTGTTGATATCATTCATCTGCTGTTTTATTTTATCCCTTTGTGTATGTGCATGTGTGTATCCTTATTTACACTTTAAAAAATATCTCTACTGTTGTTTTAGTGACAGAGAGTAGAGAAAAGCTTATATACTCAATCTGCCATTCTTAATTGGAATTCTACACGTTGTAAAAGGCTTTCAGTGCATATTTCTGATTTAATATACCAGAAATGTCTTACTATACCAGAAATCTTTCAGAGTACCTTTCTATTCCACATCATTCCTGACCAATACTATATAATATCTGTACAAATATTTATAATATCTCAAAGATTTTTTTAAACTCAAGAGGTATTTATATGCGCCTAATTAAAAATGATGTTCAGTTGTATTTCTGGATTAACTTCTACTACATTTTCAACAGAAAATCTTAACCTCTGAAGGGGAACCTCTGTGAGAGCAAAGATTTTTGCCTTTGTTATTCACAGCTTATTTATTATCATCATTTGAGACAATATTAGCCCCAGTCAGCAAGTACTCAATAAGAATCTGTTGAATATATTCATGAAGAAGAGGGAAAGGAGCTCTGTATGCCTGGGGGTGGGGGACAGGGGTTCCTGCATGCAGCCACTGCTTTCCCAAGACCTCTGGAGGAAGCTATAGCCCAGAGCCCTAGGAGTGCTAGTGGCTTGGGTGAGGGGCTGCTGCTCAAATCCCAGAGACAACCCACACCTGCAAAGGGTAGCTTACGTAGTGCTTGCTACTGGCATAGCAGAATGAAACATGAGGAACCAACAGTGGCATAATGGAAGGCAGCAAAACCAAAATTAAATAGGATCGTTGAACAGGAAAACTCTCTGGAGGGATGGAAAATAAGGTGAAGCCATTTTTTGTCCTGTGTATTTCAGCAGATCTTGAAATGTAACTAAAAATATGATACCTTTTCTTCAGACAACTGATCTTTTCAGTGTCAATTATATCAAACAGATCAGTGTCTAGATACTTTTTGTCTGTTGTCCTTGATTGTACTTGGGAAAATATTATTAAATGCCCTCACATTAGGAATGAGAAGAAAAACAACCATCAAAATTTTATAGATTATTTTTGTGTTTCATTAGCACTTGTTGATTTTTAATTTTTGGTAAACATTTCCATTATATCCTACTTCAGGGATTTTGTGCTTTTAGGTATTAGGTTTAGTAAATACTGTATCTGCTTATTTGCTCAAATTATTTCCTTTACTTATAGCTTTTTGCATTTTCCAGTCTTCCTAATCTTATCCAGATTATTGCCTGAATTTCTCTAAACTCACCAAGATTTCATCTAAATGTCAAAACTTGTTTTATTTCTTTGCAGTAATTTTATTTCGGATCTCTGTCCTTCCTTATGTTTTGGGAAATCCAGCTATTTACCAAAGCCTGAAGGCACAGAATATTTATTATTAGAAATGTCCTATTTATGTCAGCATTCAGAGTTACTGCCTGACACTTTCTATGATAATAATTTTATTTATGGCTTTTATAACCTCTTGGTCAGAAGTTATTACCTTGGTACAGGCTATTCGAATAACTTCCTATATGAATGCGACTATTTTATATTTTCCTTCTTCATCCTTCCCTAGTTACATTGTAAACTCTAAAAACAGTTTGCCCAAGCTCATTGTCTCTTTTCTTGGTCCCTGGTTACCATTTGTACTGCTTCAGGTATTCATTCTTTTACTTATAATATGGATTCTTGCATATATTGAGATGAATATTTCCCAATTGTACTTTGTTAATAGTTTTCTTGTTGCCATCATTTGTTGGTTTAATTGTCACAAACTTTATTTAAGATATCTCACTACCCATAGATCCAAAACTGGAACTGAAAATGCTGCTTCATTCCAATTACAATGCACAATCTTGGGGCAAATTGAAAAACATATATTAATTATAATTTGTAAATATGTTGCCATCTTAAAACTAAACCAATTACAATAAAAATCATAATCTTACAGGAAAGAATGGTGACTCAGAACACACCAAAAAAATGAGACTAACCTTAAGTTCTTCTTAACCCTATCCTTTCAAACTTTCCCAGCATACTTCTGGGGCTATGATATAATTTATTAAAAGGTGTTTTCTTTTAAAAACAAAACAATGACAAGAAGTTTTTATGCCTATTCAAGAACACTGTATAAGTATTAGTTATTAATACAAAAGTAAAATGAGTTAACATTTGATCATACTGATGTTTTTGTTGCCTAAAAATAGTAGATGGAGCTGGGTGTGGTGACACATGCCTATAATCTCAGCACTCAGGAATCTGAGGAAGGAAGATCACTGTGAGTTTATGGCCAGCCTGGGCTACATAGTGAGTTCAAGGCCAGCCTGAACTGCATAGCAAAACCTTGTCTCAAAAAGACAACAACAACAACACAACCCTGGATGGAAAATGTTATATAAATCTGAGATTTCATCATTAATTTTAAAATATGAATTTAAACAATTTATCATATTTAGAAAAAAATAAAAATCATTTTCTTAAAAACAAAAGAACTGTGATAGAGGAGAAATGTCTGGCCAGCCATTGCTCAGGAGAATGTCCATGAGGATCCTCTTCTTAGTAAATTTTTCACCTGAGATGGGCTTCTCTGTCTGTGTTATAACTTAAAGAAGTTCATTTCTTTCTAAGAAAAATTTCAAAATCACAGCCTGTGACTGAAAAAGACCTACAGGTATATTTTATTTAGCCCTCACAGTCTTAAAAAACAAAGGACTAGCTGAGCATGGTGGTGCATACTTTATGTAATCCCAGCACTAGAGAGGCTGAGACAGAAGGATCAACATAAATTCTAGATCAGTTTGGAGTAAATAGTGAGACCCCATCTCAAAAATAAACAAACAAACTGCAAAGCACTGGAAGGAGTATTTCACATAAAATCTGCAGATCTCTGGTATCTTTTGTTGTTGAAAGATCTAACAGTGCTGAGTTACTCATCTGGTTTGGACTTCACTTACAACTGGGTAATGACACCACTCTAGTTTGGGCACATATCCTCAATTCACCACTGTCCCACTTATATCCATTTATGTTACTTTTTTTGACTTTGGAGACTTTGAAGCCTTTGACTTCAGCTTTAGGCTGTAGTGGTGGATAGGATTTGGGGAATCATTCTGACTCTTTAAGTAAGAAAAGAACAACTTCTAGGTTTTCTATTACTTATATTACCTTGTAAATTCCACACTCTTTTTCCCTACATCACTGTCTAGAATTTATGATCTAACTCAAGCAACTGTTGGGAGATAATTTCACTATGTGAAAATATTCATGTGTAATTATTATCCAGGTTTTCTGAGCAAAAAAACCCTAGAAAACTAAGTTCAAAGATGGCTGAATAGCTAACAAGCCTTGGAAGTTTCAGAGTCTGCCTCAACTTTAGAGATATTTAGAGACTTATTTCTTTAGGAACTATTAGCTTACATCATAGGGCAATAAAGCCCAGAAACATCTTACTCCTTTGTCCTTGAGATGTTTACTTAAGTCTCACTTTGTAAAGTCTTCCTTTACAAAGTCTCACTTTGGAGGGAAAAATGGGCAAAGGCGCCAACCGTTCTATAATATCATCTGAGACACATAATTTCAAGGTCCTGCCTATGGTGCAAACCTATCATGTAAACATCTGGTTCTCATCACGTCACCCTGTGAGGATCCAGGATGTGGGGAACTGGACTGGTGCTCTGTCAGTAAGCAATAGTCTCTTCTCTGACCCAGAGATCTCATATATCCTGTCAGAAATAGTTATAAAAACAGTAGCTTGCTCTTATGTACAGAGGTTCTGTTTCAAGTTCCCTAGTACATGATTGAAAGCACTGACAGTGTTGACTCCTAAATAGTCCATGTTTCTTCCTACACATAAAGCCCAAATGATAATGGTAATGTTTAATTTATAAATTAGGTAAAGTAAGAGCTTAGCAACAGTGGAACAGTTATAATAAAATAAAAAAGTATCTCACTGTTTACTCCAGGCTGGCCTTTTGCCTCAGCCTCCCAAGTGTGGGATTCCCCGTAGTGCACCACCATGCTCAGCTAGTCCTCTTTTATTTTTTTTAAGGCTGTGAATGTGATTTCTCTATCTCTCTCTCAACATCTTATTGCCCTCTACTCACCGTTCTTGTTCTTGTGATGATGTGAGATGATATAGTCAATGCCTGTATGACAAAATAAAGTGAAAAAAATGACATAAGCACAATGATGTAGCTTTAGTCTCTTACATGAGGTCATGTGAAAACAAGTACTGTGATACTATGACAATGAACCTGACAACAGAGATGGCCAGAGTCCAAAATGTACAATAGATATTGTGAAATGGGAAGAAACTGTTCAAAAGGAAAGAAAAACACATACACACAAGACAAGTAAGATAGTCATACTACTAATTTATCTTAGTTCATTGAAAAGAAAGGTTTGTACTAACGTTTGGTCTATTTTTCATGCCTATATCTTGTACTCTGAGCAACTACTTTGAAGATAACAATATACAATGCATTAACTATTGTTACTCTCCTATTATCTTCTTTCGAAATTTTGTTTCATTGTTTTTTCTCTTTAAAATAAGAGAGAGACAGAGAAATAGAGAGACAGAGATGGCTACAGAGTGACTAATGAGTGGGTGGTATTGCACAGTGTGGATGGTAAAAGGATGATTCATATCCTGATGGGACAGAGTAGGGTGTTGAGGGATTTCATCATGCTTCTCAAAATGGCACATGAATTAGTGTTTATGCACTATTTATTTCTGGAATTTTCCATTTAATGTTTTTAGACCATAGAAACTATGGAAAGCACAACTGTGGATAAGGGGAAACAACTGCATAAAACAGCAACTCCTGATGGCAGAAGCCTAAAGCTTTCTATACCAGCTTCCATTTAGATTACACAGGAAAACACTTTTAATTTCTATTACTTTCCCTCAAACTTTAATATTTATATTACTCCATCCTCAAACTCTGATTTAAGAATGTGCTTAATTAAGTACTAAGAATATTCAATTATTGTGTTTTTTTTGTAGAGTTTTCTACATGTGCTATGAAATGCAGTAACCGAAGAATTGGGGTAAGATTAGTTTTATCACTTCTGACTTGAGAATTAAAAACCGAAGAATTTTAATTGTTAAAGAGACCCTTCATTAAACAGTTCAGAAACTAGTCCTCAGCAATTATGTCTTGGGAAAACAATAACTCATAGTTCATAGACTAGCAAATCATTCCTGGGAAGGTTATGCTTTGTGTTTAGCTTTTCTGGGATGTTTCTTTTTCTCTACACAGTGAAGTGGGTAGATTTCTTTGACATGTTTTTACTTATTTATTTTTTTACCTTTCTTTGGTTTTGTTTGTTGTTAAGATAGGGTCTTGCTATTTAGTCCAGGCTGACCTGGAATTCACTATGTAGTCCAAGCCAGCCTCAAACTCACAGATATCCTCCTGCCTCAGCCTCCTGAGTGCTGGGATTATAGCCATGCACCACCAAGCCTAACTTCATTTGATTTCATTTAACCTATCAGTTTTCCCTGAGCATCATTCAGATGGTATATTTGTTTATGTACTGATGCTCCTGACCATTGCTCAGAATGTGTCATTTCAGTCAATTCTTGTATTGGGAAAATTTGATAAAATCATTTTTATGCATCTTGTTACATTGCTTTATAAAAATTAATGGAAAAATGTGCAGTATTTTTGTCATTCTGCATTTAAATAATTGTACTGTTAAGTGGTTAATCTGTCTAGAAGTTACATAATTATTTTCTAATAGTGAAAATTTTTTAGCTGTTTAATTTATAAGTAGATCTTTTGGAAATATATTTATAATTCTTGTTTTCTCAATTCTCTCACTCCTTCTGTATCCTGTGAGCCTTTGAGAAAATACTTATCATTAATACCTTTTTTAGTGTTTTAAAAAGTTTATTGACCTAAAAAATTAAAGACAATTACTAGAACGTTGAAGCACTGGGAGAATCTGCCATTATTTTTAACTTATTGGGGGAAAGTAGAAAATCACCCACACAGTGAAAATGAGGCTACATTGTATCTCACCCCGTAATGCCCAGGTTTCTAGTATCAGTTTTTTCCCCTTTCTTCTTAAGAATGAAAATTAAACTTATAAGCTCTTGATTACCATGCATAATCTGTGCCTATAAATATTATGATATAATTACGGATGCTGTATACAAAGGAAAAGTCCACAAGGAAAAGGAGCATCAAGCAGTTTATAGTTTCATGACTGCAAAATCGAATATTATATATTGGGTTATACTGACCTCTTGAGGTTGGTATTAATAAAAACTAGTTTAGTTTGAAAATACAGTGAACTCCTGAAATTCTCTGGGTTACATTCCTAGAGCCCCTGCGAATTGTGAAAAACCTCAAATTTCAGATATGGTTAGAAATATGTCTATAAATGTCTTTTTATAGTTTAAATCCTAAATATGCTATGTCTCCCGGGGTTATGTAATTTAATTTAATAAAATATTGTATTAATAAAGCCTTATCAGATGCAGGGCACTTTGGCAGCATCTTAGGGATCTTCAGGACTTTCAGAAGAACAAAACCGAGAACACTGGAGATAGCCACGAAGTGCAGCAACCTGTTATGATAGGGAATGCTGGTGATCTGCAGAGATGGGTTAAAGGGCAGTAGCCAATCAGCAGCAAGGAGAACTAAATAACGCTCTCTTACTGACTACTTGTAATCTCTGCCCCTCCAAATGCGGAGGATATTTGCTGTTTCCGCGAAATTGCAGAGGTTTCCATCAACAATTGTTAGGTTCTAAGGAAAAATCCGCAAAAGACCGCTTGTGTGAAAACTCTGAACCGCGACTTCATGGCAGGAATACTGTAGTTGAAGGGTAAAGGAGAAGGAAAAGTCATTCAAGTTACTAACTTTCAAGTGCAAAGTCTGGCAGTGTATAAACTACTCTCCAAAAAACAATTCAGAAAAATGATGATGAATATTTGTGAGCTAGATACAAACTCTGTAGCCAAAAAACAAAAAACAAAAAACAAAAAAACAAAAACAAAAACAAAAAATATATATATATATATATATATATATATATATATGTTTAAAACTATTCTCTGGGATTTCAAAAATCTTAAAGCAATCCCATGGAAAGAAACAGTAAAAGGACAAAAATAAAATGTTTATCTTAAATTTTTAACACAGATTCTTCATTTGAAAATATGAGGCCCGGTGTGGTGGCACAGGCCCCTAATCCCAGCACTCAGGAAGCTGAGGCAGAAAGATCACCATGAGCTTGAGGCCATCCTGCGCTATGTAGTGAGTTCAAGGCCAGCTTAGGCTACATAGTAAGACCTTGAAAAAAAAAAAAAAAAGGAACTATGAGTGTTTACATTTCATTTTAAAAAAATATTGTTTTATCTTGGTTTTAAAAACAACCACTGGCTATGACATTTTAGTTGTTTTGTTTTTCTTTTTGGTGCTGGAGATTAAACCCAAGTCTTTATACATGATAAGTCCATGTTCTACCACAGAGATTTCAGTTTTTAAAATTTTGATCTCTAGGATAGCTTTGTATTCTAAAGACATTTCTAAAGAGAATATTACAATTTCTTCAGATGCCTTTAAACCAGTTAATATATTTATATATGTTTCTGCATTTTCTCTCTCTTTCCTTTCAGTTCCCTCTGCCACCACTGTCACTCTTGCCCATAAGATCTGATGACCTCACCAAGTTTCCAAGAGAGAGAGAAAGAAGTATTTCAAGCTTCATGTCCTCTGTACCTAAGTTCTCAGTTAGTCCACCACAGGAAGCCTCATTGGTGGGTCAGAATCTCAGGACTTCTGGTAGCTCCATTTGGTCAAGAAACATGTATTCGTTTTGGAAAGGTAATCACCACAGACAGCACCTAGAGGTGGAGGAGAATTTTTCCTGGAGGTCCAAGCAAACAGAAAGATGGGACAAAATTGAAATCTCTTGCTTTGATCATAGGCAGTGTCCTTTTGAGACTTTTAAGGAAGGCAATAATACTCTTATAGATCGGGGAGAGGATATTGAATGCCATGGCAGTAATATGAGGAAGGCAAAAGAGAACTCTCAAGATCTTTCATCAAGAAAGAAACAAGGTTCAGCATCCAGAAAGTATGAGCAAGATTCAGAAATTGTATGTACTTTACCAAGTAAGCTCCAAGAAACCCAACATTCAGAAATAGCTCCAGTTGAGGACAAAGAGATTAGAACTGATATGATTGATTCAAAAAAACCTTCATTGCATAAAAGTGAAGCCATAGGATCAAACATTTTAGAAGAGTTTACTGAATTTAAAAGCTTGTCAAATGTAATTTCTGATGGCCCCATTGAAAAAGTCCTAGAAGGTCATACTAATATGGAGACAAACATGAAAATATCCATAGCAGAAGGAAGCAAAACAGACACAAATGAGAAGATGCCTCTTGTTAACATCACTTTCCCTGGAGACGGAACCTCCAAGGAACCAACTATAGCCAAACCAACCCTTCAAAAAAGAAAGAGCACCATTCACAACAATAGTTTCAACATACTTGCACAACATGAAAATGACAAACATAAGAATATCCATAAAAGAAAATTGGGTTCAAAGGCCAAGACAAGTAACAGGACATCTCAGAATTTCATGATTTCCATTCAAGCTTCCATTAAGCCAAATATACATAAAACTAGCATAAAAACTGAAGTTTTCCCTGATTTAGAGCTTGTTGATCCTAGGTCTCAGCAATCACCTAAGTGTCAAAGAAGAACACCACAGATAGAAAAGAAGCAGTCAACTTCCCGAACTCAGAAACCTAAAAAGGAGTCATTTCCTTGCATCTGTAAAATTCCAGGAATAAAAAAGCCTTGTGTTCCTCTCTCTGCTCAACCAACAGAGCCAAGACTGCATTACCTGGATCTTAAGTATAGTGACATGTTCAAAGAAATCAATTCAACTGCTAATGGACCTGGAATATATGAAATGTTTGGGACCCCTGTTTATTGTCACATGCGAGAGGCTGAACGACATGAAAACTCATTTTACTGTGAGTTATATTCAGCTCCATCAGGCAGATGTATAACCAATAAATGTTGCTCTTCCCACAATGAGAGGAATAGCAGCAGCAGAACAAGACTTTCTCAAAAAAGACCAACTGGTAAACCTCCAAAGCCTTCAGCTGCTCTTAAACAAAAGCACAAAGGATTAATTTCTAAAAAAAAGGGCTGCAAGGCTGCAGGTAGAAACCTACAAGACACTGAAAATACTAATGGTATTTCAGAAGCAGGATGGCAGATAAAATCTTCAGGAAATGACTTTCTAGCTCCTAGAGATGGAGCTCAGCCCATGAACTTGGCCCAGACTCTGGAGAAGAACCCTGATCAGAATCATTTTTTTCCTGTTTCAGATTTATCCATTGTTGAAGAAATTACCATGGAAGAATCTACCAATGAAGGAGACATTTCTAACCATCAAATACTCACCAAAAGCCTTAGAGATCTGCAAGAACTTGAACAATTACATCATCAGACTCCATTTGCCCCTTTAGAAAATAGCTGGGCCATGCCCACTGAGATGAGTTCTATCAAGCATGTACTGCCAGAAAAGCAGAGTACAACATCTCTTGATACAATAAATGCCAGCCAAATGTCAATGAATTATCTAGAATTTGATAATGTTTTAGATAAGCCTAAAACACTTGGAAATTTCTCTTTCCAAGAAAAGCAAGAAAGCACATCTTCCCAAATATATCAATACTGGGCACATTCGTTAGATCCTGATAGTTTAACAAATAAGTCAATGCAATTTCAAACATTTGGAAAAACTTTGAAGGATACAAGTTCAGTTTCTCAAGAAATTCTGGATTCAGTAAAGAATAAAGAGTTGACAGATGAACTATTAGGCTGTCTAGCTGCAGAACTACTAGCTCTTGATGAAAAAGACAACAACTCTTGCCAAATAATGGCAAATAAAAGAGATTCTGAAAACTTAAATCATGTCCTGAGTAGGAGAGGAAATACCACAAAAGAATTGGACAGAGAGATGACAAATATCACAATACAGGTTGGTTTAATTAGAATCAGAGATTCATTGGGATGGGAGGGGACCTCAGAAAAAATCTGGCTCAAATTCCTATTTTCAAATGAAGAGTCATAAATTATGAGGAATCATAAATTAAATAATTAAGTAGTTTCTGTAGAGTCTCACTATTTGATCACAAGGTTGGAATCCAAGTCCCTAAAAGATGTTTTCTTTATGTGGCATTACTTCTGGAATTTTGTTTAACACTGAAATGAAGTCACTTGTTTAACAAAACTATTTACTTAAATAGGTCACTGTTTTATTCATTGATCACATTTTCAGAGCAGATAATTTTTCATGATTAGCAAAGTGATATGCAAAGCATTACTCTAGATGTGTTTAGGTGTTGTGTAAGAAGGAAAGAAACGACTGTGACCTGTGAAGTAGCTCATCATTTCACAGGAAGACACGAGAGGAGCATATCTCAAAGATTCCCTGCACCTGAGCATTTGCTCTCAGATGGTTCACTGCCTTAACACAAAAAACCATAAACAAAACTCCTGAAAAAAATTGAAAGCATTTTGTTTGGCATGGTAATGAGAACAGAATGGAGAAGAATATCAACAGATAGTTGTGTTTTTAGTATTCCCTGAGCACATGATTTTCTTATTCTGCTCAAATTTTAAGGACAGAAATACTAAGGTAAGCTGAAATGTTATTAAACATGAAAATCAGGTGTGATCAACATATACAGTGAATGTTTAAACTTTTCAAATTTATTACAATAAAAGACACATTATCACTAAAGTGGCAAGAAGGATGGGCTAAGGGATTTAAAGTGATGGGAATATTTTTAGGGGGATTAATAACAATGCAATTTTGATTTAAATATTCACTGTATGTTTAAAAAATATATTCACTGTATTTTTTGATCACACAGAAAGCAAATAATTATACCATAGCTGGGGTTATTGAGAACTTACTACATTTGAGTGTGACACATTTTATTATTTCATTTAATGTTTCATAATAGTTCTCTAAGTGCTATAAGTATGAATATGCCCCCATATTGTCAATAAGGAGATTGAAGTTTAGAAGATCATGGAGCCAGTATGTGATATTGTCAGGCATCCTGATTCCAGCTCTACATTTGTAAGCACTACACAGCATGGCACATTCCTCATGCTAAATGTCCAACTCTCAGGGTGAACTTTGTACTTATTTGGAGATAGACAGTGATTTAGATAAGCTGCCAGGCTTCCCATTCCTCTGCCTACATTTGTGTCCCTGCCAAATGCAGGTGACAGTGGTTAAAGCAAGCTCATGTGAATAATCTTTTCCTGTTCTTCATTTATTTCCATAAGATACACACACATTGAGACATACACAAGTAAGCATAAGTGCATATATATTAAAACACACATTTATAAAACAGATCACAGTTGCTGTCTGTCTCTTTCTGTCTTTCTGTCTCTCTCTTTTACACACACACACACACACACACACACACACACACACTCACACAATGATAACAAAGAATTTAAGTAGCCATGACCAGCAAAATTGATTGAAGATCCACAATCCTGAAGACCTTTGCTACTCTGGAGAGAATGTGTAGACCAGCAGAATCAGCTTGTTAGATGTACAGAATCTCAAGCCCCAGACAGACTGAATCAACACCTACATTTTCATACAATCCCCAAGAAATTCATGTTCTATCTTACTTACCTCCCTTGTTGCTGGGACAAAATACCTGACGCTTATAACTTTAAGGAGGGGGAAGTTTATTTTGGCTCATCTTTCAGTCTATAGTCTGCTGGTGCCAAGGCTGGACTGCATGGCAGAGGGCAGGGTGGATGATGGCTGCTCAGGCCAGTGATGGTAGGGAAGCAGAAAGAATCAAGAGACAAGCTAGAGAGGTTAGTAGACCCTTCCAGGCCATACCATCTCCAACCAACAGCAAGTGACATAGCTCTACCACCCCACAGTCTAATCACCTTCCAAATACATGAGGCTTTGGGGGCCATTTTCAGTCTAAACCATAACATGTTCATAGTAAACCTTGAGAAGCAGTGCCCTGGAAGTCAGGGAAAAAAATATCCCTTTGAGGAACTTAGACCCCTCTCTCTAATTGTTTGACCAGGAAAAAACCTTTTCATTTTGATCTCCTGTACTAGTAATCTTAAAAATAGAAAAGGATGTTGACACAGAGGTATGATGAAGGCTCTTCAGGTACAAGAGATCCTTCCTTGTCATTGTCCATGAGCCATTCAAGCTATCTGAAACACTCTCACTCATTTTTTCATTTCTCTCTACGAAACAAAATTTAGGACTGCTTGGAATAGAAAAGGTCATAAAGGTCAGTGTGCTATGCTCTACGTTTTTTTTTTTTTTTTTTTTTAATGTTGAGATTGACTCCAGAGCGCAAAGGTCAGTTTTTGCAGCATGGAGTGGTGGTCTAATCATGCTTCCTGGCTTGTCGGCAACTCTTCCATTTGAAATGGCAGGTTGAGAGGCCTGGTTTAGACACACACATGTGCACTAAGCATTTATGGTGGGAAAAAGAGAAAGATTCAGAGGTGTCCTAGTTGGAAACTGTGGTGTAGGGAAGTCAGTTGCTTAACCAGAAGTGCAGTGTCCTATAAAATTAGTTACAGGAACATAGTTGTCATGCTGTAGTTGGTCCTAAATTGGAAACAGGGACAGAACTTAGAGAAACTGTTATTTGGTTTTGTTTGTTTCTTTGAGACAAAGTCTTGCTGTGCAGTCCAGGCTGGTCTCAAACTTGCAACAATCCTCCTGCTTCAGCCTTTTGAGTGCTGGATTACAGGTGTGTGCCACCATGCCTGGCAAGAGAAGCTGCTAAATACTGGCTATGTGGTCATTTTGAGAAATCTGGGGTTCAGAAGTTACTAGTCAACAGTAAGAACAACCATTAGGAAGACTACTGTATTCTCCATTTTAGAGTTTAATGGTAATTTTTTGGTCTTATTTCTCCAGAGGTATAGTAATGGGTTCAGGATATGTGACAGGGAGAAGAAATTTCTGACCTTGAATGAAAAGATGATGTTTCCTGAAAATAGTTTAAAACATGAAGAATCTATCCTGTGGACCAAGGGTGAGATCCTTGGGAAGGGAGCCTATGGCACAGTAAGTTAAATCTTAATTCCCAGCTCTCCTTGACCTTTCTTTTCCCTAACCGTCCTGCCTACTCTCCTTCTGCCCACACTCTTAAATTCTTTCAGTTGAAGGTGATGAAAAATCCAAAATCACCTGACTTGAAGGAAAAGATGTTTATTGTTTTATGCAGCTAAAAGGTGTGGGGTTGGTCTGGCTCTGGGCACAGGTGATTTCAGGGATCAAACCATATCATCAGGATTTCTTTATCTCTATCTGGCTCTTGTTTTCAGGCTTCACATGGTGGTTTAAAGCTCACTGCATTTCTAATCTTTCATTAATCCAGGTTGAAATCCAATGGAAAAAATCTCTCCCTTCAGCAATTCAACATGAAGTTGGGAGAATTATTGCTGGGTAGCAAAACCCAAACTTGTGCCTTGTGTTTTGCAAATCTTGTAAAAGACCATCCAAAGTCTTAGTAGTTTTGATAGTACTTACATAGGCCAGTAAAAAAAATTGGCCCCTTCCCCCTATAAGATAAAATCTTTACAGTTGCTAGTTGGGAATACTGCCGGAGTCAGTGAGGTTGTATCAGCAGAGTTTTAGGGTGCTGTGATTCCTTGCAGAGACTTTTTCTAGGTTCCTGTCCTGAACAAAGAATTAGTCAAGATATGTGCAAAACATAGCTAGGTTTTATGTTTATTAAAGGTAGGAAAAGAAAGATGCTCTGCAGAGTGAGAGCGGGCCACTTGAAAGAGCTTACCTGTATAGTGGCTATGAAGTTAATAGCAGTCATCTTTTGTATCTCCCCATTCTAGTGTCACATCTAGATCTATCAAAAACCTACTTGTTTTCATTTAAGAAGAATTCAAGATAGCATATAAAGATTGGTCCCAGTTGAGACTTAGGTGCATGTGTCCTAGATCTCTGTGATTGGTCATGCCCACTTGCCCAGCCAGCTGATCACACTTTAAACTCCTGGCTCAGGTGGAATATGCCCAGCTGCTGAGATAACATCAAGAGGATAGCTACCTTGACTTGCCTCCTTTCTACAGGAAGCTTTAGAACTAACCTACCCTTATTTCATTTATTCAGTGAGGGATTTTTTAGCACACTAACTGATGCAGTGACCAAAGACACAGGTGAGGCAAATATGGTTGTCTTAGTTTTACTATACTCAGTTTGACTTTCTGAAGTAAAAAAAATTATATAACTTATCAAAAAAGTTATATAGTTGGGGAAAGGGAAAAGGAAAGTTATACAGTTATTATCCATCCAAGCTACTCAACTTCAAGCCCATATATTCACTTACCATGCTGCTCGTTCACTACCATATTGGCTTCACTGAAACATAAAACGTGCTTCAATATTTTGCATTTAGATGCGGATGTATCAAGTGTTTGGAGGAAGGGAAAGTCAAATGTTACAGGAAGCATTTCAGGAATGTGTTATTATGTCATTTAAATTTAATAAGGTATTTGTTTGTTTCTAGGTATACTGTGGTCTCACTAGCCAAGGACAGTTAATAGCTGTAAAACAAGTAACTTTGGATACCTCTGATAAATCGGCTACTGAAAGGGAATATCGGAAACTTCAAGAAGAAGTAGATTTGCTCAAAGCACTGAAACATGTCAACATTGTGGCCTATTTGGGGACATGCTTGGAAGAGAACATTGTGAGCATTTTTATGGAGTTTGTTCCTGGTGGCTCAATCTCTAGTATTATAAGCCGTTTTGGTCCATTGCCCGAGATGGTATTTTGTAAATATACAAAACAAATTCTGCAAGGTGTCGCTTATCTCCATGAGAACCATGTAGTACATCGAGATATCAAAGGGAATAATGTTATGTTAATGCCAACTGGAATAATAAAGCTGATTGATTTTGGCTGTGCCAAGCGTTTGGCCTGGGCAGGCTTAAATGGCACACACAGTGACATGTTGAAGTCCATGCATGGAACTCCATACTGGATGGCCCCAGAAGTCATCAATGAGTCTGGTTACGGCAGGAAATCAGATATATGGAGCATTGGTTGCACTGTGTTTGAGATGGCCACCGGGAAGCCTCCGCTGGCTTCCATGGACAGGATGGCAGCCATGTTTTATATTGGAGCACACCGAGGCCTGATGCCTGCTTTGCCAGACCACTTCTCAGAAAATGCAGCAGACTTTGTGTGCATGTGCCTAACCAGGTAGGCAACAGAAAAGAGGAAGAGGAGAATAAATGCCCAGATTCCAAGCAGCTGACATTCCCTTGGAATTTGTGGCCCATTTAATGCTGTTTCAGTTATAAAATCAACCAGCAAGTGATTTTGTGCTGAAAGTAATCATGATTAATTCCATTGAGTGATTATTAATGTTGTATCAGATATAGTGGGGTTTTCTTCAAGTAGAAATTGCCCCAATTAAATATGTTATCAAGTCCTGACAGTAATTCTCCAAACCAATGGATCTGTGAAATTTGCTAAAGATCTACATTAAATATCAATGGGAGTATGGAGCTGGAACTCATCCACTACAATTAGGATGATGTGGAGCAGCCTAAAATCACCTCCTGGTGAGGCTCAACATTTAGTTGTAATATAGGTAAGGCTGAGACTCAAACTCAATTTCCTGTCTTTCAAGGAAGTGTGCTTTCTTATGCTTAGATGAAAAATTCTAGTGCCTAATCTTTTAGCAAGCACATGATACCTACACCCTAACTCACTAAGGGGTTCATTTTGCTTGTCTGACTGAATGTCAGAATACACAGTTCTCCTTGTCTGCTAGGAAATGTGTCCTTCTGTCTTCCTCTCCCAGCACATACTTTCCTGTCCTGGTTGATTTTAGGATGAACACCTGGGCCATGGCAGGAATATGAACTCTATGAGTATAGTTCTGGAGAAACACCTCAGGTATCTCAGTGTGGATTTTGTGAACAGTCCCAGGCACAGAATGGCCTATGGTGTTGGGGACATCATATGGACCAGTATTACGTGTGGTTTGTTTTAGCTCCAAAATTATCATAGTTGCTTTGCTTTAACCATGATTTATTATTGATTCACAGCTAGAAACCATTTGACCATTCTCATTTTTTTCAAGTTATCATTATATACACAAATAGAGCTTTAGAGAGAGTGGAATTTTATAACTCTCCTTTTGAATCCTCACATCATAAAGCAATACACAATTTGTACTGCTAATAAACAGAATTATGAAGGTTAAGGGAAATGGCACATATAAACTGCTTGTCAGTCTATGAGGCACACAGTTAGGATTCTTTAGTTAATAATTAGGAAGAAAACTAATACACTTTAGTTAGTGACACAAAAACAGATATAATTAGCTCCTGAAATTTACAGCAAGGACCCTAAAGACTCTTGAATCTCACCTGATGCCAAGGCAGGAGTAAGTTGGATGGAAGATCAGACGGCATTGTACTGAAGGGCCAGAAATGGACACTGCTTGAGACTACAAGACAAATCAGGAATCGAGTTTAGATATGGATAGCAGAAGCAGTGAGACTGAAAAGAGGCTACTAGAACATTTTAGAAGAGAGTGAATCAAGATTTGTTAATGGAGAAAGATGATAGGATTTCATGGTTTTGAGTATGAATAATGGGAGATATAGATGTGAGAGGAATAGGGAAAGTTGAAAAGCCCCTTGCCTCTTGTCTAAGAAGACATTCAAAACTCCAGAAAGCAATTATATTGGAAGTACAACTAGTGCAGTAGTATGGGCCTGTAGTCCCAGCTACTGAGGAGAGTGAGTCCGAAGGATCATAAGTTAATAAGTCAGGATGGGCAACTTAGTGAGACATTATCTTAACAAACAAACAAATGAACCCACCAAAAACCAGAAGTATGCATTTAAACATTCTTAAAGGGACTGGAAGTATAGTTCATTGGTAAAATGTGTGGTTAGCAACCATAGAGCCCTGAGTTTAATTATCAGCACCAGAAAACAACAAAATCATTACAAGAAGGTTAGCTATAGTATTGAAAAAATTAGAAGGCCAAGAAAAATATTTTTGAAAATGCACAGAAAAAAAAATAAATGCATAGAATCAGATCTAGTGTGTAAATATAACTGGGAAAAGGCGGGGACAAAGGGAAAGGGAATGAGAGGAATTACCCCAAGGTGGAGATCACAGTAATTTCCAACAATTTCAGATAGGTGGGAAGAGTGAGCATTTCAAATGCTACAGATGACAAGATGAACTCATTAGATTTGGTTAATTTCAAAAGGAATTTTTCTATAGAACACTAGGCTAAATGGTAAGGATTTAGGGGATAACAAATGTTAGGGGGAAAGGTATAGTTGAGGATATCTCTTAGTGATACAGCATGTTCTTAGCATGCATAAAACCCTGAGGTTGATCCCCAACATTACCAAAAGGCCAGGCTTAGTGATGTATGCCTGTAATCCTAGCACTCAGGAGCCTGAGGCATGAGTTTGAGATCAGCCTGGGCTACAAAGTGAGTTCAAGGCTGCCCTGAACTGCATTGTGAAACCCTGCTTCCAAGAGACCAAAACAGAACAACCTCCCACTCAAACAAAAAGCCAACCAAAAAGGCTTGCCACATTATGGACATTTGTAGGGAAAAACTAGGATAGCTGGTGAGATGGAACACACTAATACTCTGAACACTTTGGGAGGCTGGGGCAGGAGGACTGAAGGTTTGAACTTAGTCTGGATAATTTAGTAACTTAGTGTGATCTTGTCTCAAAAAATAAGATAGGCTGGGGTTAGAGCTCAGTGTGAAGGCCTTGGGATCAATCCCCAGTAATAGGGGCAGGGGGACTGGCCAGAAGGCAAACAAATGATATATGAAGAGATCTCTGTATATTTTGAAGGCAGGAGAAAGGATCTCCAGATGGAGAGAATATTATTTTGAAGGATATATTAAAATATATTTTAAGAAGCAGTTTATTTCCATTTTTACCTGAAAAACAACCTGGTAGTCATTTTGCTTTTAAAATTTTCAAAAGATACCCAATTAAGCCAGGTACATGAGTGCATGCTAATAATCCCAACTGAGGCAGGAGTGTCATAAATTTTAAGGACAGCCGGGGCAACTCAGCATGACCATCTCAAACAACACAACACAACACAACAAAGCAAAACCAATGACTTGAATATAGCTTAGTGGTAAAGAGCTTGCCTAGTATGTGTGAGGCCATGGATTTGATCCCCAGTACTCTGTAAAAATCCAGTTTAACCAAGAGAATACCTTTGAAATAGACCACAGCAGCTGTTGATCATTTCAGTACATTGACTGGCTTACTGAATGATACATTTCCAGAAGATTTTAATTTCATTTTCTTTTTTTTTTTTCTTGTGGTACCGGAGATCGAACTCATGAACTCCCACTTGCCAGGCAGGCACTTATGCCACTGAGTTAAATCCCTGGCCCAAGATTTTAATTTCTTAAAGAAAAACCTAAAGTACAACAGTACTGACAAACTATCTCTTTTAAAATTATGCTCATCTAAGAGTGCTCAAAATGGGATTATTTCAATTTCCAAAGAATGTTTTAAAAATTTTTATGAAATTATTATATGTGGTACTGCAGATGAACCTAGGGTCTAGTGGATGCTAGGCAAACACTTACCACTGAACTACACCACAGCCCTTTAAGTTTTGAGACAGTGTCTCACTAAATTGCCCCAGTTGGCCTGCTATGGAAAAAAGAGGAAGAAAACAAAGGTACGAACTCAACTGGTTTACTAGAACAAATCTGAGAGAACTGCCTTGGCACTGAGGTCAGACCAGGCAACTCTTATTACAGGTTGTAAGATCTTTTATAGGGTCATGGACATAAATGGGGACTATGAAAGGGAAAAGTCAAAATGGACTTTTAGGGGGAAGAGTTCAGTGAAAAGGAGCTTTGGCTACCCACCATGGACAAGGCTATAGAACATACAGGGAGTTGATGTTGCTTGTCCAGAGCAGGGCTAAATAATGACAGAAGTTATGAGTGTGCTCTCTGAGCCTTAACCCATCATACATTTTAACAGATGTACAGGCATGGGAGAGGGTGGCGGTAGTCAGATTCCCTCACCTGTAACTCCCTATCATCCTGCCCAAGCCTTTCGATTAGCAGGGAATACAGGTGTGTGCCATCACATTTGGCTGAAATGTCTACTTTTTAAAGTCTTTTCAATTTTTTTTGAGGGGGTGGGGCAGGAGGCAGTCTTGCTATGTAGTTCAGGCTGGCCTTGAACTCACAGCAATCCTGCCGCCTTAGTCTTGGCTGGGATTTACAGGTGTCTGCTGCTACATGTGAGTTTAAATCTGGATTCTAATACACTAAATCCTAAATCAATGCTAAGTGCTTATTGTACTGTACCCTCAAAATGTGAACCGTAATATACCAAATTGAATGAAGTGCACTAGAAAAACCTAGTTTTTAATCACAATAGTTTTTGAATCCTTGCAGTGCCAGCGTTGAAATGCTATGTATACATTATTTCTCCCAGTGAAGTAGGTATTGTTTTCATTTTACTGAAGAGGAAAGTTTGAATGACTTAGGAGGACACAGCTAAAAAGTAGAGCCTGGACTTAACTCAGATTTTTTGGACTGTCAGTGGTTATAGTTACATCTTTAAACTTTTTTTTTTGGTACCAGGTATCAAATTCACAACCTGTGCTTGCCAGGCATGCACTGTGCTGCTATGTATCACTGGCCCTAAAATCTACATTTGAAACAAGTTGATCTTTGTAGTCACTTTACAGGGTGTTGCTTCTAATGTTGTTTTCCCTTCCTAGGGACCAGCATGAGCGACCTTCTGCTTTCCAGCTTCTGAAGCATTCTTTTGTGACAAGAAATCAGTGAACACACAAGGTTCTTCCCAGGGCCTATAAATAATGTTACTGCTTACTTGTGAGGAATGATGGTTAAGATCCTTGTTTTCCTACTGGAAATTCAATCTCTTAACTAGATTCTTCAGTGTCACTAAATATCTTACATATTAGCACCCCCAAGCATGAGGTATTACCCGTATGTATGAGAACATTTCAAAATGAGAACCTGTTCCAATGTTTACAGTTTTGATTAACCATGAACTATAATCTTTATTGCTTTGTATATTTCCATTTTGTTTTCCTGTTGTTAGTTTCAAATAAATTGTATAAAGAACCTATCTTTCTTGGTGAGTAAAACACAATTCTTGCAAAGGAGACTATAAGGTGGGAAGGTAAATTAAGATACTCTATACTGTGCTCTAAAGCAGCAGTCTTAACCTTCAGGATACCAAGAACTTGAAGACTTAACAGGAGCTAAGGGCCCTGGGATTCCATCTAACTAGTCACAGTATGTTGGAATGTTGTGGGAAAATTCCCAAGTCAAACCAAAATAAAGACTTCTGATACCAAGGGGATAAAAAGGCAGCTGTTTATTCTCCAAGCCAGGTGACTGGCAAGATAGTTCCCAAAGGGAACAGCCCTGACTTGATAAACAGCTTAGTTTATATAGCATTTAGAAGTGGGAGGTACAAAATAAGTGACAAAACATTACTGGTTACATGTACTGTCATATATTGACAGGCAGGCTAGTCTTGAACAAAATTTGTTGAAACAAAGGAATTATCGTAATATAGAAACATGCAGAGAACAAGGGTAGGGGGTCCTTACAAGGTGAGCACAGTATAGAAACATTCCAGGAACAAGGTGAGTTAAAGATGTCAATTAGTCCTGGGTGCCTTAAAGTATAGTTACTCTGATTCAGGGCTTATCAGAGGTATTTAGCTAGGCTTTAGACATTTTCAAGGTCAGTTGAATTCAGCAGAAGCAACAGAAACTTGGTCAGACTTCTGCTAATTTGTGTCATGAAATGTCTGTAAGTTTGCTATTTTATAAATGTGTTCTTACATAATTGTGCCCCAAACTCTGGCTGCTTCCCAGTAAGTTACTCATAGTATGATCTGACAGCTTTCACTTTACAGAGTAAATCAGGTCCTGATCATGCATACAAAACTACCAGTTAAGTCTAAACTGGCTGGTAGGACAAAAGCCAGATTTCCTAAAGGGAAAACCAGTCAGCACAAAAACTTTTCAAAGGACTCTGACCACTATCTGAATGAAGGAAGGTCATCTTTGTTCAAGTCACTTTGCAAACTTTCACTTCTGTAACACTGGTAAGTTGTTAAATTGTTACCAGACCTTTTAAGTTGAACTACTTTTGATAAGGTCTTTATTGCTGTGGATTTATCCACTAAATCTGACACCTACTGATTTAAGCTGTTTTTTATTGGCTGCTATTTCAAGATGGTATGTGCATTCTAACAGTAGTATCAGGCTTTGTCAAAAAATTTTACTTGAGAATAAGAAATGTAGCCCAGGCAAGGTAAAAATATTTTAACTTCTCTTTTGTACAGTTTTAAAAATCTGATAAAAGGCATGACTATATTCCTTCTTTTACTCACTGATATTATCGACATGACATGAAATGATGTAATTTTACTGTAAAGGTGAAAGAAAAAAAATCTGTTTAGGAGCAGTGGCACATGTCTGTAATTTAAGCATTTAGGGAAGCTGAGGGAGGAGGATTACAAGCTCAAATCCCAGTAGGGAAACTTAGTAAACATTAAGATAAATCTGTTGAGTTCTTAATTAACCATGTTCAAGTGTGTTAAACCAGGTGAGAGGGTAGGAAGTAAAACGTGTACACAAATCACAGTAATGGGTACATGAAATTGGTTAAACAAATCTACCGTTCTATTGATAAGAGAACACTGAACACAACTTTGAAATATTAAAAAGAACCTTCAAAATAGGGTTCAGAAAAAAAAAGGGTTCAGAGATAACTTTCTTACAGGGATCTGTTAGGTGGGAACTGGAGTTGCTATCCAATTTGTACAACTTTTAAAGCTGTTTTCTCTGCTACCTTTCACAGATTCATAGTTTATTAAGGAAACCAGGTACCTTCTGAAGCTTTACTCAAAAAACACAATACCAAAGACACAGTAAACAAAGGCAGCAGTCGTTTGTGATTCTGAGTACTTTAATAGTGCAAAAAGCCTTCTGTTGTTTACTTATCAGTCATATTGCCTTCCCCTCCATGAGTATCACCCTATTTGACAAGCACAACTGCCCCAATTTTCAACTCTAAAGAGCTCATTTATTATTTTAAAATATTCTTTTACTCTTTGGGCAGTTCAACCAAAGAAAATTTAACTCCAAAGTAAATTTCTAAAAAGTAGGCCTGCAGAATCTTGAGTTTAACCTCCCTAAGCCTTACACTGTGGACATTTCTCTGTGGCTCAATTAGGAGGCACAACAGAAGAAAATGCAAACTCTGAAGTATTCGAAGTTGTGCAGTATTCCACATCTGGACTGTTACCCATTCCCTCCAAGACCACTACAGCAAGAGTTGCTCCTTGTGTAGTATAAAGAACAGTTCAAAGAATGCAATCAATCTCTAGGCCGAGGTGTTACTTTTAACTTGTAAGTATTAGTTCAGCTTAAAGTGAAACCTGCGTTTAAAAATACTTTCCTGGTGATTCTGCCAATTAGTCCTGATGTGGGCACTTCTATTTACTGACAATCAACACTTTTGTGTGCAAGTGGCCCAGGGACCACTTGCCCTCTTAAAAACTGTTGTAAAATCATGAAAATCTATGGGTGAATTTATCTGTAAAACAAGCCTGAATTGACTTCAAAGACCAGAGAAAACTAACCTTGAGGATATGCCTGGACATTCAAAGACATACACAAGCTGCTTGTTTTCATTTCATGGCAATATAGCGAACTTTCATTAGTGAGGCTATCTTGGGAGATGGTGCTAGGAGAGGGAATAGGCAGATTACACAGTAGGGCTAGCTAAAACAAGACTTAAAAAAAAAAAAAAGAGAACGATGGATTTGGATGAATTTGGTTAAGTGGAATTAGACATTCTTGGTTTAATGATCAAATTACACTCCTATGATTAGGTCATTAAATGGTCACACACTATGCACCTTACAATATTCAGAACAAAGAAATGGTCAAAGGAAACTACAACTTGATGATTTTATTTGCACAATTCTTACATGCAGTACTGTCAACATGTAACAGAAAACTATAGTACTGTACAGTACAATCAACAAAATTAAGAAGTGTACTGTACTTGTTTTATCACCAACATCTCTTATTGTTAATTTACACCTAGGCTTAAGCGAATACAATTTTGAGATAACTTTTGTTTCTTTTATTAAAGTTACTATAATTAGCTTTTTCTTTCAAGTGCAAACAGGGAAATCAGTGGGGAGGGGAGGGAGGTTGGAGAGAACACCAACATTAGAAGGGTGTATTATTAATGAAACTTTACAGGGAAAGAAATGAAAGTATCAGATCAACCCACTAAGGTGGAACCTCTATTAAGCACTGGGGCTGAGACTAAAATGTGACCATATACAGTGGTACCTTGGTTTACAAACTTCCCACGAGTCTGGTCACAAACCTAATTGGAAGAGAACTGAATCAAATTCAACGGTTGGGTTCAGTGTTGATACTGAAATTTGATTTGGTTTGTGTCCAATTAGTTTTGCTACCAGAATTGTGAAAAACATTGTTTGTGAACTGAGGTACCATTGTAATCCCAGAAGCTGTACTCTGACAATATACTTGATAGTCAAATATATCAGAGACCAGGTTTCCCACACTTTCCCAGGGACTGTTAAGTTACTTCTGACTCATGTTAACAAGACATGTTAGAGCCTTAGATTTGTGTTGTTAATAAACAAATTTTATTAAGAATTTTATTAATAATTATATGAGAAGCTCAGATCAATGACTGATTCATGCCAGTACACACATATGCCTGTTCTGGATTTTCTATTAGCAAACATCCCATTCAGTTATCCTTGGGGGTTCTGAGTACATTTAGAAAATAGAATTCCAATCACCATTTACAAAACATTAGTATTCTAACCAAGTGAAGCTGCTTGAAAAACAAACACATCTTAAAAAATGGAATTGTCCTCATCACTAAGAATGGACTCATCAGTACTTAATAAGCAAATCAAATTAAACTAAATAGAAATGTCAGTCAATACACAGCTTTCAAGAAAGGCTTCTGCTCAGTACTTGGAAATAAAAAATTAGCTCTCAGGAATTTACTTTTGATATTAATGGATCAAAGTGAATAGGTTAAGTTACATTTATGAGACAAGAATTGCTCCAAGCCATGCAACCTTCAATATATCTTATCAACCTACTGAAAGAATATGGCAGGCAAAAAAGATGGCAGAAAATTATGCAACAGAAAGAGGTGTCACTGAGGCAAAAACAGGCTGGTCCCAAATTGACATTAGATATAATACAGAAATGAAAACATGCTAAAATACTTTTGAGTGTTTCAGTTCCACTGGCAAGATCATCTTGGTTTTAAGGACAGATGTTTCAAATTTTGCTTACAAAATAAACAAATTTCAGCCAGGCATGGAGGCACCTATTTGTCATCTCAGCACTCCAGGAGGCTGAAGCAGGAGGATCACAAGTTTAGGAGCATCCCAGGAAATTCAGTGCCTTGGGTCTTTTAAAAAAAAGGGATGGTAAGGTAGCTGAGTTCAATCCTCAGTATATTAATAGAAAAACAAAACAAAACCAAACGTCTTATTTACACCTAAAGCTGACCACAAACTAATGATTTCTCATGTAAACATAGCTGTGAATTCTCAAATTAACATATTGATATTGTAACCCTGTACCCTAACTGAACAGAGAACAAAATGTACTGCTTTTCAGTGCAAAAAGCTGTCTAAATCAGGTTATCTTAAATAAATGGGCCTGAATTTGGTTAATTCAAGTTTCTTCAGAGGCTAGGATTTATTATTAGTCATTATCTAACTGTGGTCAGTGAATCCTACTGCCTCCCATGAGACTGCACAATCAAGAGAAGTACCAAATCAAGGATCCTTCACAGTAGAGCTCGCAATCTCTCCCAGCAAAAGAAATCCTGAACAATCACCTAGCAAGGTAAGCACAATGGCAGGTGAGAAATTTTGCTTTTTCTGTTCAGATAAAATTGGAGATGGTGAGATAGAACAGAACTATCTTTAACATGATGGTACTGTGTTAAAAATAAACCCCTAGTTTCATGAATGAAAAACCCTAGTATCGACTCAATAAGGTGGGCATACTGTGTTTAAATACTCATGCAAATATAAGCAGTGGTTTATTTCTAAAGTTGGCTAAGGAATACAAATTTAAATTCTCAAATATAAAAGAATATGTGCTTAAAACTTTAAGGCAATGTATTGATAACTAAGAGAAATCTCTGATACTGGTTCTCTGAAGCTGACCAACTACAGTAGTTGTTTCTTTAGGTCAGAGGACAGGCAAACAAGGTCAGGTAAGCCAGTAATTATGAGCTGTCAGTACACAAGCACCACCCCATGATATTCCTTAAGAAACTCTACACCATGGTAGAAATTTCTTTAAATGCCTCTGAATAACCTGAATGAATTTGCAGAGGGAAAATGAAGGTACAAATTCAGCTGTCTTCAAAGAGAAACCTGGGATGGATGCTGTGACTTTGCAGTCCAAAAATCCTGCAGTTAGAAAACTCTGCAAGGGCTTAACCACTAACGGATACTTAACCATTAACATATTACACTTGTTTTAAAAAGCAGACCTCTGAGACTGTTCCTGTGAACAACTTTTGCTTTGGTTCTGAAGTTACATTTTAAATTGGCTAAGGCAAATATTCAAGGGGCACAGCTCTTTATTGGTGAACTAGCTGAAAGAGGTAGAAGTAAAGCCTTTGTTTGCGATGTGCTTTTTCATAAAGGTAACAAATCTGCAATCTGGGGAAAAGACAACTTAAAAATGAATCACTCTTTTATAAGGTATTTAAAGATAATGCTTTTTAATATTCCAAATTTTTTTTAAAAAATCTCATAAAAATGTATCACTTTAACAGTACTTTGCATATGTGGAATTTCATACCTAAGTCTGATATTATTTTGGTTTATTTATGGCTACTTACAAGAAGACTCACAGTAATGTCCATTCATCTGAGTCTTTTTCTTTGGTAAAGCCTAATGGGACCAGGCTGATGAACTATTTTATGCAAGTAAGATGGTTGAAGCAAACTCATAGTAATATGAATAATAAGGGTTTTTGTTTAATGGCAATGAAACTTAAAAATGATTTCTGCATTTATCCCCTTTGTGGTTTTGGAAGCTTAATATTCTGTTCAGAAGTTAAAGAGTTTGAATAGCTCAGACAATCCTGTACAAATCACAACTGACTCCCCTTTAATAAATAAAAGTCATTGTAAAGAATTACATTTACAGAGTGAAAAGTTAATACACAGCATTTCAAATTCAATTTAGGAAGTACTAATAAGTACTAACCCATAACAATATACACTAGCTATCTTAACTGTCCATCATTAGCACCAATAAAGATTCAACAAAATTACCTTTATTCCCACATTTCAAAACAATTCTTCAAATTCTTAGTGAAGTTTAACTATAGTCACAGACCTTAAATATTCACATTGTCTTCTATATCATACTGAAAATAAGTTCACTACTTTTCTAGATATTCTTTACAAAATCTTATTAAAATTCCTGGTATTATCCCCAATTATACAGTAGCACAACCACCCTATATCATTTCACATGATAGCTCTGTAGAGGTTTCACATCTAAATTACCAAGAACACAACCCTTCCCTCCCTTATCTTGCCCTCAGCTTAATTCTACACTAGTCCTTGGATCATGTACCACTGTAAAAGTGTAACTGTATCAAAATTACCATGTTTATGGATACAATATTATGCCACACAGAGCAACAAAGTTACATATAATGACAAAGATTACTAACTTTATGCAAGACAAGAACAAATGTGAGGACATGCTACCTAGGTAAAGTCCCTAGAAAGAGGCTCCTAGTATCTCAAGTTCAAATAACATTGATGAAATAATAAGCAGGTATCTTAGATAACTGCTAAATAAAAGTAGAGCACAGATTAAACTCTATTATTTACAACCGCAACATATTTGAGTAAAGTTACAACTGTGCACATATCAGTGGCTTTGTAACAAAAATATTTCATTTGCAGTGGAAAAATTAAGATGGTTTTCAGTTCAATGTAAGTTGAATCCAACCCAATTTAAAGATACTCAAAAGCTCCAAGATTTACCACAGAATAAAGTCAAGACTAGCTAACAGTCAAGAACCATACTACTGGTTATTTAAAACAAAACTTAAACAAGTTAAAATCTAAAATTCAATCAGGAGTCAGACGACTGTGCAAACTTTACCTTAAAAGGAATATACTGAGATGTGCAAACAAATGTAAAACCTCCTAGTGGTTTTCCTGGAGGCTGATCTTTTTATTCTACAGAGCTTCCTGATAGCAACCATAAACTATAAATACAGGTACAATGCACAGTCAGTGATCTTTTCTTTTTATTTATTGTTAGAATATAAAAGAATTAAGAGAGCATAGGTTTAATTTCTTTTTTATAAGGAAGACTGCATTTACCTGAAAAAGAAATAAGACATCACACACAAACACGCTTCAGGGGAGGAGAATATTTCAGAATATGGTGACATTCTGAATGCTAAAGGAAAAGTGATCCCTGTTTACTGTTAAAATATGTAGTGTTAAAGTACTTTAAGAAAAAAATTACTAATTTGTCACTATGTTTTTGTGAATTGTTTTCAAATCACAGTAATCCACATAATTATTTATACTGCAATAAGCCAACAAACATTTAAATGCACTTCACATCAAGAGTATGTAAACTTTTATTTTTTTCTTCAAGCCTTCAGAAAATTAGGGGCCATTTCAGCAGCCAATCTGGTCAGAACCTCTGAAGGCAAAAACTGAGTGCCTCACAGTGTAAAGGACCACCTGTGGCACTGCATACCCATCTGGTAGTGAAGTGTCCCTCCTTAGCGGCTTCCAGTAAGGCCTAGAGTTTAAGGTTAACATGAAAAAGTGCCGCCTTTGTTGCAGATTAGTGATGGATTCTGACAAGAGAAAATAAAGTTATTCTGTATATTGTTATACTTACAAGCAGCTCCAATCCTGAGTATTTATGGTAATATCTAAACATACAAAAATGTATGTACATTTTCCTCCACTTTCTTGTAAACAGTTGTCAGTATACTGTTTTATCCCTTTATCATTGAAACATGCAAATCATACATACAAGTATAAATACACAAAGAAAACAATTTTCACTCATTCAAAAGCCAAGCAACAACAAAAAATAGCTATAGTATTCAAATTATAAATAATGAATGCTTGAGGCATCTTATATTCCTAGAAGCAGCCAGCCATTCATCTTAATGTTCTTAGCTGCAATTGTAGAAATACTGAGTTTTGCACCTTCCATGCTTTTACAGTATTTATAACACTATCATATGTGGAGATAAAGACTTGTTTACTATAATCTCTTCTTTTCAAAATGAAGAATAAAGCAGCACTTACAAATATTGAAGCAGTGGCAGAAACAGCAGGTGTTACCACTGCTAGATCAGGAGGAAGTTTTCCATTCTAACAATTTTTAAATTAAAAAAGTAAAGGAAAAATTGACCTAAACAAATGATTACATGTTCATTCCTTGGGCACTTAACAGCGAGTCCAGCATGTCGAATGTGTCTTTGTAGTCCATATGCTGGCTGTTTGTACTGTACTCGTGATTGGCATCAGGTCCGTTGGTCTCCACTGGCTTCTTGTCCAGTTTCACGAGGGTGCTGAGATGTCCGTAGCCCACCTGGTATGTGACAGGGGGAGGAGGGGGTAAGGGATGGTTAAAAACAGAGTTGTGAGAGGATACATACTGCTTAACAGAGGAGGAAGAACTAGATGAACTACCTGAACTTTTGGAACTTTTGCTCATTTTGGAGTGATGGTTGTGAGAGGCATCATTGATATGCAGCTTCTTCCTTGAAGAACTGGAACTAGAGGAAATGCCATCACTGCTCAGGCCAACTGGACTCCTCAAAACAGTGGGTGGTATTCCATCAGCACTGTGTTTACTGCCACTGCTGCCGCCACCACTGTGCAAGTGAGGATGCTTGTGGCTGCTGGTGTGATGGCGGTTTGCAGGGTGCTCTTTGTGCTTTTCCTTATGGTCTCTGCTAATATGTGGGCTTGAATGCTTGCTCTTTCCACTGCCTTCATCAGAAGAGCTGTGTCTTTCTGAGGATGAAACTTTTATCTTCATCTTCAGTTCTTCTTTGCTGGTGCCTTTATCAGTGGGTGGTAATGGAATTCGTAATTTCAATGATCCACTCTTTTCCTTTTTCTCTGCCAAGTATTTTTCAGGTTTTTCCGTATTTGCAAAGGGAAGTTTCATTTTAATGGGAGAAGTTACAGAACTGCTGCTTGTTGCCTGTGACTGCATGTGTTTGTGTTGTTGTTCTACCTGGGCAGTTATATAATGATCCCTTACATCAACATCAAGAGTTTCTAGCTTACGTTTTTCTCTGTATTTATCTAAAGACATTTTCTGAGGAATAACTCCAGGAGTAGCAGAAATTGGCCCATGGTGTTTACTGCTCCCTGCTTTATGAGTATATTCTTGCTTAACAGAAGAATGATCAGAAATTTTCTCAGGTCTGTGATGTAATCCTGAATGCAGTGATATAGAAGGTCCCTGTTGGAAGTTGATGTTGTATTGGCTACTAGACAAAGATGCCTCCTGTTTCTGTGAATATATTGGTTCTGTCCTTGCTGATTCTTGATGCTGAGGCCATTCTTTGTGTGATGATAAACCATATGAGGTACTGGGCATTCCTGTGGCTAGCATTGATAAATTATCAGATGTGTGGCTGTCTGGAACAGAAATATTTCCTGAATTTAGAGGCACTGGTGCAGGGAATGCTGAAGTAGATGGTTTCTGAAAACTTGGGTTTGTAGGTACACCAGTGACACTATCTACTAAAATGGAATTCTGGACCAAAGATGAACCAAGAAGTGGTGTCTTTGTTACTTGTCCGTCTACTTTTGGTTTCTTATTAACCGCCTGATCAGCCTATATAAATAAAACACAAAAGAAGCAGTGACAGCATAGGGATTTAATATGATTTTTTTGGCTTATAAACATTCTATTTTAAATATATGAAAATAAAATCACCCATGGCTCAAGGTTTTATACTGCCAGTAAATAAGTATGAGGCATAACAGAAGGCTTTGAAAGCACTGGTTTTAGAATTAGATACAAATTAAATCCTAGCCCACTATTTTAGATAGTAATTTAATTTGTCTAGGCTATAGTTTCCTTATTCATAAAACGAAGATATTTCCATCACAATCACTGTGAGATTTAAAAACAAAATGGATAATACACTTCGAAATCCAACTAGATATGGTAATTTAATAAACTATGAATATACGTAGCTTATAGAATATTGATTTTAGGAAAACTGAAAAGAAAATTATTCAACACACAAATTCAAATTAGCTATATATAACTGTTAGATAAGTGACAAACTAATTCTGTTAAATCCTGTCAATACTCTTACCCTCCAGTTTCGAATCCTCTTCAACCTACTAGGCGTTTTCTCCAATATTTGTAGGAACTCATGTGTTAGCTCTAAAAATAAAATTTAAATTTAAAACTTAGAAGATAATCTTTAGAATTTAAATTTCTCTCAAGTGGGTGATATTAAAAAGGAACCCTAAGAGCTCATCCTTATTATAGTGGCACCTCAGTTCATGAATTTAATTCATTTCATGAATTCAATTGCAGCCAGATTTGTAGAAAGAATTCTGTGACCAGAATCATGGAAAGACCTAAATTTGTGAACTAAGTTGCCACTGTATTATCAACTAGCATGTGTGGTCTCACACATGCTAGGAATGCACTTTGCCAATGAACTACACCAGCCCAACAATGGGTCCTTTTTTAAAAAAACACTTCCCCTTCTGATTTTACCTGCATACTTAGAAACTATAAAAATTCAACAGTATTAAAAAAATACATCTCTCCTATTAAAAAAACTATTAGACAAGTAATACATAATATTATCATGCTACTAGTAAATATAGTATTATCATAGGAAAGAACTATTCAAAGGATTTTTAAAAAGTGGGCAAAGAGGAGGAAAAGGATTTTTAGAATAATCTAAATATACCTTCCCTGAGATATTTATGAATTACAAAGAGAAAAACAGTAACTTTACAATTTGAGATATTTATGAATTACAAAGAGAAAAACAGTAACTTTACAATTGAGAAGTTCAGCAATACTACCTTAATCAAGTGATCATCATTAGCAGTAAAATATAGCAACACAATGTACTCTTCTCTATTGGGTATCACACAGGGCATAACTACTTCTGCAACATTCTTAACCCCTACAACCCTCAAGTGCAGTCTAGTTATGAGAAAACATTTGAGAAGCCCCAAATAAGAAATGTTCTATAAAATAGTGGCCATTTTCTTTTCAAAATGTCAAGGTTACCTAAGACAAGGAAAGACTGAATAATTGTCACAGACTGTAAGAGAAAAAAGGGATGGAGTGGGGAAATGGAAAAATATAGATATAACTTATGGGGCTTCTTCATCACCTTCATCATCATTATTGTTATTATTTTGAGATAGGGTCTCACTATGTGAGTTCAAGCTGGGCTTGAACTCATGGTAATCCTGCCTCAGCCTCCTGAGTGCTGGGATTACACGTGCATGCCCCTACACCTGGCTCCTGTGGTTTCTTTATTATAAAACTTTAATTTCCTGGCTTTTATAATCATATACTACTATATAACATGTTAACACCAGGAAAATATAGGTGATGGGTACAGAGGAACTCTCTTCAAATGTAATGATATATATATATATATATATATATATATATATATATATATATATATATTTATGCCACGGATTGAGCTCATGACCTCGTGCTTGCTAGGCAGGTGCTTAGGCCACTGAGCTAAACCCCCGGGCCTAATTTTAAAGTTAAATGCAAAAAAAAGTCTATATTCATATTTTCTAGAAATCAATGAGCAAATTTATCTTGCCATAATTTTATCAGTTTTCTTAAATTCAGGATTACAGTAAGATGACCCACTTTTCCAAAGTAGTGTAGTAATGATAAGACTGTTTTACATCCTTAACATATTGTCACTAACACATCCCAGCCACTTTCAAGACAAATAATTAAGTCAAATCAATTAGAATATATTTTATATAAATAATGCCAAGTCAACCCAATACTTAGAGTGAATCTCTCAATAGAGATTACAGGTTCACTTAAAAGTTTTTTTAATAACAGTGACCTTTCCTGATAAGTATTATAGGAAAATGCCAAGACTGATAAATGTCCCAAAAAAGTACAGAGCATACAAAAACCTTAAGCATGATGTTTATAAGCATGGTACTATCCAAAACTAGCTTGTGAAAGGGTGTTGTTAATTGGCCCATGAGCCAAAATCTATTAATTTTTCAAGATCCAGTTCCCTTGACAGTTTCACAAATGTTAGTCTCATGAGTTATTTTAAAATCAAATCTGATTAAAATAAAAATATAATGCCTGGACTTTTAGTTCCTCATTTGATTAAAAAAAAAGTTACCATTTTTCTACTTAACAAGAAATTGTTTTGACTCAATTTCTTAACAGCTTGGTTGTCAAGAATTAAAAGCACATAAAGTTTCTAGTTTAAAACGTGGCACACAGCAGACATAAAATATAACCTTTATTTTTCCTTATTCTACTCCATCACATTTTACATAACAGAGGAATAAATAATTTAACATGTTATATATGTATATAATGTATATAAATAATTAGCAACACATACAAAAACCACAGCATGTTTAAAAATGGAGCCTGTTCCCCTTCAAAGCTAATATATAGAAAAAATTTAAATGTAAAATCACATTGTAACAGCAGGGAGTGTAGCTCAGTGGCGGAGCATGTATCCAAAATGTGACAGACCCTGGGGTGGTTCTCCAGCACTGCTTCAAAATGAAATGAAATGAAACCAAACGAAACGAGACAAAACAAAGCAAAATACCAACAACTAAAAAAAAACCCCCCAAAACAACAAACAAAAGCCAAGCCAAACCAAAACAAACTCCAAAACAAAAAATAAAAAAGAACTATAGAAACATACACAAGGGTTTATTAATCATTAAAAAGAGAACATCCTCCTCTCAACTCTTACAATGGAAGTGGAAAGACTTTTACCTGGCTCTTCTTGTGTCAAAAATCCCAGTAACTTTTTGCTAACTTGTACTAATAAAAGAAAATTTAAAGGAGCCCTAGTAACTTTGTAAAAGTGAATTAAGTTACTTTTTGTGAGCTTTACTTTCCTACTATGTATATAAATTATTTTTATAAAAATTACACCTTAATCTAGTGACTACTACAATTAACACAGTACATAACAAACAATCTAATTTTCAAACTACAAGACAGATAAAAACAGTACAAAAGTCCCACTGGGTTTTTCAATGTTATTTCATTTCTTTGAAGATTTTCTTTGCTCTAGCTAAACTCTGAGAATACTTCTAACAATTAAAAAAAAAATAAAAACAGTATAATCAGGGGGGTAGTAATATGACATGAAATATATACTTTGGGGAGAAATTAAGGATGAAAAGAATGAAAACAAAGGGATCTAAGAAAGAAGCTATTTTATAACAAGAGTAGGCACAGCTAATATAACATATATTAGCCATACATTGCCTGTTGCCTGTTTTTCTAAACCCAAGTTTTACTGGAATACAGTCTTACTTATTCTTTAACCTATTGCTTATGGCTGCTTTCCAGCTACAGTAAAGACTGTAGTTGCAATAGCGATCTTATGACCAACAAACTCGAAAGCATCTTCTCTTCTACTTTATGTAACATATGTCTGCAACAGTAACTATTGAGAATAATGTTTTCCCATTGGTCTGAATTTTGTAAAAAGAACTGGGAAAACCCCCCCAAAAAGAAAACCTGATAATACCAGTTTAGTCTTATCAGTTAGGTAAAAAGTGTTACACAGGGGTACCTTGGTTCACAAACTTAGTTTTTTTCCTACAATTTTGGAAAAGATGGACCATGTTTTTGTTTGTGTAGGGAAGACAGCCTTGGTTATGTATGTATCTGATACAGGTTGCAAATAAAAGTAGTCTAATTTCCTTTCTGAAGTCTACACCACCTAATTAAAATGTCTTAATCTCACGAATCTCCCATCTCTGAACACTTTTATTTTTTCACTAGATAAATCACTTTCTTATCAGATTTGGGAGATTCCTAAGTTTCAGGTTTGTAATTAACAAAATCTGTATCCCAATTTTCCCTTGTCCGTTCATTTTTAATAATGCAAGACAACAATGGCACTAAAAAACAAGAAAGGTTACCCAGAAAAATCTCTTTAGCTTACTGTTTAGTATCTTCTATAGTTAATGCTCAACTCTGAGTTTATAGCAATACTTTTCTTAATTTTGTAGAGCAGGTGACTGAACCCTGAGCCTTACACATGTAAACTTGTGCTCTACCACTGAGTTATAGCCTGAGCCTAAGTTTATACCATTTGAAAATTATGTATTTTAAATGGGTATGCTTATCCTATTAATCAATAACATTTAAAATCACACTTTTCTGAAAAAGCCTGAAAAGGCTTTATATATAGTCACCCAAAAATGCATACACACTTCAGGAAAAGAAAAATAGTATGATTTTTTTTTAAACACATGGTGTTACCCTCATATGGAGAGCCTAAAGGATGTCATATAATGCACAAAACTCACTGTCCTACCAATCCTTACAGCAGCAATCTCAATGACCAAGGTTATTCAAGCAGCAAATTCAATGTACTAAGAAATGTCTGGACACTAACGGTCACTACTTTGCAGAGGGAAAAGGTAACTTGTATTAATCTCATGATTTCTCAATAAATTTATCATTAAAATATTTATACAAGTTTTTTATTCCTGATGTATACATTTTGTTTTGATGGACTGTAGTTTTCCTTTCTTTTTGGCAGCAGTGGGAATGGCTCTGAGGGACACACACCAGCTAGGCAAGCACTTAACCACAGAGTTACATTCCCAGTCCCATTTTTTAATGATTAAGCTCTAATCCTAATTGTCTTGTATATACATTGATGGTTAATACATTCAGTTTGTTTTTTCATTAGACTAATGAACCTTATTTTCATTCTATCGACTTGATCATGGGATTAGAGTCTTTATCTTTTGAAATCTGATTATTAATAAATAATCTATAGAGAAGTAAATTTTTCCATAATGAAAAGTTAAAAAAAATTCTAAATAAAAAATAATTTCTCTACTTACCATCTAGTAATTCTAGAGTAACTGTAGGATCTACATATTCCCACCAATGCTTTCCATCGGTTGACACAGGAATCTCCCAATTGGACCATTTGCAAGCCAAATGAATGCACACACAAGCTATCACTGTTGGTTTGTACTGAAGACAGAAGGTTGTAAGATGCAGACTGTTGTAGAGCAGGTTTGAAAATGGAGTGCCATAGCAATTCAAATATGTAAAACAAAGAAAAATATTTGTCAGTAAGATTTAAGAAAAAAATAAAATTTTAGGTTTTTTAATCTTATTAATTAAAAGCTAACATAACAAAAATGTTAATTTGAAAAAAGCCTACGTAGATTATGAAACACTCCCCTCATGGTATAGTGATATTCTACTATCACTAATATATTAGCATTTAAAATTTTGTTTTTGTATCTAAATTCAGAGTATTTTATAAAAAGGGGAAGATAGTATATTTGCAATTATTACTAGTCACAAACAGAATTTTTTGGTATTTTTATTTCTTGTCTAATGTCATGGCAAAAATATAATTAAAAAACTCTTTGTAAAACAAAGTAATTTCAATGTCACATCATAACCAAGGATTATATCATTTGATGTGGCTTAGACATGGTTCTTTAGGAAATCAAAGAAAACTTATTTTTATGTACATAAAGTGCTGTTTTTTTTTTCAACAAAGCCCCACAGGGAACTTACCTTTTTGAAAAAACAACTTCATGGCCCATTATTGCTAACAAAAATACTAATACTCTCCTACTTTATACTAAAAATTGGGGCAGGTAACACAACACAAAAGGGTTAATCTTTCTGATCAAAGTTTTAAATTGGTCTTTTCCCCTTCAGAATTCCTAGGGATAGAGGTTAAATTCCAACATTTCAGAAAATATACTGGTACTGCCAAGCCAAAATTTTAAATAAAACTTATCAGGGTCACAAGAAATTAAGGACCACACAAAACTGGTTTGGTCCATTTTCCCAACAGCACACTTAAAAAATAAATTTAAATCTTTAATATCAACCTGGAACAGAATTATATATTAAGATATTAAAAGTTCTTTAAAATACTTCTCCAGTTTAGTTTCCGAATTGATGAAATGCTTACTGATCACAAACAGATACCATTTTTTGTTTGATATAAACTAAAAAGGAAGTTTTTGAAACTTACAGAAGTAAAAATTGTACTTATGCAAACCCAGGAATTGAACAATTTGACTACTTCTATTTCTTGTTTGTATTATCTGGAATCCCCCTACCCCAGTTATAGAAATTTATTTATTTAAAAACTTTAATGACTATTTAGATTGGATAAATGTGAAATTTAAAAAAAAATTGTCATTTAACTATAATTGTAAACTAGAAATAGCTTTATACTTACCAAGTTGCTCGAGTTTCTACGTTAAGTTTAGCTCTTTGTAATCTTTAGCTGCTATTCAGGCTACCAATTTTAGACTTATGCACTCACAAATCGAGAATATGTCATCAGAAAGCACCACTACACTTCACATTGTGCATTTAACCCCTCTGTGCCCAAAGTCCCTTGTACAATACACCGCAAAGCAAACAGGAAGGTACCACCACAGTAGATGGTCCAGTCTCCTGTTGCAACAAGGGTAAGAGACACATTGAGGGGGCCCTGCATTAAAGGAAGCTATAGTGTGCTACAACAGTGCAACAAAGAGGGTCAGGATAACAACCTGTTGGTAGCCATGAAATAGGATGTCTGTGCCAAATCCTTGCTTGCTGTAAGAAAAGAAAAAAAAAAACGAAGACAAAACTATCAGCATTAACATGCTACCATCAAAAAGTTCTCAACACAACAAAACTTCAAAGATTTGTACACAAAAAGTAAATTTTACTTACTACTTACAAATATCACAAGAGCGCCATCATTTTCTATACTACTGAAAATCTTCAACAACATTCACTCAAATGTTTCTTGCTATCCCCCAAAGATCTGAGAAACAAGCCGATTTGCTTTTAGCTAGCCAGTTACAAGGGCTAAACTTGTTACTAAGTTAAGCATCTAGTCAGCTAAAAGTTGAAATAAAGCATTCTCCTGGATTTAAAAAAAAAAAAAAAAAGAAGAAGAAGAAGAAGAAAAGATTTTTGAAGTCTAATACAAAATACAGAGTTGCCTGCCAGACTTAATCTTCAGTCATTTACGTTGGTTTAAATAATTCCATCAAAATAAAATAAAACAAAACAAGCCCCCACCCTCCCAAAATCAAGAGAGCACAAACTGCTCATCAGTTTTTCATGCTATTAACCATCAACAGAATAAACAACCTACAAACATAAGGGTGTAGATATAAGAAGTGCCACTGTATTATTTTTAAAGAAAATTTATAGAATCCAATTAAAGATAACACTTAGAAAAGATATGAGTCCTAAAGGGTGAATCAGGATGCTTCAACACTGGTCCCCAACAGAAAAACAATTTTTAACCAGTCTCTTAAGGACTGAAAACAGCCTCCCCCCAACTTTTTCTGCTTGATATTATTCCTTCCAATAGGAATATCCTTGCTATAGTTTCGTTTTTACCCACAATACATTCAAAACCACTGCTCTACTAGGATCAGTTCATCTCAACACCACCCCTATGCAACAGGGCTCAAATCCCACCCCATCCCCTTATTCATGGCACCTGTAATCCCTGCTGCCCCATGTGGATCATCAACATAAGGGTTTTACAAAAGGGATTTGGGTTTGGCAGAGTTGTACTAAGGAAGAGTGTCAAAGCATCAGATGTCTTGGAGGCAGTGTGACTTAAGTATGGCATTCTTTCCTGGTGGGGAGGGAAGGAGAAATCACAGAAATGAAAGGTCCCTGGAAAATGACAATAGCTAATTCTGTACCAAAGTAGCACAATATCAAGTTTCTCACAGAGGGGGGACTTTACAGAAATTAAATTTATGTACCCCTCCCCCAAAGTAATAAAAACATATAGAAAAAGAAAAATCACTTTAAATTGCTATAGCAGTTTTCACCTAGGAATATATATAAATTCAATAATCTACTGTCACTGTTAAGAATGGAAGGGAAATGTTCTTCTGTTAGTTGAAAGTGGTAAGAGCAAAGAAAAGCAGACACCAAACATGAAAGAACAATTTTAAAATGGAGAGATAATTATAGTTACCTGAAATGTTAGTCAGACAAAATGAAATTATAACATATATGGTCAAACTCAAATTTAAGCATGTCACATTTTAAACATTAGTAGTAATGACTAAATCAGATTTAAATACTTTCTTTTGTATGATGTATTAAATCTGTAATTTTTGTGAATGATTTAAAATCTAGCTTTATTTCTTAGTGAGCTAATATAGATACATGATTTTTAAAAGCATACACTAATATTTTCCTTCACCTAATATCCTTTTTCATTAGGTTCTCAACTTAAGAGTAGATTATACAGTTCTCTGTTTTTCTTTTTTTAATTTTTTATTTTATCTATTTTTTCTTACAAAGCTTATAGCTTGTCCTTTGCAATCTTCAGGAAAACAAAACTATAATTTTTTTCTTAACCCATCATCTACGATTAGTTATCTAATTCTGTACTTATAATACTGGAGGTGAGAATGTACTATGAAATATTTATATTTTATAAAATATATTTATATAATAATTACTACAAACTATAAATTAAATACATTCTAGTGTGTAAAGTGATCTACTGGTAATGTGTGCTACTAAGATAAAAATGGAAATGTGATTTTTTAGAAATCTATTCTTTAGTTACCATCTATTCTTCTTCTTCTTTTTTTTTTTGTGGTCTTTTTTGAGACAAGAGTCTTGCTATGCAGTTCAGGCTGGCTCTGAGCACACTTTGTAGCCCAGGCTGGTCTTGAACTCACTACAATCCTCTTTCCTCAGCTCCTGAGTGCTGAGATTAGAGGCACATGCCACTATGCCCGGCTTACCCTCTATCCTTTACTTATCATCTTTTTTTTTTTTAAAGAAGCAATCATCATAAAACGCTATCTAAGTATAAAATGAATTTAGGATGAATAAAATGTGAGAATATTTAGATAAACACTAAAAACAAAGTAAGACCTTCAAAAGTCTTACTCATTTGGCTTAGAGTAAACCTGTAAGGCTGGGAGCAAAAGAATGAAACTGCAAAATTTTATTCAAAAAGGAAGAGAAAAAAGTACACTAGAGGTCTGAAGAGGTTGCTATGAGTATATAACACTTCAAATGGGTAACAGGAAAGCAGAAGAAGCAGACATGCAGCTATGTAAAAAGTATTTCTAGGACTATGACAATAGATACACACAATTCACTAATATGAGTAGAAAAATGTATAACATGCTTTATGTGCAATAAAGCAAATACACAAAAACTTCATACTCCTATTTATCACAAAATATGATTTAGTTATTTTTCCATTTATATGGAAAGAAAACCATTTTTAGAAATGCTAAAGAACTTTTAAAAAATGTAGTAAACCAATTTTATTTAAATGAATATGGGAAAACTAGTTCCAAAAATGACAAATCTACTAATAAAGGCAACTGTTACCTGAAAGGTAAGAGGTTGACTTCAAAATTCTTAAATTGTTATCACTTTTCAAAAAGACAATAAAAGTTTGGCATCAATCAGAAATGAATAGTACCAGTCATACCAGTGTATTAATGGTTTATAATATAAATATTAACTGGAATGGGAGTGGTATAGTCCAATGGGGAAGGATTCCTATTACTTGGGAGTCCTCCAATTTTTCAGTGAATCGATATTCTCAAATAAGTTTAAAGGAAACTAATGCTTGAGTAGAAACGAGATGCAGAACACTAAAAAAATGCTTCAAAATAATGTTTACCCCATTTTAATAAAACTCAACCAAAGACTAAAGAACAAAATACCATCCAAACTACTTATAAATGAGAAAAGCATAATTACTTATTTTAAAATTTTCTAAGATAACTTACCTCTTACTAACTGGGTGCACTTCACCACATCTGTGTGTGGGTGTTCAATGGTGATCTCAAAACCTGAAATTATAAGCATTTTTTTCCCCAACCACTTACCACTACATGCTTGAGAAATACCATTTGCCACACAACCATAAATCTGTAATATAGTCTTTGTTATTAAGATAAACCTAAAGACAAAATTTTTTAAGCTTCTCTATCACTTTTGAAGGTATAATATTGTTCACTACACCTCTAAAAATGAGAACTACAATGTTTCAACTAGGAAAATAGTTAATGATAAGGGTAATTTTATTCAAAATTCTGAATAATTAATTTGGAATTATCTTTTAAGTTAAAAACAAGTTAAAATCACAGCAAATAACAATTATATATTAAACTGTTTCTACAGTTTACAAGGGGAATTAAACTACATATTATCTTTTCTAATATTTCCAATCATTGTTTCAGAAGATGTGAAAAAAACATTATTCATAAACATAATTCTTGGACAACAGTGGCAGAAATTAATTTTAAATAACAGTCCCCTTAACTGTGTGTCAGATTAAAAGGTTTCAAACAAACTAGACTTCATTATTACTATATCAAAAATTATGGCAAGTGAATTATGCAGGTCTCATAGTTCTTTAAATCAACGTTTTCTAAACCAAAGATAAAATGGCGAAAAGCTTTCAGTGTCCAATCAACCATCAGTGATGTCAGGATTTTTACTTTTATTAAAAGGGGCCAGTGCCTTTAGAAGCAGTAAGTAGATAAAAGTAACAATGGGTAATCTGATTTATGAAGTTGTTGTGTAATTTTTATTTCTTCTGCAATTAAACATGTAAAAATACTTTATAAAACCATAGAGGCATTTCATGTAGAATTTTATTTTCATCTAGAATTTTTAATGTTCCCTTAAAATGTTATTCAGTCTCTGTGTTTCAGAATGTGTTATAAAAAATATACATCACCACCCCTCCTTCTGAGTATTAAATCCAGAAGACCATTGAGCTACATCCTTCCCTACTCCTTTACAGACAGGGTCTACTAAGGTTACCCAGGCTGACCTCAAACTTGTGATCCTCCTTCCTCAGTTTCTCAAGTACCTGGGATTACAGGCATGTATCACTTTGCCCAGCTACAAAATGACTTCATTTTATTATTATTAATGGTACTGGAAATCTAACCTAAGGTCTTGCACATGCTATGTGGACATCCTCCCACTAAACTATAACTTTAGCCTTTATATTTCTTCATATAATAAAAACAATTTATAAGCCAGGCATGGTAGTACATGCCTACAGTCCTGGTATTCCGGGAGGCTGAAATAGGAGGATCACAAGTCTAAGCCTAGCCCAGGCAATTTAGCAAGGACCTGTCTCAAAAACAAAACAAAATGAAACAAAGCAAAATACCAATACAAAATTTTATATATTTTATGATAATGCAGTTATAATGCAGAAATGTTTTATGCAGTTTATAATTTTTCATTTAAAATGCTATCGTGTAAGTGTTCATAACTTATCATAAACTTATATTATTTTGTATACAATGACAACATGCCAAGTAAGTCTCACTTTTATTTTTGTCTTATTATATACATTTTAAACATGCTGTTTTTATAATAAGAATCTACCTTTGTGATATAAAGCAGATATTATTATTTACATCCACAGAATGGAACTATAACAAGTCAAGAAATTTTGCCCTAGTTTATACAGAGCAAGTCAGGGGTCTACAGATTTAAAATTAGACTCCTTTGAAAGCACATTTATCTTACCATACCCTACTACATTCTTCCTTAAATAGAACATGATTTTAACAAGTCATAACCATCTCAGGTCTCAATTTCTTCATTAGTAGAGTGAAAGAGTAAATAAACTTTGCATATAAAGAAAACTTTTAAAACAAGAAGATCATTTAAATAATTACTATTTCAAATTAAAAATTATGTGATATATTCATTAAATACTAGTAGCTCTGAGAGCAAGAACTGCCCTGAAGTACTGTCTAGTGCAAATCCAGTATAGTGCTTCAATGATCCCAAAATCAAAGAAATCATATTGAGGGTAAGTTTACCATTTAAGTAAATTATGCCAAATGAAACTGAATTTTAGAAAAATGGTTCCCTTCTAACTAGATAATAGCATTCTGGTCTAAAAACCTGTCTGAAAATAACTTTCTTCAATAATAAAATTATTCTAGAAATCATATATATTTACAATATTACATTGAAGAACACAAAATAATTGAGATAAGTACATACCTAGTGTTTGTAGCATTATGGTTTCAAGTAAAACCAGTTCTTGAGTCTGCTGAAGGTAAGCCTGCCAGATAAAAATAATAAAATGCTTAAGAAAAATGCAACACTATTAGAGTAACTGACTTAGCTCTTCTGGTAATTACAGACTGACTATAAAAGAACTGCAGTAGCTTACAAAAAAGGAGGAAATAAAGTGAAGGAGATGAAGAACACTTACTTGCTGTGACAAGTCTAAATTAAATCACTTTCTACTACAGGGCGTGCAAACAAAGTAAAGGCAAAAAAAGATGGCAACAACCCACCTCCAGAGACAATAACACATAAGGGGAGGCTAACTGAAAAGGAGATCTATACTGGGCATACATAGTAGCACATGCCCCTGATCCCAGCACTCAAGAGGCTGAGGCAGAAGGATTGCTGAGAGTTTGAGGCTGTCAACATGGGCTATACAATGATTTCAAGGGTAGCCTGAATTACATAGTTTTTGAGATAACCTTATCTCAAAAACAAAACAAGATCTATATGATCTATTCAGTGGTGGTGAGCCTATGGCAGGTTGTTATCATTGAAAGCTCTAAAAAGTTCACCATCACTGTAAGAACTTTATCTAGTGAAGCACTAAGGTTTGCTAATTCACACGGTGACACTTCATGTGGTAATTCCTGGAACAAAGTAAGTATGTATTTTCAGAATTAATTTTCATCTTAGAAAAGATAACTAAGCCTCAAATTTCTATATTAAAAAAAATTCTGATATAAAACATCAGAACAGCATATCATATATTCAGAGACATAAATGTCAAAGAATTTTCCCCCTAAATTTCAAGAAATTATTCTGCTGCAATACTTAGAATAAAATTTTCTGCCATCCTATTCTCAGGTCACAACAAATAATCCAGATGGTAAAGAAATAATATATTACATATATATTATCATTAAACTCAGATACTGAAAGCACCTGTAATTTTATTTATGCTCCATTCTGAAAGGTAACTAAACTGACTTTTACTGGATTTCTAGTATCTAAGCAATAAACCCAGCATTCATTAGAAATAATCTTGAGTCTGAAACAGCAAGAGAAATAAGAACTATCTTTGAGTAATCACAAATTCTTTATTACATCAATATCTTACTTTCTTAAAGCCAATATCTATGAGAAAGCTTTTCATTAATAAAATCAGATAATTTCTGGTTCAAATTAATCTGGACATTAATTGACCTAACTCAAAATGAATTAACATAATCTTTAATCACAAAATGGATAAAGGTTCCTAATAACTTATTTATAATAATGGTAGGAAAATTATGTTAAAAGCCCACAATTCCTACCTCTATTTTTGTAGAATAATTCTTTGTTTTTTTGGTACCGGGTATTGAACTCAGCACCTTGCACCTGCCAAGCAGGCACTGTACCAGTTCCCTGGCCCCTACATAAAACAATTTTTTAAAAAGACTAATTACTAGTCTAGAAGTAAATCAGTATTTTTCTATTCCTTCATCTGTTAATCATTTAAGAGTTATTTAACTTCTGGTCTCAAGTATGGTAGCCTTAGCATGTCTTACCCTCTACATATATCACAATTTGCTGTGAAGATAAACAACAAAATGTGAAAAAACTAAAAATAAATAGCAAGTTTTAAATTTATAAAAGAAAACCCAAAAGTTCAATTTTTACATACATCACATTTTGTATCCAGCAGTGGCTCTAGAGGATGAAGGCAAGCATGTGCTACTTTGATAACATGTTCAAGTTTGCGAGCCTGTTCTTCTACTTTTGCAGCCAAAAATAATGCAGTAGGTGATATTATCTGCAGAAAATAGAAAAATCCAATTTAAAAATTAAAGTACATTTTGGGAAAACCCTCTACTCGTTAATGAGGGAGACTTATAAGGAAGGAATGTAATATTAATAGTATATTTTCTGTGTTGGGCTATGACAAAATTGTTGTCTTTTTTTTTTTGGTGCTGAGATTGAATGCAAGGCCTTATGTATGCTAAGCATGGACTCTACCACCATTCCATACCCAGTTCCAATGTAACAGTTTTAATAAAGCTATTAATTAAATAGAACTAGCTATCCCAGTGTATAAAATGTGTTTTGTTTTGCAAGTAGAATAGCAAAGGAGGGAAACATTTATTCCTTAGCTAAATGAAAGTTTAAGCAATATTACTTTGCACTTCATGTAAGTATAAAAAAAAAAAACCAACTTGTGGAAAGATGGTAAGTTTAAAAAAAAGATGAAAAGGGCTGGGGATTTAGCTCAGCGGCATAAGCGCCTGCCTTGCAAGCGTGTGGTCGTGAGTTTGATCCTGGGTACTGATTAAAAAAAAAAAAAAAGATGAAAAGGGGATAAAGTATATTTACTATATTCCTATGCAGTCACCACTTTCTAATGGCCATATAAATAAAGCAGTATTTCAGTCCATGGCTATGAGCCACATAATCTTATTCAAGTAAAAAAACAAAAACCAAAAACCAAACCAAGCCAAACAACAAAACAAAAAAAACCCCAAACCCCCAAAAACAAGGAATTCATATAGCAAAATAAGGTGGGAATTCAGCTAAAAATTAGTACATACTCATGTAACATAAACCAATACAGTAGGAATTTTGCTAAGTGGAGATCCAGCAAATAGCTTTATTTATTTAAAGTTTTTAGAGCTAAGTTAGGTTCTCTTTTTTAAATGAGAAATAAAGTAAAAATTCCTAACAAAATAAATAGAATAGCAATTTGTGTTATTCTGTTTACTGTAACACTGTGTATTGTTATCTTTAAAGTAGTTATTCGAGAGTATGACATATGTGTTGGGAATCACTGAAGTGGAAATTGACCACACAGGCAGCGCAGGGGCATGGCCATCCCAAGAACAAAGATCGCTCAGGGCGACCCAGGTGAAGAAGCTGCTTTAGCCAAGAAAAACACTAAGACCCTTAAGACAATCCAAGCAATAGGTTGCCAGGCAAAGGGATCCCACATGGACACTGTGTTGTTAAACGTATAAATGCCCATACAGTAAGGGGGCAGTTCCTTTCCTCCTACTCGGAGAGTAAAGGTTCCACTTGACTCCATCTTTATCTCTGTTTTCTCATCCTCTTGTGGTCCTTTATCTGAAGAACCTCAAGAGCTCAGATTGTGGCAACCTTTCAAGTAGTTACTCAGAGTACAAGATACAGGCATAAAAAATTCTCCAAAGGATATCAGCACAAACATTTTTCAATGAACTGAGACATATTAGTAGAATAACTATCTTGTATTTTTTTTTCCCCTTTTCCCTTCCTTCCTTTCCCCCAGTCCTATTCCTTTTTCCTTTTTTAGCAATGTCCTTTCATTTCACAATGCCTGTTGTACATTTTGGACCTTACTCTTTCAGTTTCTCACACCACGGAGACTATACGATATTTACAAATGTGAATCTGATTTCACTTATGAGTAAGGTCTCAAGTTGCATCCATTTACCTATGTAAGTTAGGTTTTTGACACAGAAGTACAAGAACACAGCACTACAAAGACAATGACTTAGAGAAACATGAATTTTGAATATTCACCCCAAAGTTAATAACAAACCAATGACTGACTCAGAAACTAGATATACTTTGAACACAAATGTTTTTAAGATTACACATAAATTCCTTATGGTAAGATAATTTCTAAATGTTAAGATACAGGTACCTATTTTTCAAGAGATGGACATCTAGGTTTCACTGTATCTTATACCTCATCCATCACTACTGAAGTAATAACACCAAACAGGAGGTGTACAAAGGCAAAATTCTTACCATCATATGATTCAGGTAATTAACATAAAGAGAAAATTTCTGAAACATGGAAGGTGGAACCTTTTCTGAGAGCCAGGGATATAGCTCAGTGGTGCAGTGTCAGCCTGGTAAGCACAAGGTCCTAAGTTCAATTCCTGGCACCCCCTTAACCAAAAAAAGGCTGCAAAATTTACTCACAGGATTTTGAAGACTTCCTCTACTACAAGTGCATCTGCAGATGAACAAATGGAATAAAAATGACTTCCTTTTTGTGGTATAAAACTTTAAAATCTAAAATAAGATGAATTTGGCTCCTTCTGTAGAGTGGTAATTGAATGTATCCCCAAAGTCCATGTGATAAAAGATCTGGTCCCTAGGGTGGGCATTCTAGGTGCTATGGATCTCTAGAGGGTAGGGGCCTAGTAGGAGGTTCTTAAGTCATAGGGGCCATCTCTCCCAAAGGGATTGTGGGATCCTTCTTCTGTTTGCTCTTTGCTTTCTGGTCATGAATGAACAATATGCTCTGTCATGATATGCTGCCTTTACCAAATCCCCAAAGCAATGAGGCCAAGAGACAGAACAGAAATTCCAGAGCCATGAAGAATAAATATAAGCACCACCAGCTCAGAGCATGAGCCAAAATATAAGCACCACCAGTTTTTCATTAAGAGTGACAGAAAGCTATTACTACTCTCAACAACCAGAAATAATGTCATCTTAAATAGGCTGTATAATTTTAATATGGATTTTCAGCTTACTTCCCCCTTTGAAAATTGAAACATGAAAAAGATAGGAAAGATCAAGAGTCAGTCTAAAATACCAGTCTGAGTTACTAATTTGTGTTTTTGCTATCTAGCACTGTGTGGCTGCTGCTCAATATTTGCTAAATACATTAGATATGGATAGTGCATAAAGACACCAATATAAAAATCAAAGTACTGTATTTCAAATACAATGAAAACCTAAGAATGCCTACATAATAAATTCAAGAAACACTCAATAAAATGAACATATTTAGTGTTCTACAACCTCACTTAGTATCTTGTTCATGATTAAGGGGAGAATACCTAAACCAACCGTTAAATGCTGAAACAAAGAGTGAAGCAATACTTAAATTTTTTTTCCCTAAGTACCAGATAATCCAAAATTTCTTTCAGACAGCGTCTTGCTACAAAGTGCAAACTGGCTTCAAAACGCTGCAATCCTTTTGCCTCAGCCTCTTGAATGCGGGGTTTACAGGTGTGTGTCACTGTCCTGGGCCTCAGAATTTGTCTTCTTTACCACAAAAGTACTTAATGAAAGTCCCCAATGAACTTTTCCTGGTAAACTTTAAAGGGTTCCAAATCATAGCTCTATCCTCTTCATACTTTTTGAATCAGTGTTAACTGTAAGCCTCAATATATACATAAAAAATCTTTTAAACTACATAGCTTTTCTTCTAAGATAATGTTAAAGGAAACAGAGAATGAGCACTAATGACTCTATAAAATTTTATAAATAATTCAAAACATTAAGTATTCATTGAGCCAAACAATTATCAATAGACATTACTGACCCTACTTCTCACAGAAGTCTTTGTTCTCTCAATTCTCATCTTTATCTAGCACAACAATAATATCTAACATTTTTCTGAATTACTGGTAAAATCCATTAATTCCATTCAAATTTCCTCCTCTATAATATGTAAATATTTTACTTCACCAAAGCTGTCAAAAATAGAACAGAACAAAACATCTTCTTAGACACTTGGTGAATCTCCATGTGAGCTTTTAAGTATGACTAATACTACACTTAGGTAGTAAGCAGAATTTGTTGTGGGGTTTAAAAAGAATTCCAAAAGGTTTGGTAATAAAAATACATGTATTATTAGTTGCTCTAAGGCCTTTAAAAATTAACATGCTTCTGCAGACAACAAACATTTATTGGCATTCACAAACTTGATTTGAAGCTGAAGGTCACACTAATTTTTTTTTCTTGAGACAGGGTCTTACTATGCAGTTCAGGCTGGCACTGAGCTCATTTTGTAGCCTAAGGGGGTCTGGAACTCATAATGATCCTCTTGCCTCAGCCTCCTGAGTACTGGGATTACCAACATGTGCCACCATACCTGACCACACTAACATTGTTAGAGGAAGACTAGACTATAGATTATCATTTTGGCTTGTTGGACTAAATAATTATAAAGTGAGATTTAGTCACTGGGAGCCACATACTATTTTAGTGTTCTGGTAGCTAGTTTTAATAAATGCTTAAATTAATATAAAGCAAATAGATTAATTTCAAAGGAACGTTGTATTTCAAAACAAGACCAATTTCTACAGAAATACATATACAAATCAGGGATAGGGACAGGGAGAGTGGTGAAGCCAGTGGTGACACAGTAGTCAGACTGTCTCTGAAATCCTGGCTCTGCTACTTGACTAGTCTAGGAAAATTACTTATTCTTTTTGTGGCTCAGTTTTTGCACATGTAAAAATATGAGAAATAGTACTTGCTTTTGTTCTAAAATTGTGGTGAGAATTAATGAACCAATACTATATATGCAGAGCACACAGAAAAATGCCCCACAGGAATGATTCAAATATTACTCTGATGTTGAGAAACAATCATGTATTGTTAACTAATCTTAAATTTAAAAAATGATTTAACACATTTATTTAAAAATTTCTATCTTGCTCACCTTCTTTCTTCCAAGGTTAAATACAACTGTTTAAAGAATCTCTTGCAGCGCTAAGTATATTCAAACACTAGAATTATGACATTTGACATTATTTCAATGACTTACACCTATAGTCTTTTCTCCCCCTCTCTCTATTCCTTTATGTGTTTCCATTCCTACCTCTTGATTTGACTCCCTTCTTTCTCCATCTTTTCTCCTGCCCACTCCTGGCCGCTGTGTCCCCTCTCTGCCATGTTGCCCTCACTGCTGACATTTTTCATTCTCCAATGCTGGCTTCCACCTTGATAGTTGGAGGCAAGATCAAGTTGAATTAACAAAAAAGCCTGGGTAATCACTAAGTCATGAAATCATTCTGGTTCTTACTATTTTAGTCGCTTTTGATGCATACAATGTGGTATGCATTTGTATTTAACAGTTAACCATGACTTTTTATTTGCTTTTCATCTTCAAGTCTACCAATTGAGAAATGTTCCCAAAGCAAATTCTTCTAAGTTTGCTAATACATTACCAATAGGCTTATTCTAATCCACTCTTGTGTTTCATCTTTAGGTACTATAGATTAGAGATGTCATTCTTCCCCTGTCCCTTAACTGGCCCAAGAAACTCAGCTAAGACTAAGGCACTAGTCTTAGTAAATTATTTGCGTAAGGCTACAGTTTAAAAAGTGACAGTGATATAACCTCTGTAAAGGCCCACAGAAAGGTTTTAGAGTAAAGGAAGAATTTAGATATGTGGAAAGACAAAGGAGGAACAGCCAACAACTCATAACACAAAAAAGAAACATCACCACACTTGAACCAATGGAATTAAAACCCCAGTACAATATTAAAATGTGCTGTATATCCTTAATTTTGCTGCACCAAAAACAGTGGGATTATACTATTACAGAAAATGTCATTAACTCAGTTTGCATTTTAGTTCTTTTCTTATCCACATAAATTTTTTTTGGTAAGATACTGTCACACAAGAAAATTCATGCTGGAAATTTAAAACATCTTCAGGCTGGATGTTATCTGGGACATTTCAAAGAGAGTTGGCTTAATATATGCTGAAAAATGTAGTACAAATTAAGAGAATAAGAAATTTTTTCTTCCTTTTGCTTGTTCTTTTGCTAGTTTATCTAATTTATTAATTTTCTTTTATTCCTCTATGTCAAAATTTGGTTTGTCCCAGTTTTTATACATTAGGTCTCTTCTCTATAGTTTAGGATGGTACATTATTGGTTCTTATGGTATTAGTATCCAGTAGCTTTTTGACACCATTATTGATGGTGATTTAGCTATTACTACCAAGGTGGCACAGTTGTTGCTACCAACAGGTTTTCTTTCTACGCCAATATCTGGATTATCTTTGTGTTACTAACAATACTGCTGTCTATTTCTACAGAATTGGGAGCTGGGCCCATTACTCTGCATTCTCCCTTCCCAAATTAGCTGGAGGACAAAGGCAAAGGCCTACAGTTGGTCATATCCAGAGTACAGCACTAAAAAGCAGACATTAACATCAACTAAAAGGATCTCCATACTGGCAACAAAGTCCTTCTAGTGTAATCAACATGTAACTGTCAGCACAAAAAACAAAACAAACAAAAAACACAAGAGAAACATGAGAAGGCAAAAAAAAAAAAAAAAAAAAAAAAAAAAAAAAAAAAAAAAAAAAAAAAAAAAAAAAAAAAAAAAAAAAAAAAAGAGGCTCTAATAACTCCCTCAAAGCTAATTCCTGGGGCACATGGAAGTGGAAGAAATCAAAAGACACTGTTATGGTTTATGTCTAGATGTCCCCCAAAACCCTCATGCAGTCACAGGTGAATTTTTTCAAGAGGTGGCTGGATGTAAAGTGTGTGGTGCTGTGATCAAGCGTGATTACTAAATTAATCCACTCATTAGTTTAGTATAGTTTTGGGAATGGGTAATGGGAAGACCCTCCTTGAGTGTAAGTGCTACCTGCTTGCAACCTGGAAGGAATACAAAGAACAGAAAAGAGGGCTGCTGTGGTTGCTTGTCACTTGTTGCTTTGCTGTTTCCTTCCCACCATGAACAGCTTCTTCGCTTCAATACCCCCTCTGCCATGCCATACTACTTTGGAGCCTGCTGATTATGGATGGAAACTTCTACAGATTGTAAGCCAAAACAAACCTTTTCCTCCTTCAACTTTAGGTTGTGGGCATTTTGAATCAGCACCAAGAAAAGGAACTATAAATTATTTGAAAGGATAATAGAGGAGGTAAAACACAATATGGTGTTCAATTGGCTAGAAGATAACATAACTAAACAGATAATGAATTTAATAAACAAAACAACCAGCAAGATTACAGAATACATTAAGAAAGAGCTAGATGAGCTAAAGAAAATGATATAAAACATAAACAACAAGTTTAGCAAAGAACTAGGAATCCATAAAAAGATACTAAACAGACATCCAGGACCAAAAAAAAAAAACTATTGAAAGTATGAACACCTAAGGTGACCAATGTATGACAGAATGTCAGAACTACAAGTGAGGCCTACTTTCAGAGACCAATTTGTACCTTAAAAACAACAGAACATGATTTGAGGGCTGAGACAGGAGGATTGTGAATTTGAGACCTGCCTGGGCTATACAGTGAGTTCAAGATCAGCCTGAACTGTATTGTGAGACCCTGTCTCAAAACAAAACAACAACAAAAAACAAAACCAAAGGAGCAGGAGGAACAAAGCAAAAGACATAAAATTATTCCATATATATTATCAACCATGGTGCAATGAAATTAGAAATCAAACCCAAAAGAAATCAGAGAAATTATGCAAACACATGGAGAAAAAGAATATATTCTTGAGTAATCAATGGGTCACAAAAAAAAAAATTAAGAAATTATTACTAGAAACAAATGATAATGGCAGTAAAATATCCCAGGAACTTATGAGACATAAGGAGAAGTTCATAGCTGTGAATGCCCATATCAGAAAAAGAGTGAGTTCTAATAAAACTAATGATGCACCTCAAGTTCTCAGAAAACAAGAACAATACAAATCCAAAGCTAATACAAAGAAGGAAATTATAACGATCAGAGCAGAAATTAATGAAACTGAGACTAAAAACCCCATACAATGAACTAATGAACTAAAGAGCTAATTCTTTGAAAGAATAAACAAAACAGAAAACTCTTTAACCAATCTTACCAAAACAGCAAAGTATATGAGATTAGAAATGAAATAAAAATCAGACTGCCAAAATCTACAAGATTCAAAACTATTGAGAATCTATTCTCAATAAATTGGAGAATTTATAAGAAACAGTTTTCTATATACATGTGTATGTATGAATTATAAAAATTGAACTCAAAAGATATAAAATATTAGAATAATCCAGTATTCACTATACAAATTGAGTAACAACAACAACAACTACTACTACCAATTTAGCAGGAAAAGTCTAGGACCTGACAAATTTAGCACTAAATTCTTTAAGAACTTTAGGGAAGACCTAATGCCAATACTCCTCAAACTCTTTAATGAAACTAAAATCATTCCTGGAAAACCGTATCATTCCTGAAAGCTGGCATTACCTTTTCTCAAAACCAGTAAAGGGTAATGCCAGCCATAAAAGGGAACTACAGGTCAATCTTAAGGAATATACATGCAAAAATCTTCAACAAGATACAGGCAAACATTATAATAAATAAAAAGATCATACATGATGACTAAGTAGATTTCATCCCAGGGATGGTTTGACATACACAAATCAATCAGTGTAACACATCACATAAAGAGGAGGATGAAAAAAATCACATGGTCATCTTAATAGACACAGAAAAAGCCTTTGACAAAAATCAAATATCCATTCATGATAAAAACCGTAAAGAAAATAGATGCAGAAGGATGTTTTCTCACTGTGATAAAGGTCATTTATAATAAATCAAGAGCCAACATTGCATTAAATGGGGAAAAACTCAGTTTTTCTTTTAAAATGAGGAATAACACTAGAATGTTCACATCACAGTTCTTCAACATAGTTCTCAAAACATTAGCTACAGAGCTGGGGGTTTAGCTCAGTGGCATAAGCGCCTTCCTGGCAAGTGTGAGGTTGTGAGTTCAATCCTGGCGCCAAAAAAACAAAAACAAAAACCACCCAAAACATTAGCTACAACATTCAGATAAGAGAAAGAATATGTAAAGGAAAAATCAAATTATCATTATTTGCAGATGACATGATTCTCTACATAGAAGATGCAAAAAAGTCCACCAAAATTCTTATAATTAACAACCAAATTCAGTAGTGCAACAGGATACAAAACAGCATTCTTGTATACCAATAATAATCTCACCAAGAAAGAAATTAGGAAAAATATTATTTGAAATGGCATTAAAAAATACCCAGGAATTAATCTTACCAAGGAAGTGACTTCTACAACAAAAACTATAGTACTCTGAAAAAGAAGATTGAAAAGGACATCAGAAAATGGGTATCTCATGTTTCTGGATAGGGAGAACCAAAAGGTCAAAATGGTTATACTAGCTGGGTATGCGGGCATAATGCCTCTAATAGCACTTGGGACACTGAACCAGGAGGACTGCTCCAAGTTCAAGGCCAGCCTGAACTACACAGTGAGACCCTATTAAAAAGAAGGAGAAAAAAGTGGGGGGGGGGGCATACTTCCAAAGCTGATACACAGATTTACTATAATCCTAATCAAAATACCAATTGCATTCTTCATAGAGCAGGAGACAACAATCCTAAAATTCATATGAAATAAGAGACTTAAGATTCAGGATAGCAATAGCAATCCTGAGTAACAAGAGCCGAGCAAGAGGCAAATTACAGATTTCAAATTATACTGCAAAGGCAAAGTGATTAAAATAAATAAATAAATAAGTAAGTAAAAGCTCCTGTGACTCCTGCCAGTGGTATGGGCGGGCCAGAACTGGGCCTCTCCCATGTCCCCACAGTCCTGGCTACCCACCTCAGGACCTAGGAACTCTGTCTCCCATGACACCCCCCTCCCGTCCCACCACTGACTGCCATAAGGAACTTCCCCACCTGGACCTAGTATTGCTGCTGATCTTCTGCTCCTACATCTCCCCTCAGAACCTTGGACTGCAGTGGATTAACCATGCAGTATAGAGAGGGGAGACTCGGTAATCCCTCACTGAAACAGAAGAATTCAGCAGGCTTCCATCAGTGAGGTGAGTTTGCCCATAAAATAGAATAGTTTGCCACCTTCAGTGGATAAACAGGAGCAACAGTGAAGCTCTCTCCAGAAGTAGGCCATAGGTGAGCTTGGCAAGTGGGTGAGTCCTTCCTCCACATAGAGAGTATCAGTTAGGTTGAGGAGGGTGCCAATAAGGCCTCCCCCAACCTGGAGAAAATTAAGGGGGCCTGTGGGACTAACAGAGACAAGCAGGGTCTGGGCCAAGACAAACACTATGAACAGGGAGATCTGGTGACTCTGAACAACCAGAAGATATAATAACAGCAGGAACTAGGGGTTGATTTCCATCAGTAATCTTAGGATGTCAGCCTAGGAAGAACATAGGACTGACCCAACAGGCCCTACAGAGGGTAATTCAGGTGCCTGGCCCACCTCTTCACTGTGGGATCCAGTGATTGGACAAACATCAACCTTACAGTAGGACCCCAAGATACATACGACCAACATTTGACACTACTGGGATTGAAGGACAAAATATTAACCCGAAAGGGAAAATGGCAAAACAAAAAAGCAAAATGCAATCTTAAACATTTAGTCCACCAGGAGCAAGTATAGGAGACAATGAAATAGACTTCAAAAGAAACACACCAGAAATCTCTGAAAACATAGCAAGTGAAATAAAAAACTCCATGAGGCTATAGAGGAAATCAAATTAGAAGTAATCACTCACATAAAAACAGAAACCACCACCTTAGTAACGGAGTTGCTCATGAAGCTAGTGAAGAAAAAGATAGAAAAGTACAGGAGCATGGGAAACTGAAACCTTGAAAGGACAATATAGAAAGCAAGCAGAATTCATGAAACAAACTCAAAAAGACATCCAAGAAACAAAAAATTCTATTGAAAGCTGGCAAAACTGTTTAAATGGAGCTGAGAATAGGATTTCAAACCTTGAGGACATTATCTCAATTAACAATCATGAAAGGCTAGAACTTTTAAAAATAACAAAGCACCATGAAATGACAATCCAGCAGCTTCAAGATGATGCCAAGAGAAGTAATATAAGACTAATAGGCATCAGTGAAGATGCAGGGGTCACTGCAAATGACACTATTCACAAAAATAATAGCAGAAAATTTCCCAAACATGGGGAAAAAATCTGATATGCAGATAAGTGAGGCATATAGAACACCAAACAATCGCAACCAACATAAATCTACACCCAGACATATACTAATTAAGATCCCAGACATACAATATAAAAACAGAATACTAAAAGCTGTTAGAAAAGATACAACTCACCTATCAAGGAAAGCCCTTTAGAATCACGGCAGTGTTTTTAGCACAAACTCTCAAGTCAAGATGAGCTTGGAGTGAGGTATTTCAAGCCCTGAAAGAAAATAACTTTAAACCCAGACTGATGTACCCAGAAAAACTTTCATTCAAATTTAATGGAGAAAGAAGATACTTCCATGACAAAGAACGTGAAGAAATTCATGTCCACCAAGCCAACCCTAGAAAGAGTATTGAAAGACATACTAGGTAGAGACAAAAATGACCACAATCCCCAGAACAACAACAGAAAGAAACCACCAGGTAAGACAAGTAACCAAACAAGGGGGAAAAGCAGAAAACACACAACTGGAACATAACATGGCAAAGCCAAGCCAGTAAATATCAGTTATATCCATAAATGTAAATGGCCTCAATTCACCTATCAAAAGAAACAGGTTGACAGAATGCATCAAGAAACATGACCACACAATATGCTGTATACAAGAAATACATCTGGCCTAAAAGGAAACTCATAGATTAAAAGTCGAAGGATGGAAAACAGTATTCCATGCAATAGGAACCCAGAAAAAAGCAGGGGTAACTATTCTATTTGCAGAGAATGTGAACTTCAAACCTAAAATGATTATGTCACAAAGAGATAGATCAACTAGACAAAAAGTCAGCAAAGAAATAATAGCACTGAATCATACCTGTGAGCAACTAGACTTGTAGATGTTTACAGAGTGTTTCACTCAACCACATCAGAATACACATTCTTCTCAGCTGCGCATGGGCATTCTCCAAAATAGACCATCTATTATCCCATAAAACATTCTTAAGTAAATGCCAAGGTATTGAAATTATGCCATATGTAATATCTGACCATAGCATACTGAAATTGGAAATAGCAAAAGAAATTGCAAAACCTGCATAAATACATGTAACTTAAATAACAACCTTCTGAACAGTGGGCTATAGATGAAACTAAAGAAATAAAGCAATACCTACAATTCAATAAAAATGCAGAAACAACATACTGTAATCTGCGAGATGCAATGAAAGCGGTCTTAAGAGGGAATATATAGCAATAAATAGTCATACCAAGAAAACAGAACAAGCACAAATAAACAACCTATGCTTCATCTCAAGCTTCTAGAAAAAGGAGAGCATGCTAAACCCAAAGCTCATAGAAGAGAGGAAAAGGTAAAAATCAGAGCAGAAATCAATGCAATTGAAACTAAACAAAAAATAAAAATAATTGATGAATAATAAAAAAGCTGTTTTTTTGAGAGAATAAACAAAACTGACAAACCTCTAGCTAACCATATTAAAAAGAAAAAACCCAAATTCATGCAATAAGGACTCAAAAGAGGGAAATTACTACAGATCCCCTGGAATTTCAAAAGATCCTGAATACCTATTGGAAAATCTCTACTTACATAGAGTGGAAAACACAGAGGAAATGAACAGATTTCTAGAAATATATGAACTACCAACACACAACCAAGAAGATAGAGCAATTTTGAATAATCCAATATCAGCTAATGAAATGGAAAACATAGTTAAAAACTTACCAACAAAGAAAAGTCCAGGTCCTGATGGAGTCACAGCTGAATTCTACAAGAAATCTAGAGAAGATATGATGCTAATACTCCTTAAACTCTTCAATGAAATTGAAAAGGAAGCAATCCTCCCTAAATCATTCCTGGAAGCAAGTATTACTCTGATATCAAAACCAGAGAAAGACCCAACCAAAAAGGATAACTACAAGCCAATCTCACTAATGAACACTGATGCAAAGATTCTCAATAAAATACTGGCAAATAGAATGCAGCAAATCATCAAGAAGATTATACATCAGGACCAAGTGGGATTCATTCCAAGAATGCAGGGATACTTTAATATATGCAAATCAATACATGTAAAACACCACATCAACAGAGCCCAAAACAAAAACTACTTAGTCATCTCAATAGATGCAGAAAAAGCTTTTGATAAAGTTCAACACACATTGATTATCAAAACTCTTCAGGAACTCAGAATACACATCTACTTCAATCTCATAAAGGCCATCTATGACAAACCAACAGCCAACATCATACTAAATGGACAAAAACTAAAAGTTTTTACTTTAAAATCAGGAACAAGACAAGGATGTCCACTATCACCACTCCTATTCAATATAGTTCTGGAAATACTAGCCAGGGCAATCAGACAAGAGAGACAAATAAAAGGAATAAAGACAGGAAAGGAAGAAGTTAAATTATCACTATTTGCAGATGACATGATAATCTATATAGAAGACTCAAAAACTCCATTAAAAGACTACTAGAGGTAATAAACAAATTCAGCAGTGTAGTTGCATACAAAGTCAACGCTCAAAATCAATAGTATTCCTGTACACAAACAAAAAACTCAGAGAGAAATTATGGAAGTATTGCCCTTCACAATGGCATCTAAAAAAAAAAAAAAGAAATAGGAATCAACCTAACTAAGAATGTACAAGACCTGTATGCTACACTAAAAAAGGAGATTGAAGACGATATTAGAAAATGGAAGGATATTCCTTTCTGTTCGCTAGGAAGAACCAACACTGTTAAAACAGCCATACTCCCAAAACTGTTACACAGATTTAATGCAATCCCAATCAAAATACCATTAGCATACCTCACAAATCTAGAGAAAAAACTCCTAAAATTCATTTGGAAACAGAAGAAATCTAGAATAGGAAAGGCAATTCTGGGCAACAAAGGCAAGGCAGGAGGCATCTCAGTTCCTGACTTGAAACCATACCAGAAAGCCACAGTGATAAAATCAGCATGGTACTGGCAAAGAAATAGACCTGAGGATCAATGGAATAAGACTAGAAGACACAAACATGACTAAAGAACACTCAGCCACCTGATATTTGACAAAGGGGCTAAACATGTTCACTGGAAGAAGGATAGCCTCTTTAATAAATGGTATTGGAAAAATTGGCTCTCCACATGCTGAGGACTAAAACTAGACCCATGCCTATCACCACACACAAAACTAAAATAAATGGATCAAAGATCTGAATTATTAAAACAGCAACACTAAATCTACTGGAAGACAAGGTAGGTAGAACTCTTGGAGACAAAGGGGTAGGCAGAGAAGTCATGAACAAAATGTAAACTGCACAGGAAACACTTCAAAGAGTCAACAACTGGGATCTCATATTATTGAAAAGTTTCTGCACTTCAAAAGAAATCACCAACAGAGTGAAAAGAAAACCCAGAGTGGGAAAGAATTTTAGCCAGCAACCCCTCGGCTTTTACAAAGGACTTATATCCAGAACATATAAAGAACTGAAAAACATCAAGCCCCCCAAATTCAAAGACCCTCTCCAAAAATGGGCATCTGAGATGAACACATAGTTCTCAGTGGAAGATAATACAAATGGCAAATAAATACATGAAGAAATGTTCACCATCTCTGGTCCTTCAAAAAATGCAAATCAAAACAGCCCTGAGATTTCATCTTACTCCAGAAAGAATAGCTTCCATCAAGAAATAACAAATGTTGGCGAGGCTGTGGCGAAAAAGGAACACTGCTCCATTGTTGGTGGGAGTAAAGACTGCAGCAGCCTCTATGGAAATCAGTATGGAGATTCCTCAGAAGACTAGGATTGGAAGTTCCATTCAATCCAGCTATTCCTCTGCTGGGTATTTTCCCAGAAAAATTGAAAAGGTCATGTCACAGTGATATATGTGCACCCATGTTCATAGCAGCACAATTTGTAATAGCTACATTTTGGAAACAACCAAAATGCCCATCAACTGCAGAGTGGATGAAAAAGATGTGGTGTTTCTATATGATGGAATATTACTCAGCTATAAAAAAGGATGATCTCAAGTTCTTCATAGGTAAATGGAGACAACTTGAGACTATCCTCATAAGTGAAATGAGTAAGAATCCTATTTACAAATATCACATTGTGTCTCTAGTGTAAAAAGTAATAAGAACTATAGCAGTAATAAAACCCAAAATGTGTAATTGCTATTGTAAAACAAAGGGGAAAAGAAAGTGCTCTAAAGGATATAACTGCATGTATGTTTAAGTGTGTAAGATAGATAACCATATCACTAAGTTTTTGTTGGATCATTGAACAGAACTGTTTGCAGTCTCACTGTTTGAATGTCTACTTTGTATGCTTTAATTTTGTAACCTGAACAACTATTTGTAAGATGACATTATGTAATTTATCAACTAGTGATTTCTTACTGTTTATTTTTTTGAAATTCTGTATTATTTCATATGCACAGAGAGGATATAGAAACCAACTTTGAAAAATGGGCAAAAAACACTGGCAGAAAAATCACCTCTTTAACAAATGGCACTGGGAAAACCTGGCTATCCATATGCAGAAGATTGACTTTAGACTTTTCTCTCACCATATACTAAAGTAAAATCCAAGTGGATCAAAGATCTTAATGTTAAAACAGAAATAATCTGCAAGAAAATATGAAAAACTCTGGAAGATACAAACAATAGGCAAGGACAATTTGAACTGAACCCCAATTGACAAGAAATAACACAACACATGGGATTATATACAAAAATATAAAAATAAAGTTTTTGCACAGCAATGGAAATAATCAACAGAGTAAAGACAGAACCTACAGAATGGGAAAATTTTTTGCTAGTTATTAGGAAAACTACCATTCAAAATAGCATAAAGCAAATTAAACACTCAGGAATTAATCAATCAAGAAAGTGAAAGACCTCTACAACAACAATGCAGACCCCCTCAAAATAAAAGATAATCAAAAACAGGCAATTGAAATGACTAGACATATCTCAGGTATAATTTGATTTTCAATTAAAACTGCCTTAACCAATTTTATGTACAACCAAAAATAAACCTGCTCTAAAATGGTTTTGAAAACCAATTTATGAACTTTGTATGTCTTGGTTAATGCTAACACTAATAATGTTTGCTAACGTAAAATTCTATTCTGGAGACATGATTTAGTTTAAAATTTCATAAAGTTTTGAAATTATCACTCACAATTCATGTGTTGGAAACTTAAGTACAATTTGAGGAGGGGCTGTCTAGTTGGAAAGTGTTAGGTCAGTAGGAATTGGCTGGCACGAACACATTAATATTATAAAAAGGTTATTCTCTTCTGTACTCCTGCTACATGAGTAGTCATGAAGAAGACACTTGCTAGATGTTGGAGTCTCTACATTTGCGGGGCAATAACTCATGATAAATTACCTACTCTCAGGTATTGTTACAGCAGCACAAAACGGTATTATTTCTTGGTGTAGCAGTGGTGAACCTACGGCATGAGTGCTGCAATGGGCTGTTGGTTATCACTGAAAGTTTTAAAATTTTCATGATCATTTGGTCTATGAAGCGGCATTTGCCTAATATTTGCAAAACTATGGATTTGACTCCAAGTATCACACCAAAAATAATTATGTATTTAAAAATTCTGGAACAAATGCACTATGATTACCAGTGAAGCATATAAATTATTAGGATTAAGACTTTTATAAAACAGAGTTGCTGTATTTTATACCTGTAATTAGGCAGATAGATGCATTGTGTTCAACTTAAAACTTTGGGGAAACTTTGTAGAGTTGTTTTCAGAATCAATTTGAGAAAAATAAAACTGACAGCATATGGGTATGCTGGAAAAACAGTAAATGTTTAAAGTTTAAAAAAAATATTACAATATAAGACACACTGCCATTAATTCTCCCAGAAATACTCTTGATTCAAACACACTTATTGTCCTTGCCACTTCTCAAAGCACTTTTGGAAGTCTTCATTCCTGAGTGTTTTTAATTGTATTGTTGCGGCTGTCTTGATGTCCTGAATTAAATCAAAATATTTAGCTTTCACATTCATTTTGACTTTGGGAAGGATCCAGAAATTTCCTGGTGAATAAGGTATATGAGGACATGTCATGTTTTTATGAGCCTGCCTTGCCACTGGATAGCACTAGCTAGAAGCATTCACCAAATTTTTGATCATGCCTCAGAAAGACTTCCAGAAGTGCTTCAGAAAGTGGCAAGAACAAGGGGACATACGTATGTTCAAAAAGAGGGTATATTCAAAGGGGTTAATGGTAAAGTGTCTCTCAGTGAATTTTCACAAAAAATTAAAACATTTACATAAAATTTCAGTATTAATAAACTTCCCACATAGATCATCCTATTTAACAGAACAAACTTCAAGTGACTAAATTATTCCTTAAAAAAAGAAAATCAACTTTACTGTCTTAGAAGGATTTAGACACAAAATACATTAAATATTACCATACTATAGAGCCATTGGAATGCTTGTGTAATTCAAGATGGTTGAAGATAAAATTTTAATCATTTACCTGGAGAATTCTAAGGCAACACAAAATCTCCAGAAGAACAAGATAGCAAAAACCAAATATAACCAAATGGCAAAACAAGGCATTCCTAGGTGACTCCAAATACATAAAGGTTAAGAAGAAAACAGGGATTTTTTTTTTTTTTGTAGTCACGATATCTAGCATCTATGAAAAAAGAAGCAAAGGGAAGAAATGGGGCATGCTTTGGACTTGGCTAACAGGAAAACCTCACAGAGCCAACAGGTGTTAACTGGAAATCATGGGAGTCCAATCTGAGAACATTATCTAACAATGGGAGGAGTTTAGCCCATCTACTAAGTAGGAGGTAGATGCAAGAAGCTTTCAATAAGGCACAAAGTTTGAAGCTAACAGTTACCACACTTTGAAACTGATACCAAGATTCTTTCAAGACTCCTTATTGAAAAGAATACCCTGGGAGCAAAAGCACAATTGGTATAAGGGAAAGAAGATAAAACTGCAGACGGAAAAAAAAGAGCAAACTGCCACATGTACTACTTCACAAAAATAACAGAAGAAGCATTTATAAAGAGAACAGCTACGCTGAAGCACATTAGTTAAGAAAAGCTTAAACTACTCACAAAAATGAGAAATAATACTGCATTTAGCTCAAAGATCTACATGAAAAAAATTAGAAGAGTTGGGCCTAAAGCAACAAAATAACACTAGACAACTGCTTTAAAAAAAAAAAACAAAACAGTGTTAGGAAAACTGGACATTTATATCCACAACATGAAGTTTTAACCTTATCTTATCCCATATATAAAAATGGACTTACCATAAATAAAAAAATAAACCTAGGAGTTGAAACTATAAACTCTTAGAAAACAGAGAAAAAGCTTCACAACACTGGCTTTGGCAATGATATTTGAATGTCACCAAAAATACAGGCAACATTGACAAAAAAATTGGACTTTAACAAAATTAAACATTTTTGGACATTTAAAAAAATAAATTTTAACACACATTAAGACATGTGTGAATATATGTTACACTAAGTGATGTAAGCCAGTCACAAAAGGGCCAATATTATATGATTTCACTTAGAACAGTAGTCAGATCTATAAACAAGGAAAAACAAAATGGTGGTGCCATTGGTTGGGTGCAGCGATGAGAAGTTGTTTAATGGGCACAGAATTTAAGTTTGAGAACAAGAAAATGTTCTGAAAATGGATAGTGGTGATGACTGTGTTCAGCAATATGAATGTACTTAATTTAATGAACTGCACCCTTACACTGATAAATATATGTGCATTTTACCATAATAAAAAATTAAAACTATAACACTTCTAAATAAGACATTTAAAGAAAGATTAAGACACAAAAGAACATCAAATCTGAAATCAAATCACATATTGAAAGAGAACATTATGTACCTGAGTGTAACAACTAACATTAAGATGCATTATACTGTGAAACTGCTGGATTTTAAATCTTTTGGCTGCTTAGTGATAAAAAGTAAAACTACCAGCAATACTTTATGAAGGAAAAAAAAAGCAGTTCATATTTAAGATACAAGGAAATCTTCAGTATAAAAGGCATAAACTATCATGAACATTCAAGGATATACAGAACACCGTTTCCATGCTTAAACAAACTTTGGACTATAGAGATGTCAACATAAATATTGGTAATAAACAAACAGACATGAGGATTTAAAAAGTTTTATGATGGTAAACAAGAGTAAAACTTTTTAAAAACCAAGAGAAGAGAGCAAAGCAAAAATATTTAACTTTTCTCAGTAATTACAACGGTGGTGGTAGCACTGTTACCTGGGTTTTTTTGGTGTAATGTGGGTTTAAACTTATGATTATAGAATATTCAAAATTCTATCATTTCACATTTTTGAGAAGTAGGATTTCTGGTGTAAAAGGTGACTGAGATGTAATACAAAAGCCTGCTGCCCCCACACTCAGGTAACGGAGGTAGGATTGCCATGAGTTCGAGGTCAGAAAAAGTGAGTTCACAATCAGTCTGAACTTTATGGCAAAACCCTGTCTCAAAAAACCAAAACCAAACCAAATAAAAGCCTTTTGCTTTGAGTCAGAAGGAACTCATGACACATTTTATTTCTTATTGTTCTGGTGCTGGCAATTGAACCTAGGGCCTCATACACACGCCCTTTATCCTAACCTTACCCTCCAAGACAGTATCACCTTTCCTCCTAAATGAGGTATTTTAAATTGTGGTCCCTCAGTACCCAAGAGGGACTGGTTTCAGGATACTCTTTCCCTTCAGGATATTCAAACTGAAGAATACTCAAATTCCTTTTATCAAATAGTAGTACCTGCATATACTATCCAAATCCTTCTGAATATTTTAAATCTTCTGTAGATTATTTAGAACTAGCATCAAAGTTGTATTGTTTAGGGAATAAAGCCAAAAAAGTCTCTACATATTCAATGCAGATTATGTCCATGCATTAGGTGAAATCAAAGTATTATCTATCAGTATATAAAAATTTTAATGCTGGGCAAGACTAAATTGTGGATTTTAGGAATGCAGAGTTGTGTGGTAGTATATAACTATAAAGAAACCAGAGAGAGATTATTTTATAACATTAAGAATTTGGTTACTTAGTGGAGAAGGAAATAAACTGTCATTAAGAGTGGCACATGGAGGTGAGTGCAAAGTGGTCTGCCTAAGAAAATTCACCTCCTATCCACAGTCATACTACGATATTAACAAATACCAAATGAAATATAACAAGATGTTACTAAGACACAAAGGCCAATGAATATGGACATTCAAAAATGGAAAAGTAGGCTATTTGGGTTATGCTTTATGGAGTTGCAACTTTGACTGAGTCTTAAAACTTCACAGAGATACACAATGAATAAATGCCAAGACTGATGTCTAGAAATTTCATATAAATAGAATTACGCCACATGTGATTTTTCACAGTGTACTGTTTTCAATGCCCATCCATGGTGTAGCATGTACTACTGAGCAAATTTGAGACCTGTAAAAGTTTCACTGCATTTAGTTCAATGAAGTAAGCAAATAAAAACCTGAGTTTTGTTTATATGTATCCTCCTTAGAAATGACTGGCATTAACTGCTACTGCACTCCTTCAAGAATATACCAGAGAAGGTAAAAGAGGGAAATACTGTATTGGTTTAGACAAGCTGGTCAGTAAAATGAATGTTTTCTTCAGAAAAAAAGGAAAAACTCCCGAGTAGAATGAATAAGACAAAATTAGGTTAAGTGCTTGTCACATAGTAGATCTTGTAAGACACTTTAGCCAATAAAGAAATGAAATACATACTGATTTGACTTGTATAAAACTTGACCGGACTGCAGCGAGTTGAAAAACACAGGGAAAAATAGCAGAATTTAATCAAGTGGTCAACTTTAACAGACATAGACATCACCTGGGAAGCTTTTAAAATAAAGAGCCTCAGGCCTCCCTGCTAATATTCTGGTTATTGAAGTCAAGGCACAACCCGGTAAAGATTAATTCTTAACAAGCATCCTAACAATTCTGATGTGGTTAGCTGATGAATCACACTTCACAAAAAAGGCTTTCTGCAAACTGTATCACTTTCAGTAAGAAATTTCAGGGTAATGAAGACGGTGCCCAGTAGCAGATACCACAAAAGCAACAGCATGAGCAGGGTGTTGCAGCATATGCCTATAATCTCAGCGTTCACAGTCTGAGGTAAAAGGATCCCTGGGTTTGAGGCAAGCAGGTGCTACATAATGTATTTAAAGCCAGCCTGAATATACACGAGATCCAGTTTCAAAAAACCAAAGAAAAGAAAGGAAAACAGGATAAACCAGAGGTCGACCTTTTGGTTTTGTCACTGATATTGACAAGGCATTTAATTCTTTTATTTGCATGAAACAGAAAGAGTATCAACTCAAATATTTAAGAACCACGTATCAAAATAATTGAAGAATTAAAATAATCCTCTTTCCCATGACATCATTAAATAAATATAAGTGGACTCTTCTCTAGAAAAGCATAAAGATTTGGTTAATGTCAAAATGCCATAAACAAAATTAAAACACAAATGAGAAAATATTTTACTAATATGACAAAAGGCCGAGTGGTTACAGATAATTTTTGTTTTCGGCAGTACTTGGGGACTGAACCTTTTGAATTGAGCTACACTCCCAACCATTTTTATTTTTTTAGACAGAATTTCACTAAGTTGCCTAGGTTAGGCTTGAACTTGTGATCCTCTTCTCTCAGTCTCCCAGTGTGCTACAATCACAGGCATATGTCACCATGCCTGGCTTGAATGTGTTGTTACTAGAAGTGATTAAATTTAAATTAATCTAGAGATTACAAAGCTTTAGTATTACAGCCTTCTCTATCATTCAATTCTTTAGCTTAACCTGGGGTGTCCAGCTTTAGCTCTAATGATATCTCGAGGAGGAGCTGGGAGATGCTGCCCATGTTCCCTGCCCCTCACCCTACCGCCTTTGGTTCCGGGGTATTAAATACAAGGGTGCTTTCCTTTTCATTTTGAAAGTTACTGAATTGCCCAAGCTATTCTTGAACCTGTGATACCTTAGCTTTTAAATAGATGGAATTATAGGCTTGTACCAACACATGTGGTTGTCCTGTCCTTTCATAAATTTCCTAGAAGTATTCCTGGGTTCTTACCTGCTAGATGCTCTTCTATGCCCATGGTGTCAAAAGTCCTTCGAAGGGCAAAACTGACACTAGCTGAGAATGACTGTCTCAACTTACACTATCCTAGGAGTAGATATACCTAACAATCCATTTCTGGAGGTTCTGACATTGTTGCTGTGTTAGATCTAAGTGCTGTGGTGGTGGTGGGGAAATAAACTTCTGTGCTGAAAAAGATATACAGCATACACATATGCTTCTATACACAATATTTCTGAGTACTGCAGTAGTTAACAGGAGATGCTATGGGGCAGGGGTGAACTGAGAGGGAGACATAGCCTGATCCCTTTTTTACCTTTTCATTTACCACTTACTAGACACATGAGCAGTAAGATCGAATCCATTTTATTAAATGCACTTTTTCTGAGTATCTTCTCTATGGAAAGTATTCTTCTAGGCGTCAACAGTACAACAGAGACAAAGACTTATAAAAACCAAAATATCCCCTGCCGTTATATTCCAACAGATAATTTGTATCAGACTAAGACCAGGAATTGTGGGTACTTCTTTCAGTAGGTAAAATAAAAGCCTTCTTCCAAAGATGATTGAATTCTCCATATTAAAGAAAGTACTGCAAAGAGGTACCTTTAAATTTTCAATGACATCTACTAATCAAGAACCAAATTTCTGGGTGTGGTGGCTCATGCCTGTAGTTCCATTACTATAGAGGCTGATGCAGAAGGATCACTCTGAGTTTAAGGCCAGCCTAGGTTACACAGTGAGACCCTGTCTCAAAACAAAACAAAAAAAGGAACAAGTCAACTGTAAAATAAAAACTGTGGGTAAAAAGGGGAAACCAAATTTTAGTTCAAGCAAGTAAAAGTTTTCTTGTATAAAACAGGACTAGTCTAACTTACATGTACAAAACAAAACAAGTATGACAAGTCATTGTAGTCATTTCTTAAGGTCACTAGCCTTGCGCATTGTCCTTAACTTATTATATACTCTAGAACTCTTAAATACAGTACATTTAAACTTGCATACTATATATAGTTCTAATTGATGGAGCATAATAAAAAGGAAATGATATAACCAGAAAGAAGTTCATCAATTTGAAAGGTGCTATGAGAATATACCATAACAAACAAAATATCTTAAAGAGGTATGTTCACCTGATCTTAAGAGAATTTTGCTGGACTTGGAATTCGGGTAAAAAACAAATGCATCATAAACTTCACTAATTAATGAACAAAGTTTCTAAAAGAAGTTGGGTTAGTATCTCAGACTGATGCTATAGAGGATGCTCAAGATCACTATATACCTTGGAGACACTGTTGGTCCCAGCGTTTCTGTACTTTACTAGATTTACCTTGACCTTTATCTAGCAAGGCTATTCTTTAATTACAAGTCCAAATTAAGAACCTTCTTGCATCCAGTAAACAAAGGTCAGTTTTAATCTAATTAGAGCTACACAGAAATCATTTACTGCTGGTAGTGATTTATCTTTCCAAGAAACTGACAAAAGTGAACAAAAAGTTTCTGGGTCACCAACAAATACTGATATAGATGTTATTTTTAAACACAAAAACACTTTACTTTTAGAGTTGTTTTTCTTTTAAATGTCAGAGTGGAACAATGAGGTGATAAGCATCTAAAAATACTACAATTAATGTACGACATATAAGGATTGATACAGTTTGGTTTAGCATCTTCACATTTAATTAAGCTTGCTACTTCATAGGGTTTCTTTCTTTTCTCTTTTTTGGGGGGTCTTTTTGAGACAGAGTCTTGCTATGCAGTTCAGATTGGCCTTGAGCTCACTTTGTAGCCCAGGCTGATCTCTTAACTTGCAACAATCTTCCTGCCTCAGCTTCCTGGGTGCTAAGATTACAGGCATGCCCCACTATGCCTGGCTCATAGGGTTTAATTTCTTAAATAATGTTCAGTTTACTTTGTAAGGACTCAAACTTTGTAAATTTACTATGATGCTCAAATACAATTCTTTATCAGAAATTTTCCCAATAATGTGGGAGAATACAAATTTGAATGTAATCATTATGCACTGCAAACATATACTAAACATATAATAAAAATTAAAAATCTTAAAAACCCTCTATTACCTCCAAAAACCTTTATTTACCTCCAAAAACATATAATAAAAATTTAAAAACTTAAAAAAACCTCTATTTACCTCCAAAAACCCACCAACCAACCAACCAATCAGACTTCAATCTGAGATCACCTCTTTCATTCTGAAGAAATTGGAGAGCAGGGTAGCAGAGAGTGTCAGGCTGGGCAACAGATGACAATGTACCACTACAATTATTAAAACTACAATTGAAGGCAAAATGGATCATGACTATGAAGGTTGCAATCTCAAAACATGAGATTTCAATTATAATGACTCTGTAAAATGCTGAAGTTTATCTTTACATTCATGAGATATTAAGGAGGGTAATACAATATTCTAGCTATTTACTGAGTAACATTTAAATAAAATAGAGAAAGCTAGAATGTGAGTGACTTGAAATGACTTCTCTAGTCAATCTGAAGTTGTGAATTTGGCTTTAAGGGATATATTTGTCTTAAAGCACACCAACAGGGCTGTAAAAATTTGTTAAGAAAGAGAGAACTTAAGAAAAGGGAAGGCTTGTGGTGTGATCATTTACTGAAGGAAGCGGCAAAGTAAGCCTGGTTAAAAAATGGTACATTCATAGTCATATAATTTCCAGAACTATTTTGATGTCTAATTTCTACCAGGATCAACAAGGGTTACTTAAGAAAAGCCAAATTTATGTAAGTATGAATTAGCTCACTATGCCTTTGGAGACAATTTAAATAAAAATGTAATTCCCTTAATCTAAATAACTATTACTAGAGACTTTCTTTTTCCTCCACACCATCTCTGACCTTAGTGTTATGAATAAGAAATAGCCTGGAAACTAGAAACAAGGATTAAAGATTTAGAAGAGTGAGGAAAAGGGGTAATGCAAGAGAACATAATTTATGTCAAATTATATACTGCTCAAAATAAACCTATCGCTATTTTGTAAATCAAGCTAGACTTTAAGAAGTTGGGCATGGGGGCACATGCCTGTAACCCCAGTACTTGGGAGGCTGAGGCAAGAAAATTAATAGGAGTTCAAGGCCAGCCTGGACTACATACAAAGAGCCTATTTCAAAACAAACAAACCAAACACAAAAATAGCAAAAACCAAAAAGAAAATTAGATTTTATGATCAGAAAAGCTAAAAGTAATCAACCTAAACCATGAAACGTATTAAAAGTAACATTCTAAGGATCTTTTTCTAAGACTTCTTTACAAGTGAGGTTCTGACTAACTACAAATAGCATTTTTTTTTTTTTACAAAATTCACTTATCTACACAAATTTTTCAGAACTTTCTAAAAAACTGATTTTTAAAAAAGTAATATAGCCAGGTATGGTGGCATACAACTGTTACTGCAGCACTCCAGACGAGGCTGAAGCAGGAGGACTGCTGCAAGTTTGAAGCCAGCCTGGACTATATTGTGAGCAAGAAAAGCCTCAACTACACAGTGAGATTATGCTTCAAAGAAAACCAAAAAACAAACAAAAAACCCCGAAAAACCAAAACCCTAATATATATAGTGTTTGGGATGTAGCTCTATGGTCGAGGGCTTATGTGTGAGGCTCTGGGTTCAACCCCTAGCACTGAAAAACAGTACTACAAATGTACTAAGAATTTATGCAGAGTTAAACATTTCTATTTCTAAAAATACACAATTGGTAGGAAGGGTTAGCAAATGCAACATAAGATATTCTTAAAAGAACAGATAACATCAAACTCATAACTTACATCTTAAACTAAAAATATCAACTAAATGCTACGCAAATTTTACTAATTTGAATGTAAATTTTACCTTAAAGGTAATTCTCCTGACAATGTATTTGAAGCAAGCATTAAAGTTTGAATCACAAACTTAAGGAGACTTTTCTGTCATTTAAGAAATGATGGGGGGGGGGGACTGGGGATTTAGCTCAGCAGCTTAAGCGCTTGCCTGGCAAGCGTGAGGTTGTGAGTTTGATCCCTGATACCGGAAAAAAGCAAAAAAAAAAAAAAAAAAAAAATTGGATAGTAAAGGAAATATTCCCCTAAACAGGTAGGCTAGGTCTGTCAGTGTTATTTCAAGGGAATTTAGTCATGATTTACAATATTTGAAACGAGTCCAACAAAATAAACTTATCAGTGAATACTACACAGATGTAAACTACAACATATCACTTGATTAAATTCTTAAAATGTAAAGTATAAAATCTAAATAGTGAACATATACACATTAAATCTCAGAAAATAAAATTCCAACAGTGCCTTAGAGTTAATTCACCATAAATTTAAAACTCATACGAAAGAGCTCCACATTTGAAGCAAAACGTTCATCATGTCATTTACCTGTACCATTAAGACTAAAAGCAGCAATAAAGTCAATAACCAACTAATTTCTTCTCTCCCTTTATTAATGTGTTTGAACACATAATACGTTCGAGGCAGAGTAATTAGGCGTACGATTTAAAATTTGATGTCACTAAAAACAGGCAATAAAATGGTACTTACATTTCTACTGAATTTGGTGAAAGAATGCTGCATATAAAACCTGTGCATATAAACAATCGCAGTGTTTATTGTGAGTTGAGAGCTGGAACGTAACATTTAGGAAGTAACCTGAGAAAAATATCGTTTCATTTCCAAAATGACTTTGCTGGAAAATTCCCGATCCCTCCCATTCACTCAAAACCAAACCAACTGGATATAAATAAATAAATGCCCAGAGGAGGGATAGAATAGGTTTGACGCCAAATAAACAGCTGTAGTAGTAAGTGATGAGCATTTCTCTCCAACATTATTAAGCGAGTCCTGGAATCATTTTTTAGAGTCTACAACAGACTAAAATCACATAGTTGAAACGCGCGCGCACCCATCCACGTACCATACCACGCCAAGAACATAAAAGACCTCCAGGGCGCTCTCAAGGTACAAGAGAACCGCCATCAAGTCGGGGAGTGGCCTCGGAGACCACTGAAACCTTTCAGGTTTAACCTTCCAACCGCGCAACTCTTTCTCCACAGTGGGAACGTCGAAACAGCCGCTCCTGTTCTTCCATAATCCTTAGGATTTCCTCTGGCCTGGGCACTACTCCCATTTTGAGCCGCCACCACGCGCTACCCCACACATCACACAACGCAGCCTCTCGGCCCGCATTCCTAGACTCTTCTCGTTCCCTCTCTTGCTCCACTGGTTCCTCGCGGCTGCTGAAGCCCAAGCCTTCCCTCTATCACGGCGCGGCCATGGCCCAGAGAAGGCCGAGGCGGAGGCGCCATGTTCGCGAGACACTAGGCCCGGCAACTCAGTGAGGGCGATAGGGCGTGTGGGGTGGAGAGTCAAGAATAGGAAAGGATACACATTGAGACGCTGCCCCATTTCCTGGATGAGGTTAGCCGACTGCTGCCGGTACGAGAGCTCTCTATCCGCCTCCACACCGCAGCGGCGACTCGGTGTGTTCTCTAGCTGTTCCCGAGTAAAGAACCAGCGAGAAGAAGTTCCACGGCCCGACGCCATGACACTTCCTCCTCCGCCCGCTCATTCACCCATCCCCCCTCCCCTCCTAGCCCCTGGACTCCCCGCCAAGGCCGCTAGGCCCCACCCCCTTTCGCTCGCCGTAGAGCATGCACCGCCCCTTTTACCTTCCCGTCACCATCAGTGCGCACGCGCAAAGGCAGATGTATCCGCTCCCCAGGTCTTTTGCTTTCTTTTTCCTGCCCGCCCCCACTCCCGCGCACAGGACCACAATGCCCCGCGCAGGTTGTCATTGGGAGGCGCCGAAAGGTGCTCTGGTGGAAAAGGTCGGCGCGGTGCATGTCGGGTCTAGAGCTGGCTGGGCGAAGGGGTGGGCCTGGGAGGAAAGCATACGCAGAGAGTCTTGTTTGGTGGTGGGAAATCTCCGATTGGACTGCTGGAGAAGTCCCTTAATCTTCCTGGAACTGGAGGCTGGCGGCGCTTTAAAAACAGGAAAACCTTTCTCTGTTGCGGCCACTCTCCACAACCATTATTTTCCTTTTTGGTTGGTTCGCATGTTTTCATAGTCGTATAACTCCAGTGTTAACGAACCGTCTCCGCCCCAGAGGCAGGGTCTGGGATACATCCAGCTAGGAAAGATTTCGTAGAAAGTTTCTTTCTACGTTTGTCCGCGTTTGAGGGCCACCCCACATTTGACCGTGCAAACGTTGGTTTTATTTCTAAACATTACTTTCCAAAGGTTATGCAGTTAGTGACTGGAAGACCTAAATTAAATGAAGTCTTCATTCCTGACTGGGAGCCCCGCCCCACCTTTGCTAGTGGGAATTGAACTAGGCAACGCTGAGCTTTAGTCCCTTGTCTTAATTTTTGATACAGGGTCTTGCTAAATTCCTTACCTGGCTTCGAATTTGCGACCCTCTTGCCTCAGCCTCCCTAAGTAATTGGACAGGCTAGCGGTGGGTCAGTTTAGAAGTGTGGTTTTCAGCGGCGCTGTGGTTTCTTTGAGAAAAGACTGGAGAGAATCACATAGTGGGAGAGCAAACAATAAAATGTTCTTTAGTATTTGATGGAGTAACATCACTTACGCCTGTTAATTTCTTCACTTTTCTCCAGAGAAATCGCCACAGACTTCACTCAGGAATCCATGTCTGCCTCTGAAATGATGTATGTGAGTGAAATTTTAAAGTTTTAACTTGCTTGTTGAATCGCAGAGTGTTAGACAAATGTTATTACTTTCAAATGAATTCCTCATCAATGCCTCAGGCTTTTTTTTTTTTTTTTTTTGCTGCTTTTGTACCTTTTGAGGTTCGTAGACTTTGAATAAGGTAGTATTTTTGCAGAGCTGCCTGCCCCCACTGATCCTAATATTGATTTGATCATAGTCAGCAATTATTGTGGACAATTTCCCAAATAACTTTATATCTTACTTGCCTTGTATCTCAATCTTAGCTTACTTAGAAGTTCCTAGATAGGAGCTAGGGATGTAGTTGAATAGTGGGACATTTGCCTAGTATGTGTGAAGCTCTGGGTTTGACCCCCTGCACTGAAAAAAAAGTTCCTCAAATTGATTTAAAGCAATGTTTAAAAAGTGACAAACTAATACCCATTTTTGATAAAAACTTGTTAAAGAGCATCTGTGAAAAGACTACAGCTAACAACCCTAATAGTAAGAAAGTAGATTCTTACCCCTATGATTCAGGACAAGGCCAGGATGTCCCAACTTCTCACTCCTTGCAGCACTGTACTAATATGTCTTAACTAATACAGTAAGAAATAGACATTGAAAGTATCCAAATAAGGAAGATACTTATCTTCTAGTCACAGATGACTTTTATTTATGTAGAATATCCCAAAGAAGTAAACCCTTGCAAGTAATCAGCAATGGTAACAAGATTAGATCTATATGAGGAAAACTAAAAAAACTGATGAAAGAAATCAAAACTGTGAACAAATGCAAGAATATTCTGAGTTTGTAGATTAGAAGAAGCAAGGAATCAGTTCTCAGCTTGATAATTTAATGTAATCCCATCCAAAATTTCAGCAAGTACTTTTATCAACAATTGACAAACTGATTGTAAAGTTTATATGGAAGGGGAAAAGACCCAGATCAAGCCAACAGAACAAGTTGTGCTGACACTGCCTGACTTCAAAGAGTGAAGACATGACAAGGTGATATTGGTGAAAGAATATACACATAAGTCAATGGAATAGAATAACCAGACACATAACCAAATGACCTTTGACAAAGAGCCAAAGCAGTTAAATTGGAGTGCTGGAACTTTTTAATAAATAGTTCTGAAATAAAATGGACACTCATATATTGTATGTTTATATTATATGTATGAATGAAAGGATCTACAGTGCTATACTTCTCACAAAATTTAAAAGTGGATCATGGCCAGGCATGGTAGCACATACACCACACACTCAGGAGGCTGAGGCAGGAGGATTGCCATGATTTTAAGGCCAGCCTGGGCTACAAAATATGTTCAGGGCCTACCTGAACAGCATAGTAAGACTTTGTCTTAAAACAAAAAAAGGTGGATCATGAACCTAAAGTTTTGTAAAACTCTAAAACTTGTAAAAGGTTGGGCTGGGGATTTAGCCCAGTGCCATGAGTACCTGCCTGGCGAGTGTGAGGTATTGAGTTTGATCCCCGGTACCAAAAAAAACTTCTAAAAGGTAAGAGGAAAGATGTAGATGATCTTGCATATTTGGTCATGAGGTTTTAGATAAAAGCTTAATCCACTGAAAAAATTGGTAAATTGGACATTAAAGTAAAAAAATTTTGGTCTGTGTAATATACTATACAAAAGGTAAAAATATGAGGGTGAAATGTTATAGAACATGTATGATAAAAGATATCTAAAATATATAAGGAATTTTTAAAATTCAGCAGTGATGCATGCCTGTAATCCCAGCACTTGGGATGCTGAGGAAAGAGTATTATGAGGCCTTGGCTAGCTTTGGCTACATATTGGATTCAAGGCCAATCTGAACTAGACCACAGGACCTATACATTCATATATATGTAATACATGAATATATATAAATATACACATATATATCCCCGTATTAAACAGGACAACAGTTTTTTTTTTTATTTGGTACTAGGGATCTAAATCATGACCTTGCATTTACCAGGGACCACGATTTTGAAAGAACACTTTACTGAAAAAAAAAAGTGCAAAGTAACATATGAAAGTATGATATATAGGGAGGCCTGGTATATCACACCATGCCACCGCTCTGCTGGAACACGCAGCTCTTGATAATTCTAAATCCAGTGTCAGGGAAAGAATTAGAGAGCATAGTTTAAAATAAAAGATGATTTATTTGAAGGTGAGAATGCATGAGCAGGCACAAGCTAGCTACTCTGGACAAATGGGAGTATCCAAAAGGAAAATACTCCTGAATTTCTGGTGTGTAACTCCTTTTATTGAGAGTCTTGTAGGCTTCTGGAATCTTACTGGTTCCTTGGCTGTCTTTAGTCTTCCCCTTTCTTCCAGTCATATGACCTTTCCCTGGTGGAGGATAAGAGTATGAATGTGTGAGTGTATGTGTATGATGCTTAGGGATGAAGAGGTTTAAGGGTTGAGTAAGAGGGAAGTGTGTGATACTTAGGTTATCTGAGTTACCTGGAACCTTCTTGAGCTTAGTTTCTTTGTCATTTTGTCTTTGTTGCTCGAGTCTAGCTGTTTTTGTCTTTCTAATTGCTTGAGTCTAGTCAACAGAGGCAGCCGAAGCTGCCTCTAACCACCCTTAGTAAGTCTGTCCGTTAACTTCTAACAAAGCTCAATGAGGCCTTCCATCAGTCTTTTCCCTACCTGTGGGTCCTCTGTCCCCTACAAAAGGTTGTTCAACATATGTTGTAAGAGTATTCTTAAGAGTATTACTAGCAGCAGTTTGTAGTGGCATGAGTGAAAACATGAGTATCCATAAATTGAGAATTGGAATGTGGTATATCTGTGTAATTTTCATTCATAGAATTCAGCAATTAGAAAGGATGCAGTGTATGTGCAAAATGACCACCAAAAAGCAACTACTTGTGTAATCAGACTGTAGGAATATACAAACAGCAAAAAAGCAAAAAACAGAAATAGGTGGAGACAAAAACCTTTTGAGGGCAGAGACATAAGTTGATTTTGATCTTTTTTGAACTTTAACATTTTTTATGTTGACTTTTCAAAGTAAACTATTATTATAGATAGCTAAGTTATTTAAAAATATTATAGACAGTCAGACAGGGCCAAGCTCTCCGAAGAGGTCAGTACAGAAGACAACTGTGGATGGAGGTGCATTAGGTGAAGGTCAGAACTCATTATAGAGGAAATTATTACACCCACATACTTCCCCAACGGATAAACAATTACACCCACATTCTCCTAAATGATTGATATGTAAATAGTCATCAATCACTTAGGGTGTGGGATGAAAACCTTTTTTCCAGGAAAAGTCCCTGTTCAGCCCATGTATGCTTGCTAGGTAATTTGCTTCCCCATTTGATTACCATTTAATCAATGTTGCCTACACGATTGTACTCAAAATCTTATTGGTTGACTGTAGTTTTGTCCCACCTCATACTCACCTGTGATTTCCCATTGGATCAGTATTACCCAAATGACTATACTTGTAATCTTATTAGTCGATTATAGTTTTGTCCCACCTTAGATCTGCTTTACCTCATGGTTTTGCTTTGTAGAACTCCCTTGAAAAGTGGGGTCCCCAGCCACCCACTTGGAACCCTTCTGTCTCTCTTTGCTTCCTTTTTTTTGAGACAGAGTTTCACTGTGTAGTCAGGTGGGCCTTGAGTTCACTACATAGCCCAAACTGGCCTCAAACTTGTGGTGATCCTTCTGCCTCGGTCTTGAGAGTGCTGGGATCACAGGCATGTGCCACTGTGCCTGGATATTTTTCAATTCTGATTAGGAAAAAAATCTTCAGAATCATCTCTAGTTTAAATTTACAATGTATTTAATTTGATAAGATAATTTTAAGAGCTTATCTTGAATATACGTTTATGTTTTCTGGCTGAGTAAATGAATTGGATTGAGCCTGAACTGGCTTCTATTTTAGGAGACACAGGGAAAAGTATTATACAAGGAAAAGAGAAATATTTGGATGGTTATGAATGGTCATCTTTGGAATATGGTGGTGATGGTATTTTTTTCCTCCAGTGTATATTTTAGAGAAGTAACTATAGTACATAAAGAGGGAGATAAAAGTCTTGAAAACCTAGATTGTGTGTAGTGTTGTTTCAAGACCAGCCTGTCAGATGTCTGTATTTTTGCTTGGAAGCATGTGTTGCTAATGGCACCTGTGAAGAATGTCTGCAATCATTGTGTAGGATCCAGGTAGGTTTGTGAATATATGTAAGGTATTTGTTATGTGCTGGGTTGTATCTTCTAAAAATTGTTATGTCGAAGCTCTAACCCAGCACTTGAAAATGTGACTGTATTTGGATATTGTAACATATGGCATATGTGTGTGCAGGGGACTAGCACAGACTACCAAGCTTCCGTAAAAGTAACATGGCATAGAATTTATTGTGCCTGAGTGTAGGCAGACAGAAAATGAAAAGACTTGTGTGGAAAAAAGGAGTGTGCCCCTTTTATAGGGATGGAAGAGAAGCAAGGGACATTAGGCAAGAAGATTTTAGTGAACATCTGTGGTCAGAGTTCTCTGGCTATCTTGCACCTCAGTGGGCAAAGTCCTTGAAGTCCAACGTAAATTTTTGGGCATCTCTAGGTATTTCCAGATGTTCTGGGACCTATGAAATTCCTTGTCTTATTTCTACATCTTTTGCTTGCCTGTGACAGCTGTCATGCTGGGCTGAGTTCCTGGCTGAGAGTAGTGTCTCTGCTGGTAAGTAGGTTGAAGACTGGGAGAGTGAGGTCTAATTGGATCTTTATAGATACAAGGTTTTCAATGAAGTAATTAAGTTAAAATGATGTAAATGGTCTGAGTCCTAATCCAATATAGCTGGTATGTTAGAAGAAGAAATTAGGTTGTAGACATTCACATGTATATATGATATTGAATAAAGTGACTAGGTCACTTTTGATAATAGTATGTTTATTAATGACTATGTCAAAAGTGCTCAAATATAGAATATTTGAAAAGAAGAAATTTTTCCTAAAGATTTGGAGAAAAAACAACAGGTTTCATATTGTTGTGTTATTCAGCTTTATTATTTTTTTAGGCAGATTGTAATAATAAGCAAAATGATGGGTGTGTAGAAACTTAGAAATAACAGGGGCAAGAAACATGTAGTGATTAACTATATAGAGTGAAATAATATGCTAATAATAGTGTTACAGTTTATGTTAGCTACAAAGGCTAATGCAGTCATGGAGGCAGGCTTCTAGAGTTTGTGATTGATTCATGGTCCAATGTGGGGATTATGGTGTGAGTGCTACACCTGCCCTGGGGTGGGTAGCCTGCTTACAGTATAAAGGAGGGAAAAAAGCTTGCTTCTGTGTTCCTGCATTTTTGTTCTTGTTGCTTTTGCTGTCTTCCATTGCCATGAACTGTTGTTACCTCTTTGCCATGCCACCTTGCCTTGGAGCCAGATGATTGTGGGCTGAAGCCTCCACAAACTGTAAGCTAAATAAACCTTCCCTTCTTTAATTTGGGCATTGGGTATTTTGTCTCAGCAATGAGAGAAGTATAACCAAAACAAATAGTTTACTAAGAAAATTTCTTTACTCTGACAAGAGACCACTACAAATTACATGCAATTATTCAACTCTTGATTTTCTAGACTAATAGAAGGGGGAAAAGATATGAATGAACTCAACCAAAGTTAAAAGGGTATTTTGGAAAAATTATATTTAATTTTTTATTTCAGCCAGAGGTATGTGAACTACAATGTTCATTAACCCTCTCAGTACCTTATAGCATCCCAAGTAAGAACATAAATTAAATGAATAGAATAAAGTATCCCAGTATTTCCCATCTTCCTCTGCAAAGCTGGCTCTATACATTTTGCTCAGTATTTTAAATTAAGAATTTCTGCTAAGAATAAACTTGTAGAAAGAAACCTTTCTCCAGAATGGAAGTTTCATCCAGTCTGCAGTCACATCTATGTTCCTATAGTTTTCCTGTCCTTTGTATTTATCATCTTCTGCCACCTGTTATGGTTTGTGTCTAAATGTCCCCCCACAGCCTCATGTAGTTTTAGATAGGGTTTTTCAAAGATGGCTGACTCTAGAGTGTATGATGATGGGATTAAGGATGTATGATTTAGTAAATCAATAAATGATTTGTTCGGTATAGTTTTGGCTAAGATTAAGGGTGTAAATGCTGTACTCGCCCTAGAGTGGGTAGCTTGCATATAATATAAGGGATAGAAAGAATCATGTCTTTTTCCTTTCTTGTCACTTTGCTACTTTCTGGCCACCATAAACTCTTTCTCCCTTGTTGCTTTTGTTACCTTATGGTTGCCATGAACTATTCTTTGTGATGTCCCTCTGTCATGTGTCACTCTTCCTTGGAGCTAGGCACCCATGAATTGAAACCTTTATACACTGTGTGCTAAATAAATTGTTTCCCCTTAACTTTGGGCATTTCTCAGCAGTGAGAAAAGTAACTAAGACAGAATTTGGTACCAGAGAAGTAGGGTCATTGTTGAACTATACCTGACCAGTGGTTCAGGAGCCTGGGAATGGCTCATGGAAGGAGTTTGGAAAGGTTCTCAGATGTCAGCTGAGAAAGTAGAGATGGAATACCTTAGACTATACTGCATGGGAGATTGTGGTCAGAGCTTAGAAGACAGAAAGCTGGTGAAGACTAGGTTTAGGAGGTTTCTGGTGGGAAGAAGGACTGCATTGGTTGCCTGTTATGGTTTGAGTCTGAGTAGTTCCCCCAAAGCCTCATACAGTCATAGAGGCAAGTTTCTAGATATTATAAATGACTCATGATACAATGCTGAGATTGTGGGCATGAGTGCTACACCCAAGTGGGTGTGCCCTACATACAATATAAGGGACAGAAAAAATCTTCTCTACGTACTCCTCTCTTTTTGCTCTTGTTTTGTGCTGCTTTCTGCCACTGTAAACTGTTGCCATCTGCCATGTGCCAGTTTGTCTTGGAGCTAGCTGATTACAGACTGTAACCTTCACAAACTGTGAGCTAAATAAACCTTCCCTTAGCTAACTGGGTATCTAGTATTTTGTCCCAGTAATGAGAGAAAGGTAACCAAGACTGTACTGAACTCTAGATGGTATGTTATGGCTTGGCAGAAAGTTTGTCTGCATTTTGCTCAATCTCCAGAGATTTTTGCCTGAGAATGAGATTTAAGGCAGTGGACTAATTAATTTGGCAGAAGAAATTTCAAGGCAGTCAAATGTTGCTGTGGTGGAAAAATGCTACTGTTGGGGGCTTTAAATGAGATTTATGGTGAAAATCAAGAGCAAAGAGCCAAGCAGAATGATTTAAAATGTTGCGAGTTTGGCCAGAAAGGAAGCTCCAGGAAAGCTGAGTGGACATCTTGCTGAAACTGTTAAGACTTTTGTAATCCTTGGAGATAAACTAAATGCCTTTTGCACAAAGAAATGTGCAAAATGGGGCCAGGGGCAAATAGTTACAGTTTGTGTCTTGATGTCGTAAGCAATGTGTGTGATACCAATTTAAATGGTGAAATATTATCTTGAATTCAGTCATTCAAACTGTTTTCTTTCCAGACCCAAAAATGCCAGAGCATTACCGGCTTTGAGTTTATCCTAAAAAAAAAAAAAAAAAAAGGAAAAAAATTATTTTAAAGTATTATTGGTTGTTGTAAGTATTTTGCTGTCTTCTTCAGGTTTTTAAAATTTAGCTCCACAGTATGAGAGAAAAGTATTAGCAGGTTATTACAGTGAATCTCTTATACAAACCTTAATCCATGTTTCAACCCACTATTTGAAATCTAAATCTGAAACTAGATTGTAGGAATAGTGGAAGAATTATACAAAAGGGAAAGCCCTCCTAATAAAGTGACCTTAGTTGGAAACTTTTAGTGGACCCTTCAATACTATTTGGAGGCAAGTACAGAGAAAACTTACAGTTTAGACAAGAGGGCTTGAAACAGTGCCTAGATGTATTCTTAACTGTCCCTTGACTTCTAGGTATATACTTTACCTTTTCATGTGTCCTTGAATAAATGATGAGCTCTCCCATCATAAGAGAAGGTCTCAGATGGGGATACAAATCTGTACATATCATAAATTTCACATAAAAAGTTCTCCTTAATTTTTCTCCACCTCCTCCCTAATCATAGACTGTATCAGCTTTTAAAAAAATAAAAAGAAAAATAAATGGTTTTCTGGATCAGTGGCAGAATCCTAGCTACTCCAGAGACTAAGAGGATTGAAAGTTTGAGGGCAGTCTGGGCAACTTAGTGATACCCTGTCTCATAATAAAGAATAAAAAGGTCTAGATATATAACTCAGGCATAGAGTGTCCTTGGTTTCAATCCCCATTATAGATAGATAGATAGATAGATAGATAGATAGATAGATAGATACTTCATAAACAGCTTTGTGGTACCCTAATTGTTTTGTAACCACCCTACAAAGGGAATACTTTTATGTGAAACAGTCAGATTTTCCAGTTGAAAACTTATAACTAGTATACATTGGAATGAATTCTTGGCAAGTGTTAGTGTGCTTCAAGATTATTTAAGAGAGTTGATGAGCTATTAACAGATAAGGTAGAGAGAGTTCAAGAAGCTTTTTGGATTCTAAGTTAGAAGAAAACCAATAACTATACAAAAGAATTATGACTCATATTTATTAATATTTATTTAAAGTCTGTCCCCTTATTTTCATTTTTGGTCATCCCTGACCCCTGGTAGGGATTGGTAGTGAATCCTTAAGAAAACCTTGTGTTTTTAAGGCAGGGGATGGGGTAGGGGTGGGTGGGCAGGAAGGGGAGATGACAGAGGAGAGGAAATATAAGGATACTGCATCTTATTTTAAACACATCTTGATTCAGGAGCCTGAGGAGTAGAATAGGTAGTGATAGCATTATGGTACATTTTACTATCAGTTACCACCTTAAAAGCCAAATACTGGGAAAATTTCAAGTTATTTGAGGAACTGATTCCTTGGGTCCTTGTTATTAAGAATTTATTCTTTGTTTTGAGATAGGGTCTTACTTATGTAGTTTAGCCTGGCCTTGAATTTACTACATAGCCTACATTGGCACTGAACTTGTGATTCTTCTGCTTTAGCTCCGAGTGTTGGGGATTACAGGCATGTACCAACCACACAGCCAACTGAGATCTTAGTCTTAATACCCAAATAACTAGAGTCACCAGAACTTTCTGAGATCTATAGGTTACAGAACTATTAAAGAAATTGAGGCATCTTTTTCACATATTAGCTTGTATTATTGATATTCTTTACAGTTTTCTTTCTTGGCTTTTGAATTTAGTTGTGTGAGGCTGACTTTAAGTTGTTTTATATTCCTTTTCCTTATATTTCATTCATTTCATCTTTTTGTAGTTCTTCTGGAGGTTAAATCCATTACCTGCACATTAAACTATAGTGTGTTTTGTTTTGTTTTGTTTTTTTGTAGTGGGGATCGAACTTAGGACCTTGCATTTGCCAGGCAGGTGCTTATGCCACTGAGCTAAATCCCAAGATAAGCTATAGTTTTTTTCTGTTTTGAAACAGGGAATTGTTATGTCTTTAATTGCCCAGGGTAGGCTCAAATTTGTGATCTTTTTGCCTCAGCCTCCCAGAATACTAGGATTACAGGTATGTACCACCACACTGGCTCTTTGTCTTGTTTTATTTTATTTTTGCTCTTTTGAGACAGTGTCTCATTATATAATATAGGCTGGCTTTGACCTCACTATGTAATCCATCCTGGTTTTGAACTCCCTGTAATCATCCTGTCTCAGCCTCCCTGGCTGTTTTTTGTCTTTTAATACTTTTATTAGTGGTGGTAAACCTGTGGCACACATGCAGTGTGAGCTGTTTGTATCACTGAAAAGGCTCTGAAAGATTCCCTCTTACTGCAGGCTTAGCTATTTATGCAAATAGAGAAATAGCTCTAGAAATGTTAAGTGTAATGGTTTATTTCTTCTTTGTTAATTTGTGTTAAAAGTGTTCTGAAACTAAATACAGTTAGGGCAGAAAAACTCAGGAAGAAGACCATGAAATAAGACATACAGTATACCTTTGTATCTTCATCAAATTCTTCCATGGACTCTATTAATTTCCCAGGTTCCAATTCACCTAATGGAAAGGGGTAATCAGTTCCCAAGATGATTTTATCCTGAAAAGAGAAAATGTATTTTCATTTGTAAATTGGTAGAACATCAAACTATGGCTTTGTGATCTTTGAGCTATAAGCTTTATTGTATTTATTTATTGTAAGTACTCTTAATAAGATAAATCTTTTTTTTTAATTTTTAAAATTTTATTTAAAGAGGGGGGAAGCAAAACAGAAAAAAGGGTAGAAGCAATACAGAATTAAAAAAAAAAAATAAACAGTAAGAAATGACTATTTGATACATTACATATTGTCTTCTGGGATATAGTTGTTCAAGTTACAAAATTAAAGCATACAAAGTGGACATTCAAACAGTGAGGCTGCAAACAGTTCTGTTCACTGATCCAACAAAAACTTAGTAACATGGTTATCAATCCTACACACTTAAGTATACACACAGTTATCTCTTTTAGAGCACTTTCTTTTCCTCCTCTTGCTTTTTTAAAAAAAATTTTTTTATTTAAAGAAAAAATTTTGAAACAGAAAGAGGGTAGAAACAATACAAAATCCCCAAAACAAAACAAAACAACAAAAAAAATAGTAACCAGTAAAAAATCACTAGTTACATACTTTCCTCTTAGATGCAGTTGTTCAAGTTACAAAACTGAAGTCCACAAAGTGGACATCCAAACAGTGGGACTGCAGTCAGTTTTGCTCATCCATCAAACTAAAACTTTAGCAACATGGTTATTAATTCCACACACTCAAACATACATGCAGTTATAGCCTTTAGAATACTCTCTTTTCCTATTTTTTCCTTTACAATAACTATAATCCATTCTCGTAAACTACTTAGAAGTTCTACACATATATAAGTCTCTACACATATACCTAGCCTTTCTGTATTAGAGGAAGAAACAAATCACAACAAGTCAGCAATACAAATTCCTAGAGAAACACAAAATGAAAAGAACATGCAAAAACACAACACTAGGTGATCTATGGTAGTCACTATGATGTCTCTAGCTATTTTCAATAAAATTGTCTATATTGTCAAATATAATATAAACTTGGCATTGCTTTACACTATTAATAAAATGTAAACATTGGAGACATTATAGGACTTCAAAGGCAGTTAACAATCAAACCAGAATGGGTATCCTATTGAATCCTGTCATCTTCAGAGTAGTTGCCCCTACCCTCAGACTTGACATGCTCAAGCACACCAGATTCAAATAAAATCAGTCAATATAAAACAGTGATATAACCAATCTTCTCTGTTTTATCTCTGCCATGCTATTTTTCTGTTGTTATTTGTTTACTTTTCTCCTTCATTCCACTGTCTTCCCCTTTCTTTGAGGCCTTTCTGCCTTTATTCCTGGGACCCTGGTGGTTTTCTTCTCTCTCTCTAGAATGTCCTTCAGTATTCTTTGCAGGGTTGGATTGGTGGTCACAAACTACCCCAGTTCCTCTTTGTTGTGGAAGTATCTTGTCTCTCTATTAATTTTGAGAGACAGTTTTACAGGGTACATCATTTTGGGTTGGAGGTTATTTTCTTTCAGCACTTGGAATATTTCACTCCAAGCTCTTCTTGATTTGATGGTTTGCATTGAGAAGTCTGCTGTGATTTTGATGAGTTTTCCTTTATAGGTAATCTCTTTCTTTTCTCTGACTGCTTTTAATATTCTGTTCTTGTGATGGGATTTCTGGGATCCTGATTATTATATGTCTTGGTGTAGATCTGTTTTGGTTGTAGCTGGCTGGAGTTCTATATGCCTCATTTATCTGAACTTCACTTCCATTACCTATGTTTGGGAAGCTTTCCTTAATTATTTCTGTGAATAGACTTTTTATTTCATTTGTATTTGTTGCTGCATCTTCATTCACATATTTTATTCTTAGGTTTTAAATCCTCTTGTCATCTTCTAGCTTTTGTATCATTGCTTCCTGGTTCCTTGTTATTTTTAGGAGATCCTTCCTTTCATGATCATACTTTGCAAATCTATCTTCAAGTTTTAAAAGTTTGTCTTTAGTTTCAGTTAAAAGGTTTTCCAGGTTTTAATGGAGTTTTTAATTTCCTGATACTCTCTTTGGATCTGTTTCATATATTCTAGGTTTTGTTTATATTCTTCATCAAAGGCTTCTCTCCTTTCTCTGGGTTCCTCTATTCTTTCATTTGTGCCTACTTGAGGATTACCCAGGTCTTCTTTTATTAATCTTCTTATATCTTGCTTCACCTGAGTTAGAATTTCAGATTTAAATTTGACGATGAGGTCACATATGTATTTCTTTATTTCTGATGAGGCTGTCTCTGACATTACAGGTTTGCTGCCCTCAATCTCCTCTGCATTTACCTCTGTTGGACTCACTTTCCCTGGTTCCACAGTTGGGGACCTTTTGCTCTTTCTCTGTCTTGTCATATTTTTGGTCCCCTTCAGACAGGTGGGTGGTGGAGGTCTCTGGGCCTTTCCTATTGCTTACAATTTTTCTGCAGTGCACTTGCTAGGGAAGTACCACCCTCCAGTCTGCTGCGGATCTGCGAGTTGCACGCTGAGAGCTGGCTCCTCCCCCTATGCCAGTTAACCAGTTTATGCTTCAACAAGTTTGTGTGTTCCCAGGGGATGCCACTGGCCCAGAAAAGCCTCGTCCCTGGCTATTGGGTTTTAACCAGGGGCATGACCCTGCCTGAGCAGATCCCACCAACCTGCTTTGGACTAGGAGTCATCAGCGGACGCTGCCTCGGGTTTTGATTTAAGCCAGCCCTGCCCAACTCCAAAATGTCACCCAGCCAGTCCTCCCGGTTTGGGGATTCCAATTCCCGTCACTCACCAAAGTTTGTGCAGCTCAACTGGCTGTTTCCACTCCCTGTCTCAGCACCCCCTCTAGCCGAGGGTCTGGAGCTCACCAATCCCTGCTCTCAGCAGGGCCGCGATCTCGGCTCGATCACCTGACTTTAAGATGTGCCAGTACAGCGATTGGGGCTTGTCCTTCTCCAGCCTTTTGTCCATGCTTCCTTTTCTTCGTTCTTTTTTCTTTTTCTTTTTCTTCAGTTTCTTCCTGGGTCATGAGAATTCCTCTCCTTTTGTCTGGCTTTCTCCATGTTGCCAGATTCCAGTGTATAAATTGTTTTTATTTTTTTTTCCTCAGAGAGGCTCTTATTGTGCTGCCACCCAGTCAGCCATCTTTGCAATCCTCCTCGATAAATCTTTCTGATTAATAGAAACATTAGGGCCGGACGTGATGGCTCATGCCTGTAATCCCAGCACGCGGGAGGCTGAGGCAGTAGGATCATTGTGAGTTCGAGACCAGCCTGTGCTACAAAATGAGCTCAAGGCCAGTCTTAACTGCATAGCCAGACCCTGTCTCAAAAAGACAAAAAAAAACAAAGATTGAAGATAAGATGGCCGAACAGTGAGCAACAAAATACAGAGCCTCCCAGGAAAAACAACTCATGCCAGAATAAAACACCCTGGAGAGACTCAGACAGAGGGAGATGGATCCTCTTGACACAGGAAGAAATTAAAACATAAAAAAGCTCATCAAATACTTCGGGACTACCACTGAAACAGCTAAAAATTACAGGACACAGCATTTTTGCAGCGACCCTGCAAGTTTGCACAAGCTTGAATCTGTGCCGGCAGACAGAGCCGCCTAAACTCATTCCTGCTGCCACTCACGGTAAGCACAGCAGTGCTGAAGTCGGGGGTTGGTGAGCCCATTGGAGAGCGGAGCCAGTGAAGGGACCTTCATTAATCTACTGTCAGTGCTGGGAATGAGACCTCCCACATGGGAAGGGCGCGACCAAATGGACGACATGTTGCAATCAGGCAGGAGAAGCCTGAACTGGGAGCAACAGTGACTTCTGTTGGTTGCTCCCTCCCCAGAGCAGATTCGTGGGATTTGCTTGGGCTGGGCCGCACCCCTGGCCGGGAACAATGAGCTGTCCCAAATCGATTCCCTGCGCCTAGCACGTACTAACCTGGAAGTTTGGCTGGCCTGCTAGGGAGGGGCATGTATACGTGGCCGGTGCTTACACCTCAGTGACAAGAGCAGGCAGGAGAGGGCGGAGTTCCCTCACTAGCGTGCTTCAGAGAAAACATGGCCAACAGGTAAGGGGGCTGGGACCTGTACTGTAACCTGTGTGGAGGAAGCCAGGGCCATGACAGGAGAGAGAGGCAGGAGGAGGCCCCCAGCCCAGAACCCTGCGAGCCCTGATCTAGGAGAGGGAAAAACAAAAGAGACTGAGGGCCACAAACACGCAACATCAGACATGGCTTTGATGGACATTAAGAGATATCTTCAGGACCTTGTAGACGAGCTCAAAACTGAAATATTAAATCAGGTAAAGCTGATTTAATAAAAGAAATGCTCTCAGGAAGCATCTCTGAGGATGATACAGATGGAAGAAGGGAGTAACACAAAAAAAGGAGAGAAACATTTGATAAACAATATAAAGAAAATACAGAATACGTGAAGCAGATTCAAAGAGACTGCCAGGAAATTAAAAACTCCATTGAAAGCTGGCAAAACTCCTTCAAAGAAACTAAGGATAGACTATCAAAACTTGAGGACAAGTTTGCAATGTGTGATCATGAAAGGAAAGATCTCTTTAAAAATAACAAGGAAACAGGCAGTAACAATACAAAGGCTAGAAGATGACAAGAGAATCTACAATTTAAGAATAAGAAACATGAATGAAGAACCAGGAATACATACAGGTGAATTACAAAGGCTATTCATGGAAATAATTAAGGAAAACTTCCCAAGCATGGGAAAAGAAAATGACATTCGGTTCTGTGAGGCATACAGAACTCCAGCCACCTACAACCAAAACAGATCTACACCCAGACATATAATAATCAAGATACCAAAAATTCAATATAAAAACAGAATATTAAAAGCTGTCAGAGAAAAGAAACAGATCACCTATAAAGGTAAGCCCATCAGAATCATGGCTGACTTCTCGACACAATCAGATCAAGACGAGCTTGCAGCGAAGTATTCCAAGCCCTGAAAGAAAATAACCTCCAGCCCAGATTGATGTACCCTGCAAAACTGTCACTAGAAATTAATGGAGAAACAAGATGCTTCCATGACAAAGAAGAACTGGGCAAGTTTGTGACCACCAATCCAACCCTACAGAGAATACTGAAGGACATTCTAGAGAGAGAGGAAAAAAAAATACCAGGATTTTAGAAACAGTGGCAGAAAGGCCTCAATGAGTGGGACAGGCAGTAGAATGAAGGAGAAAACTAGACAGACAAAGACAGAAAAATAGCAGAAATGAGGCAGAGAAAGATGGCTAGCTAACATAGATGGCCTTGATACACTATATTGTTAATAGTGTACCAGGTTTTAAAACCTACATTACTCACACTACTCTGCTTAGATGTATTATATTCTGTTCCAGTCATTCTACTTGTACTAGATTTGAGGGCACAGACAGTTATCCCAAAAATAGCAGGATATAGTATGGTAATCAACCTTAATTTCCTATTAACTTAATCTAAAGCTCTGTATAACCTACGCTGTTTTACCATGACTGATTGTAATTGAATCTGGTTTATTAGATCACTGTTTTGTATTGACAGATTTTATTCAAAGATGTTATGATTGATACTATCAAGTCTGAGAGTATAGGCACTTAAGATGACAGTATCCACTAGAATATCCACTATGGTTTGATCATTACTGCCTTTGAAGTTTTGTACTGTCTACAATGTTTTATTTTTACTAATATTGTTATTTACTGCTATACTCAATTATACTGCTATATTCATTTATGCCTGATGATCTAGACATTCTATTGAAGATAATAAGAAACAGCACAGTAATCATTGTAGATCACCTTGTACTGTGGTTTTATACTACTTTTTGGTTTCATGTTTTTATAGGAATTTGTTTTGTTTTGTCTTGCTATGTTTTGTTTTTCCCTCTAATACAGAAAGTATAGAAATACATGCAGAGATTCATGCATGCGTACCTGTTTACACTCTTACTGTTTGACTATCTACTTTGTGTGCTTTAATTTTGCAACTTGAACAACTGTTTCTAAGGGGACAATGTGTAATTTTTTAACTAGTGATATCTTATTGTTTATCTTTTTTTTTTTTTTTTTTGGAATTCTGTATTACCCCTACCCTTTACATGCTTTTGTTTGTCTTTAAATAAATTTAAAAAAAGATAACTGCAGGAATATGTGTAGGATTGATAACCATACTTCTAAGTTCTTGTTGGATGGTTGAACAGATCTGTTCACAGTGCCACTGCTTGAATGTCTACTTTGTATGCTCTAATTTTGTAACTTGAACAACTATTTCTAAAAAGGACAATATGTAATTTATCAACCAATGATCTCTTATTGTTTATCCTTTTTTGAAATTCTGTAATATTTCTACCTTTTTTCTGTTTTTTTTCTCTTTAAATAAAAAAAAAATTTAAAAAAAAGACACATGAATCTGCTCTATATACTATTTAATGGTTCTAATTTTACTTCGACATTTTTCCAGCAGATGTCACTGTTAGGTTTCCTACATTTGCATATCAACTCCCATCCTGAAGAGAGAACTAGGAAAGGGGGGAAAGGGAATAAAAAAAGAATTAAGATGTGTTATATACCAACTCCTCATGAAGAATGTAATCATTATCATGTTTGCAGTAGCAAACATGTACTAATAAAAAACAAATAATTGGAAAAAACCCAAAGAACTAAAATGCAAAATATAAGAAATAGGCATTTATTTAGTAAAATACACATATATTTAGATGAAATTAAGGATTTTTTCTTAAAAATGATATATCACAATTGGTCCCATATTTGAACATGTACTAGAGTTAAAAAAATGAGAAAAAAACCCTAAGAGATATTAAATCAATGACAGTATATCAAAATAAGAAAAGCACATCAAACAATATTTTTATTTTTAAAAATTTATTTCAGTGTACAAGAAATAAATACAAGGAAATTAAATGTTACAGCATATGACTAGCCTACTAAATTATAGAAATCTGAAAAGAGGAATAAAGAATAATTATATATGCTGAAATGGGATAATCTGCAAGTTATAAAGAGGAATGATCTTGATGTTACATTATAAAGAGGAAAAAAAATTAGAACAGTATGTCTGCCAGCTCATTTTTCTGTTTTTAACAAGGACCTATATGCCCAAAAATATACATGCAGTCTATTTCAGGAATGGTGCCCAAGAAACAAGTAACATTAGCTGCTTTGTGGAAGAGGCTTGAAGGTGAAGAGACCTAGCTTCCTTTCTGTTTTTCTCTGTCACTCTCATTCCCTGGCTCCCTTGCTTTATCCTTCCTTCAAGATACAGCTCACATGCAGTGTAAGTAATCCTTTTAAAATGTACAATTCAGTGGCCTTTAGTATATTCACTTAAGTATAATCATTTCTGAGGTAGGATAGAAAATATACTGAAAGGAGACAAGGAAAATCTCAATTTTAACATTGTACTTTTAATAAAAATTGCAGCTTTGAGACACAAACCTAGTTGAAAATTCCTTTTACCTGTAAATGGACCTTTTCCTTCTGGAAGGAATACAGCTCTGTCATCTGTGATGGCTTTCTACCTATGAATCAGCCACCACCCTTTCCCTGTAAAAAAGACCACTGCCTGTCATCTGTAAATAGAATCTCACCTTTCAATAAAGTAACAAATCTCATAGATTTCCACCCCAAATCTCCATAAATATACCCAGTTAAAGACTACAAGGTGCTTCTCTCTTGAGAGCCCTCACTCTGTTTCTTTGGAGGTGTACTTTAAAATTATACTTAATAAGTTCTTTTGTATCCTTTTTTTTTTTTTTTTGGTATGGGGATCGAACTGATGACCTTGTGCTTGTCAGGCAAGCACTTAAACCACTGAGCTAAATCCCTGGATCCTTTGTATCTTTTATTTCTGGTTAGGTCTTATTTTGGGGGAAACATGGTATCTACAGACTATCTACTCAATAACTATAGAATACATATTCTTCTCAGAACACATGGAACTTTTTCCAAAATAGACCCCATACTAACCCGTTAAGCAAATATAATACATAAATATAAAATACATAAACATAAAATATACTACGCATACTATACTATGAATATAATCAAATTATAGTTTAATAAAACTAGAAATCAATGACATCACAAAAATTATGCAGACATTAAACAGTCCTGAGTAATCAATCTTGTGTAATCAGGGTCACAGAAGTAATCAAGTTAATTCCTAGAACTAAATGATAATGCTGGTACAACTAGAATTTACAGATACAGTGAAAACAGTCTGAAAAGGGAAGTTTATAGCTGTGAATGTCCACATCAGAAAAACAGTGAACCAAAATAAATAATCTAATGATGCATCTGATAGCCTGAGAAAAACAAGCCCTCCAAACAAAAACAGCCAGAGCAGAAATTTATGAAATGGCAAAGGCATACATGAGAAGTTGTTCAATATCTCTGACTGTTACGACTTCTATCTAGATGTGCCTCTCTCCCCTGCCTCATGCACTCAGTGTGGGGCTTTTGTGAGTAGCTGGATCATGGATGTGATGCTGGATTATGGCTGTATGATATTGGTTTAGCCCACTTACTGGTTTAACATAGTTATGGGTGTGACTGTGTGGATTTACTGAAGATGGAAGACTCACCCTGGGTGTGAGTGGCATCAATTAGTAGGCTTGTAGCCTGAATGGGATAAAGAAAAGCAGAAGGAAGGCTGTTGTTTCCTGCTTTGGAGTCAGCTGACTATGGACTGAAACTTCTACAAACTGTGAGCTAAAATAAATCATTCTTTCTTTAACTTGTGGGTATCAGGTATCTTGACCCAGCAATGAGAAAGTAACTAAGACACTGACCATTGGAGAAATGCCAATTAAAATAACAGAAATTTCATCTCACTCTGGAAAGAGTGACTGTGATCAAAAAATAACAAATGTTGGCAAGACTGCGGGGGAAAAAAGTACCCTTCTACACTTTGGGTTGAAACAAACTGGTACAGCCACTATGGTAATCAGTATGAGGATTCCTTGAAAAACTGAAAATAGAAATTCTATTTGATCCAACTATTCCCATATTAGGTATCTTTTTGAAAGAGTTAAAAACATCATATTACAGTGATTCATGCATATAAATGTTTATAGTAGCACAACTTAGATAAATCTTGGAAGTGGCCTGTTCATCAGCAGATGAAGGGTTTAAGAAAATGTATTTATATACAATGGAAGTCTATTCTGGCAGAAATAGGGGTAAATTTGAGTTGAGACAATAATATTGAGTGAAATAATTCAGATATATAAGCTTAAATATATGGTTTATCTTACATGTAAAAGTAGATTAAAAAGCAAAACAAAAGGTAGATAGTAGGAATTAAGGAGACACATCTTTTGCAAAAGCGAAGGGGGCCAAGAGATGGAGGAAGATGGAACAATAAAAAGAATTAAAATTCGGTATGTGCACCAAATCCCATGATGAAGGTAATCATTATGAATTGTAAACATGTACTAACAAAATTTTAAAAATTAATGAGTATAGATAATTTAAATCATTCATGATGGTCAGAGATATCTTAGAAAATAACTTCCCATCTCCACTGTTACAATTTTATTCTAAAATGTTCTCCAAAGCCTCATGCACTTCTAGATGAGGGTATTGAGAGTGGCTTGATCATGGGTGTAGAATATAGGATTGAGGTTGTAATATATGGGTTAGTCCAGATATTGGTTTAGCATAGTTCTAGGGGCAGATACTGAAAAGGCCTAACCTGGGTATTGGTTGCACCATTCAATAGGCTTGTAGCCTGAATGAGATAGAGGGAAAAGAAGGCTTGTTTCTGCTACAACTGCTTTCTGCCTGCTTTTATCGTAGACTGTGTCTCCTCTGTCATGCCTCTCTGCTAAGTTGCCCTGCCTTGGAATGAGTAGGCTATGGGCTGAAACCTCTATAAATTGTGAGCTAAAATAAACCATTTTTCTTTTAACTTGTAAGTGTTGCATATTTTGTCTTGGCAGCGAGAAAAAACACCCACACCGTCACCAATCTCTACTATACTTGAATGTGGTATTTTCTTTTCTTTTTTTTTTTTGCGGTACCGCGGATCGAACTCATGACCTTGTACTTGCCAAGCCGGCGCTTATGCCACTGAGCTAAATCCCCAGCCCGAATGTGGTATTTTCATTCTCTTGCATTTATGAGTGAGGGTTATATGATGCACATTGTCCATTTCTATCTCACATGAAACTCATACTGAGATGCAACTAACAGTAAAATATCAAATGGGAAGTAATCAGTGACCTAACATGTTCTTGACCAAGCTTAAAACCCATATGCTTTTCACAGGAATATAATAATAAATCTTTACTCAGTCTCTTTTTTTAAAGGATATGCAGTTGAGTTAGAATATTTTACATTTGTTCCAGTAGTTGTTTTTAGCAAAGGAAAAAATTCCATCATGAATGAGCATACAAAAGATAACCATGCAAGTGAATTTCCTGAGAAGGGAATGGAGTGAACGTCCAATATATGTATTTTTGGATGTTTCAGTGTTTGTTACTATATCTGATCTGTTGTGCTAGAATATTCTGGAGACTGGTCTTTTTGCAGGCTTTTTTAGAAGCACTGGAAGATGAGCTAGAAATGATGTGCCAAAAACGAGAGATAATCTTAGAAAAATGCAGGACTTAAGAAAATGGAGGAATATTAAGCAACAACAATTCAGCCTCTTTGAGATTTGTAATTGAGACACAGAACCTACAGAAAAATTGGCAAGACAGGACTTAATACAGAGCAGGGAAGGGACAATCTGTTCTCTCTCCTTGGCTCCTGGTTTATGGCTTGTGAGAAAAAGGGCTAAATATACAGAGACAAATTGAAAGTGGGAGAGTCTACAGAGCTTCAGGAATAAATGCAGCAGTGGAATGGATAGGTAGATAGTGGGAACTTCAACAGCTGGTAAGTGGCCCAAGTCCCTACTATACCCCCTGGAGAGTGCTTGGTGGGACTCCATTACAGTGAGGGGTTGACTCTTTGAACCTAGGACTTGGCAGCTGTGGGCCAGCTTCAATTTAAGGCTCCAAATGTTACCTTCCAATGTTGAATGGGTGAGGGACAACCATGGGAGACAGCCATCATCAGGAAGCTGTGGCAAGAGACCTCCTGAAGGTTTTAAGTTGAAGAATACAGGTACCCACTGCCATAGCCATTGACCAGGCTCAGCCTGAAGAAAGTGCAAAATTGGCACCCTTTCCCTAATCTTGCTGTTGCCTGCCTCTGGGATGGATCTGACTACCTTTTTTTTTTTTTTTTTTAATAATCTACCAGCATGAACAGGGACATACCTTGATTTAGACACTGCTAAAATTGTAGATCCTGGAAGGAAACCACATGGTCAAAATACAGAGAAAAATATTTTCGAAAGGGCATTTGCTTTCATTTTTTTGCCTGCTGTGGTTTTTTTTTTTTTTTTGGTGTGTGTGTGTGAAAATCACTGAAAAACTACTAAAAAGATCTTTTTACTAGTAACAAAGTGTTAGATGACAAGTATCCACAAACCTTAGCATATAACAAACAAACAATAGGAACATGAGAAGATAAGGCAACAAATTGACTTCTCAAAGTCCCAACTACCCCAAAGCCAAGGGACCAATGAAGGGCAGAACAGTATAAGCCACACACCCAAATTACTTGAAAGGATAGCAGAGGAGATAAGAAAACCGATCAAAGAGGTACTCAGTGGGAACAGAGAAGGTATAACTAAACAGGAAATAATAACCAAAAAGATGAAGGAACTTTCAGAAGACACAAAAGGAAAGCTAGATGACCCAAACCAAAGAAAATGATACAAAACACGAACGGTTTACCAAAGAACTGGGTCCGCAAATAAGTTTCAATCAAAAACTCACATTAAAAAGCAAATTGAAAATATAGGCAGCAGAATGATAATGTGAGGAAAGAGTTTTAGGACTAAAAGACAGTGATACCTTCAAGAATCATCTATTTGAAGGCACCTTACACAAAAGAACATAAAAATGGATCCAACAGCTGGTAGATGATACAAAGAAGACTAATAATTGGAATAAATGAAAAATCATAAGAGCACAATTGGCATAAAAACCCTCTTCACAGAAAAACAGAAAACTTTCCAAAAATTGGGAAACATGCATAGATAAGCATATAAAACCTCAAGTAACCAAACCATTAGAGAACTTCTCCATGCTATTTATACTCTTAAGTACCAGAGGTCTATCACAGGGACAAAATCTTAAAAACTGTTAAAGTCAGTGATTCACATATAAATGCAAACCCATTAGAATTATAGCAGACTTCTCTACACAAACCTTGAAGTATAAGAAGGCTTTGAATGAATTGTCTCAAGCTCCAAAAAATCACTTACAGTCCCATCATGTGTATCCTGCAAAACCTGTCTTCAAAATTGACAGAGAAATAAGGTATTTCCATGATACAGAGCACTTCAAGAATTTCATCATCCTCAAATCAGCATCACAAAAAATTCTGAAGAATATACTAGAAAGTGACAATGAAGCAAAAAATGCCAGTGAGAATAATAATAGCAGCAGCAGCAACAAAACCTTGTGGGATAGACAGCTAAGCAAAAGGGAAAATATCCGCAACAGAAACATATAATGCAATGACAAGAATAATTCAGTACTTCTTAGTAATAACTCTCAAGGGAATGGTCTGAGTTCCTGAAACAAAAACATGGTTTAGCAGAATGCATCAAGAAACAAAAATAATATGCAGTATAGAAGAAACATTTTCTTTAAAAAATCACAGATTAAAAATTAAGGGATGCAAAACAATATTCCTTATAACAGTGACCCGAAAAACAGCAGGAGTAGCTATTCAAATTTCAGACAAAGTGAATTTGAAGCCAAGAATGATCAGAAGAGACAGATCACTACAGCTGGGCATGGTAGCATATGTCTATAATCCCAGTACTTGGGAGGCTGAGCCAGGAGATTGACCTTGTGTTTGAGGCCAGCCTGAACTATATAGTCCCTGTCTCGAGAAAAAAGTCAGTACATATTGGCTAAGGGAACAGTTCAACAGGAAGAGATAAGAATTAGGAACATATGCATATCCTGACATACCCAACTCCATAAAACAAACATTATGCTGGGCATGGTGGTGTATGCCTGTAATCACAGTACTTGGAACGTTGAAGCAGGAGGATTACCACAAATTGAAATCCATCCTGGGCTACACAGTGAGTTCAAGGCTATCCTAAACTACATAGCAAGATCTTGTCTCCCTGTCTCAAAAAACCAGGGAAAAAACCAAAATAACAAAACAAAACAAACAATGATCATGAAAAATCAGGTATATATCAATACAATTATAATGAAGGCCTCAGTACCCCACTGTCACAAATGAATAGATCAACTAAACAAAATAAATCAAGCAAGGATTAGAAGAATTGAGCACACTCTTCAAATAAATGGATGTAAAAAGATATCTACAGAGGGTAAAAAAATGACAATACACATTCTTCTCAGCAACAAATGGCACTTTGTCTAAAATAGACCACTTGCTAACCCCTAAATCATGCTAAAGTAAGTGCAAAAGAATTGAAATTATCTCATGCAATACTATCATGCAATGAAACTGGAACTCATTGGCAAAAGACATCACAGGAACTATTCAAACACATGGAAATTAACTAATATCCTCTTGAATAATCGATGGGTTGCAAATGAAATTAAATAAGAATTAGAAAACTACTACAATCAAATGATAGTTCTGGTATGACATACCAGTGGGACAAAATGAAGACAGTCCTAAAGGAGATGTTTATAGTGGTGAATTCTTACTTCAGGGAAATAGAGCAAAGCCAAATAGATAACCCAATGATGTAGCATAAAGTTCTAGAAAAACAAGAAAAAACCCAAAGCTAGAACAAGAGGGATATTATAAAGATAAGAGCAGAAATTAATGAAATTTAGACTAAAAAATTGAGATTAAATGAATCACAGAATTCTTTGAATAATTAAATGAAATAGACTATTAGCTAGTCTTACCAAAATATGGAAAGAAAGGGCTAAAACCCATGCAATTAGAAAAGAAACAAAGTCATAACAAATTCTGCCAAAACCCAAAGGATCACTGGTAACTATTTTGAGATCCTGTACTCTAGTAAAATGTAAAATTCAGAAGAATGGATAAATTTCTAGATACATGCAAATGACTAAATCTGAACCATGAATGTATAAGAATCTGGAATAATCCAATATCAGTTAATGAAATGCAAGAATTAAGAAAAGAACCAACTAAGAAAAGCTGAAGTCCCAATGGATTCACTGCCAAATTCTGCAAGAACTTTAGAGAAAATCTAATACCAACACTACTCAAACTCTGATGAAACTGAAAGGTAAGCAACACTTCCAAAGTCATTCCTGGGAGGGAGCATTACCTTGATTCCAAAATCAGAAAAGGACCCAACCAGAAAAGAGAACTACAAGCCAAAAGCAGTATTATACACCCATACACAGAATGCAGCAAATAATAAAAAAGATAATACGCCATGATCATGTAGGATTCATTCAGGAAAGCAGGGATGGTTGAAGATACACAAATCAAAATGTAATAAACAAGCAAGGACATATAAATAAGCAACAACAAAAATCGCATCATTTTAATAGATGAAGGAAAAGTATTTGACAAAATCCAACATTGGTTATTGTTAAAAAACCTGAAGAAAATAGATATAGAAAGTCTGTCTCTCAATCCAATAAAATCCATCTGTGACATGCCATTGGGCAACACGATACTAGAGACAAGCAGAAAGCTTTTCCTTTAAAATTAGGAACGAGACAAAGATACTTGCTATTACCATTCCTGTTCTATATGGTTCTTGAGACATTAGCTAGAGCAATTAGATAAGAAAAAAAAAGCATAGCACTAGGAAAAGAAATTATTATTTGCAGGTGACATGATCCTCTACATAGAAGATCTCAAAAATTCCACCAAAAGACTCCTAGAATTAATAATCAAATTCAGAAGCATAGCAGAGTACAAACTCAACACCCAAAAATCAATAGCATTCATGGACATCAATAAAAAAATCACCAGGAGAGAAATTAGGAAAATGACACTTGTCAAAATAGCATCAAGGGAAATGAAATATTTAGAAAGTAACCTAATCAAAGAAGTGAAAGACCTCTACAGTGAAAACTATAGTACACTTAAAAAGGAAATCAAAGAAGATATCAGAAAATTCGAAGTTAGGCCCTGTTCCCAGATAGGCAGAACCAATAACTGTCAAGATAACCATATTTCCAAAACTTTTGTACAGATTTCATGCCATCCCAATCAAAATACCAATAGAGTCTGGGCAGAGGCTGGAGTGAGGAGCTGAGCACTGGGTAGGAGGAGATAAGCTCTTGACCTTGTAGTAACCCTAGTGAAGGACTTCTAGGAAGACAGTGGAGCAGTAAGCAGCAAAAATTCAGCCTTTCAAAGTTTTGGAATCCAGAACTTGGAAAATAAATTAGGGGAAAGAAAGAAGGAGGGCAGTGGATTCCTGGGACCCAGAAAGGAACTAAAGAGGAAATTGGAGACTACAGAAAAATTGAAGAGATAGACCACTAATGCAGAAAAAGGATCAATCTGAATGTCTCCCTGGATCCTGGCTAGTGGTGTGAGAAAGAAGACTGCAAATGGGACTACAGAAGCTTTCATGGAAAAACACCCTAGTGGAATAGAGTAGTGGGTGCTGTGCACTATAACAGCTGCAGAGTGCCTCCATTCCCACCATTTGCCATATCTCCTAGAGGGAATACATGGTTGGGTACTATTTTAGGGAGAGGTTAATTGAACCTGGGACTTGGTAGCCACAGGTTGGCTTCATCTCAGGGCCTCTAGTGTTAAGATCCCATAGTGATTTGGGGAGGGACAACCACAGGAGATGACCATAGTTACGGAACTGTGGTCAAGTCAGCAAGGGCCACCCAGAATGTAATAAGCTAAATGACTGAGGTACCACCCCCACAACCAGAGGCCAGGTTCAGCCTAAATTTGTGTAGACTTGAAAGTGCCAGAACCAGCACTTCACCCTACTACTACTGCTGGCTTGCTTGGATTATCTAGCATGGAAAGATCGGTCTTTGACTACCTCCCTTATCTACCAGTGAGAGCAGAGTCATGCCTTGAATTGGATACTGCCACAAAACTGCAGTCTCCAGAAGATGACAATAAGTTTGAAATCACAAATCACAGATAAATTTCTTTTCTTTCTGTTTTTTTTTGTTCTGCTTTCTTTTAAAGTTTTGGTTTGGTTTTTTTGATTGCTTTTTTTTTCTTTGTAAGTGGGAACATTGTTTTAGGTTTTGTTTTGCTCTTATTTTAGTTTTATCCTTCTTTTCTTCTCTCCTTTCTTTGTCATTTTCCTCAGTCTTGGATAATCTTTTCTCTTTAGCTTTGTTTCTAATCTCTTTTTCTTTGTTCATTTTTCTTTTTCTTCCTCTTTTCCCTTCAAAATTTTTCTCCTGTTCGGGTAAAATCACTCTATTAACTGGATATTTACTGTATATAATTTCCTTGTGTTGTCTTAGATTTTGTTATATAACTATAAATCCTATATCTAGTGTTAAAAATGTGAAACTATTACTTATTTCTGTTTGTCATTTTCCATTGTGTTTGATGCTATTGTTATTACTGACTGTACTGTACTATTTTAGCCAAAGTGACATAATTGTTCAGAAGTTGATCTTCCATGTATGCCAATAGCTAGATTGGGGTTTATAAACAATAATATAGTTCAGTATTAAAAAACTGGGTGCTAAGCTGCAACCTTTCATCTAATTAATAGAAGAGGAAAGATCCTGGGACAGACTCAAAAGCCAATAGTCAACTATGCCTAGAAGACATCTCTGAAAAGTAGTCATTTCATTAAGAGGTCTCAATACTACCAATAAATCTACCTACTATAAGCAGTTTATAAGCCTCAATAAAGAAAACAAACAAAATAAAACAACAACAATAAAAACAACAATTACAACAACTAGAAAAGAAAATGAAACAACTTGAAAGCAAGATGCAATCCAACATCTCCAACTTACCCATGGCAAAGCCAGGGGGCATTGCAATGAAAGCAATCAAGTCACCCAGCTGAGCTTTTGAAATGGTAGCAGCATGAATAAATTTCTGACAAAACTAGAACAGAAATATGAATGAATTCCTGACAAAACTAAAACAGAAATAATTACACAGATAATTAAAGAGATGATTACCATAATGAAGGAAATGGTTAGTGAATCTAGAGTAGATACAGTTTTAAAAAAATAAAATAGGGCCAAGGAGTTAGTTCAGTGGCACAGCATCAGTCTGGCAATTGCAAGGTCCTGAGTTCAATTCCGGATACCAAAAAGAAAAAAAATAGAGGAGTTTAGGAAACACATGGAAACTATAAATGCTCAACATAGAAAAGAATTAGAATTCATAAAACAGACTCAAGTAGAACTCCAGGAGATTAAAAGTATACACAGCAGAATCAACCAATGTGAAGATACAAGATCTAGAAGACAGGGTGTGGTTGGCAATCGCCAAATGAAAGACTTCTTAAAAATACAGTGGTATTTCAGTTCATACATTTAATTCTTTCCATGATTCTGTTCACAAACCAAATTGGATGGTTAGGGCCGATGTTGACCTTATGGGAAAATTTGGTTCAGTTCTCATGCATTTCAGTTTGCAACAAGAATTGTCAAAAGAACATACTTTGTGAACCCAAGGTATCACTGTAGCAAGGGACCTTGAAAGTTCAATCCAACAGTTGATAGAATGCAAAAAAAGACTAATATACAATCAATTGGAATCAATGCAAAACTAGAAGATAGCATAGAGGACATAAAAATAACCCATTCACAGAATAATAGCAGAAAACTTTCTTAGCATGGAAAGGAATTTGACATACCGATAGTGAGGTATATAGTACTCCAATTAGCCATGATCAAAAAAAAAAAAAACCAAAAAAACAAAAAACAAAACTACACCAAGGCTTATAGCAGTCAAGATTCCAGAAATTCAACAGAAAAACAGAATATTGAAATGTAGAGAAAAGAAACAAATCACCTATAAAGGAATCACACAATCGCAACAGACTTCTCAACACAAACTCTTAGGTCAAGGAAGACTTGGAGTGAAGTATTTTAAACCCTAAAAGAAAACAATCTCCAACCCAGATTTATGTAACCCACAAAATTATCTTAATTAAGAATTAAGATGCTTCTATGATAACACCTGAGGAAATTAATGGTCACCAAATCAGCACTCCAAAATTTTCTGAAGGATATTCTAGAAAAGGACAATGAAGACAACAATTGCAAGAATCCCAATAGAATGAAGCTACCAAGTGAGACAAACAGTTAAATAGAAGGGTAGGAAAGGGAATCAACATCAGGAAGATAATATGTTGGCAAGGACAAGTCAATACTTATCAGTATAACCATCAATATGGATGCTCTCAATTCACCAATCAAAAGAAACATCAGAATGGACCAAGAAACAAGATCCAATAATATGCTACATATAATTAACACATTTAATTCAAAAAGAAATTCATAGACTGGAAGTCTAAAGATGGAAATCAATGTTCCATGAGACAAGATCCTGGAGAAAAGTAGGAGAAGCTACTCTATTTGCAAAAAAACTGGATTTAAAGGTAAGACATAATAAGACAAACAAGGTCACTACATCCTTGTTAAGTCAAGAGATAACAATCATAAACACATATACACCAAATATCAGTGCACCCAACTATATAAAACAAAAAATATGAAAAACCAATTAAGCACTAATACAATTATAATGGGGTACTGTTTTGGTTATTTTCTGTCATTGCTGAGACAAAATACTTGACGTACAAAATGAAGGAAAGAATGGTTTATTTAGCTCACTGTTTGTACAGGTTTCAGGCCATAATCAGCTGGCTCCAAGGCAGGGTGGCATGGCACTGGGGCAACACTTTAAGGCAGCAGCCAGTGAAAACAACCAGAGCAAAAAGCAAAAAGTGAGAACAAGCCTCTTTTTTTCCCTTATATTGTGTGCAGGCCACCCTCACCCACCCAGGACAAATACAGCACTCACAAAATCTCTGTGCCCTCCTCTTGCATAGGATGAGGATGTTTACAAAGTAAGGATCCTGGATCCCTGCTGAGTCTTTTAGTTAAACTTCTAAACTTCTCAAGTTGACATAATGTATCAACCATAACTACCTCAATACTCCATTGTAAAAATAGACCTATCAGCCAGACAAGAAATCAACAAAGCAGTATCAAAGCTGAACCTAATCTTTGAACAAATGAATTTAGGAGATACCTACAGAGTGTTCCATCCAACAATAGAATAAATATTGTTCTTAGCAGTACATGGATGTTCTCCAAAATAAATCACATACTAACTCACAGAACATGCTTAAGTAAATGCAAAATAATTGAATTATCCCATCCACATTATCAGATCATTGTGCAATGAAACTGGAAATCAATAGCAAAAGAAGCCACAAAAACTACATAAACACATGAAAATTAAATAATAGCCTCCTGAACAACCAGTGTTTCACAGATGAAATTAAAGAAGAAATGAGACTTCTACAATTAAGTGATAATACTAATACAACATACCAGAATTTATAGAACACAATGAAAGCAACCCCTGATCCCCCCCAATGAATAACCTAATGTTGAACCTTATGGTTCTAGAAAAAGACTAAATCAAATCCAAAGCTTGTATAAGGGAGGTAATTGTACAGATCAGAGCAGAAATTAATGCAGTAGAGACTAAGAAAACAATACAAAAAATCAATGAATTGAAGAGTTGGGTCTTTGAAAGAATAAATAAAATTAATGAAGCCTTAGCCAACCTTATCAAAACAAAGAATGAAAAAACTCTAATCTGTGCAATCAGGAATGAAAAGCGAGACCACAGCAGATCCTGCAGAAATCCAGGAGATCATCAGTACCTACTTTTAGAACCTGTACTCTAATAAAATGGAAAACTCAGAAGAAATCAGCAGATTCCTAGATATGTATGAATTGCCAAAGCTGAATTAGAAGATATAAAAACTTTAAGCCAATATAAATCAATAAAATTGATGTAATGTAAAAAACTTACCAACAAATAAAAGCCTGGGTCATGATGGATTCACTGCTGAGTTCTACAAGAAATTTAGAGATGATCCAATACCATTGTGCCTCAGACACTTTAATGACATTGAAAAGGAAGCACTACTCCCAAATTCTTTACTGGAAGCAAGAATTACACTGATAACAAACCCAGGGAAGGGTCTCACCAAAAAAAGAACTACAGGCCAATTTCCTTAATAAACATAGACAAAATCCTTACTAAGATATTGGTAAGTAGAAAGCAGCAAATCATTAAAATGATTATATACCATGACCAAGTAGAATTCATTCTGGGAAGGAAGGAATGGTTCAACATATACAAATCAGTAAATGTAATGTACCATATTAACAGAACCAAGGACAAAAACCACATGATCATCTCAACAGATGAAGAGAAAGTATTTGACAAAGTTTAACATCTACTCATGATAAAAGCCCTACAGAGAATTGGACTAGAAATTCTTTATCTTAATCTGACAAAAAGCCATCTATTGCAAATCAATAGCCAACATCTTACTAACTGGTCAAAAATGGAAAACTTTCTAAAGTTAAGAACAAGATATAGATGCTTACTACCATGATTCCTGTTCAATGTAGTTCTGGAAACATTAACCAGAGCAGTTCAGCATGAGGAACAAATAAGAATATGTATAGGAAAGGAAATTCAGTAGCATAATAGTTTGCAAAGTCAACACTCAAAATCAGTAGCATTCCTATACATGAATAACAAACTGAGTGAGAAATTACAGAAACAATGCTTGTCACAGTAACACAGAAGTGAAATACTTAGGAGTAAATCTAATCAAGTGAAAGATCTTTATACTGAAAACTACAATACTCTGGAAAAGGAGATTAAAGAGAATAGCTGAAAATGGAAAGATACCTCCTGTTCTTGTATAGGCAGACCTAATATAGTGAAAATCATCATACTTTGAAAACTGCTATTCAGATTTAATGTAATACCAGTCAAAATACCAATAACACATCCCTCAGGACTAGAGAAAACAATCCTGAAATTCATATGGAACCTGAAGAGACTTAGAATAGCAAAAGCAATTCTGGGCAGCAGAACTTGGCACACAGCATCACAGTCCCTGACTTGAGGCTTTATTATATAGATACTATTATAAAAACAGTCATGGTACTTGCAAAGAAATAGACCTGAAGATCAATGGAACAGAATAGAAAATGCAGAAATAACTTCAGGAACACTAAGTTACCTTATTTGACCAAAATGCCAAAATTTTTTTCTGGAAGAAAAATAAACTATTTAGTAAATTGTGCTGGCTTTCCCCTTGCCAAAGATTGAACCTAGACCAATATTTCTCACCATGATCTAGATGAAAATCAAAATGGATCAAAGATCTAATTATACACTGAAACACTTAATAAGCTGGCGGATAGACTAGGTAAACCTCTTCAAGACATAAGTACAGGCAAAGACTTTATCAATGAAATTCCAGTTGCACAGGAAATACTACAAAGAATCAACAACTGGAATCACAGCAAATTAAAAAGCTTTGACACATCAAAGAAACAAACAGGGAAGAGACAACCTACAGAATGGAGATAAATTTTTACCATCTACTCCTCAGACAAAGGACTAACATCTAGAATACATCAATAACTGAAAAAAAAATCAGACTGTCAGATTTAAAGACCTAATTCATAAATGGGCATCTGAAATGAATAGATATTTCTCAGATGAAGAAGTACAAGCTGCAAATAAGTATATGGAGAAATGTTCAACATCATTGGTCATTTGAGACATGTAAATTAAAACAACACTGACATTCTGTTTCACTCCTTAAAGAATGACTATCATCAATAAATCAATGAATGACAAATGCTAGAGAAGGTGCTGGCAAAAAGAAACCTTTTTTCATTTTTGGTGGAAATGTAACCTGATACAGTCATTATGGAAATGATGAAGTACGAAGATGAAGTATGAAGTATGAAGATTCCTCAAAAACTAAAACACAAATTCTTTTTGACTAGTCTGTTCTCCTTTATAGATATCTTCCTCAAAGTGTTAAAGATCTCATGATGCAGTGATGTATGCATACCCAAATATATAGCAGTGTAATTCATAGTAGCAGTACAATTCATAATCTTGGAAGAAGCTTATGTGTTGACTAACAGGTGAATGGACAAAAATATGGTATTTATACACAGTGGAGTGTTACTCTACAATAAAGAAGGTAAGGTTGAGTCATTTGTAGAAAAATAGATGAAATATGGGCATGGTTGGTCATATTTGTAATCCCAGCACATGGGCGGCTGAGGCAGGAGGAACACTATGAGTTTGAGGCCAGCTTGAGCTACATAATTAGTTCAAGGCCAACCTGGATGACATGGTAAGACTCTGTCTTAAAAAATGCTGGCCATGGTGGGGCATGCCTATAATTCTTGCACTCATGAGGCTGAGGCAGGAGGATTTCTCCAAATTCAAAACTAGCCTGAACTATATAGTGAGTCCCTGTCTCAAAAGAAAAAGCAAAAAAAGATGTATCTTGATATCATAATGTTGAGTGAAGCAAATCAGACACATAAAATTAAATATTGCAAGGTTTCTCTTAGAAAGTCAATGTATAAATAAAGTGGGAAATAAAAGACAAAAGAATAAAAGAGAAAAAAGTCATTTTAATAGACAATGTATCTAAAAACGTTCCTTGATTTAGAATAGGTAATTGTCTTATGTGTTTTAAATGATTTTGGGCCTGGTAGTTTGGGTGTTAATCTGTATGCATGATAATTTTATAAGGTCTTATAAACAAAGGAAGCTAATGCTGGCAAAACAGGAGGGATTGGAGGGGAAGGGGAAAAAATGAATAGAGGTGTATTAAGTACTTAACAATTTCCCATTAGGAATGTAATATTTGTGTACTACAAACATGTACTAATAAAACTAAAAAAATTAAAGAAGGAAAATGTAAAGCTTAAAATCTATGTGATTGCATTGCAGTCAACAAACACAAATATTGTATCCATAATAAATACATGTTCAAGAACATACCCATTCAAATATACCTTGCTCCAAATGAGTGTGTAAAAAAGAATGTTAAAAATAGATGTGTAAGTAACATTTTCCTTAACTAAAGCAATGAAAGATTATATCAAGTTGGGCAATAAACATGACCATTAGCTCATTAAAAAATAGAAAAAGAAAAACTGAGTGGTGAGAAAAAGAAATTGGTAAAATTCACTGCTTTTATCTTTTAGCTCATGTCTCTCTTTTAGCAAGAGTTAAAGCTGCCCATAAGCAAAGATTTATGTCCTAACCTTCAAGCCCCAGATATGTTGCCATCTTCCAGATACCTCTACTTGGCTGCTAACAGGCAATTAAAACTCAACATGTTATCTGTAATTGTTTAGCCCTTAAGTGTTTCCTAAACACCCATATGGCAATGGCTTTGGTGCCAGTCTGTGGAGCTCCTGGGACAACACAGAGCCTTTAGAATGTGGGGCCTAATGGAAGTAAGTTAGGTTATTATAGGTATGCCTGTTAAAGGAGTATTGGGATTCTAACCCCTTTGTCTTTCTCTTTGCTTCCTGGCTGCCATGAGGGAATAGGCTCATTCAATCACATGCTCATTCTGTGATGTACTGTGCCACCATAGGCCCAGAACAATAGCACCAAGTCACCGTGGACTATGGGTCAAAACAAACATTTCCAGTGTCCAGATATTTATGTGTATGAATATATTTCTCAAAATGTATGTAAGATGGAGACATCATGACCCCTTACTGTTAAATATTGTTTATTTCCTAAAAGAGGACATTTCTTTCTTTTGTTTTTTCTTTTTTCTTTCTTTCTCTTTCTCTTTCTCTTTCTTTCTCTTTCTTTCTCTTTCTTTCTCTTTCTCTCTCTCTCTCTCTCTCTCTCTCTTTTTTGTCTTTGCTCAAGGCAGGGTCTCACTATACAGTTCAGGCTGGCTTTGAGCTCACTTTGTAGCCCACGCTGGTCTTGAACTTGCAACACTCCTCCTGCCTTAACCTGCCAAGTACTGGGATTACAGGCATGCACCACCACAACTGGCTAAAGAAGACATTTCTTTTAAGAATCACAATAAACTATGCATCAAATTCCAGAAATTTAACACTGATACAGCGTCATTATTTTACCTATAGTTTACATTCAAATTTTGTCATTTGTCTCAATTATGTGCTTTATTTGCTACTTTAGTTTTCTGACATATAATAATTGCACAAGTCGGGGGTTGGGGATTTAACTCAGCGGCATAAGCACCTGCCTTGCAAGCATGCGGTCATGAGTTCGATTCCTGGTACCAATAAAAAAAATAATTGCACAAGTTTATATATAGTATGATGTTTTCATATGGATAAATATTTTATAATGATCAAATTGGGGCAGTTAGCATTTTCACTAACTCATTTATTGTTTGTTTGAGCTGAACCATTCAAAAATTTCTCCAATTATTGACTATATTCACCTCTATTGAGCAAAAACCACCAAAATGTATTCCTCCTATTTAGCTGTAACCTTGTACCTGTTGACCCCATTTCTTCCTATTCCTGCTTTCTCCTCCCCTTTTCAGCCTTGGTGACCATTATTCTTGTACTGCTTCTATGACACTGACTCTTAGATTCCACACAAGTAAGATCATTGGAATTTGTTTTTCTGGGCCTGACTTACTTTGCTTAACATCATGTCCTTCAGGTCTGTTCATGTTATGAAAAATTACATAGTTTTGACTTTTATGACTGGTATTCCATTGTGTATATATACAAAGAAGGAATGTACTTCAACACAATAAAGACCATAAATCACAAACCTATAGCGAATACCGTACATAATGACAAAAAGTGGGAAGCTTTTTAAAAAGAATGATTTGTGCTATAATTGTTTGAACATTTTTTGCTATATCTTGTAACCCAAACAACTATTTCTAGGATAGCAATGTACAGTATATTAACTAGCATCAATTTCTTACTTTTTTTGAAATTCTGTATTATTTCTATACTTTTTTCTGTTTTGATTTTTTTAAAAAATAAATAAAAATGTGGAACAAGACAAAAATGGGCACTTTCACCACTTCTATTCAGCATAGTACTGAAAGTCCTATCCATATCAATTAGAAAAGAGAAAAGGCAACTGAATTGAAAACAAGAAGTAAAATTTCTCGTTTGCCAATGATATGAATACATAAATATATATCCAAAGGCCACATAAAAAGCAGTTAGAATTAATACAAGAGCTCAATAAAGTTGCAGGATAAAAAATCAACATGAAAAAATGAGTAGCACTTTTATATACCAATAACAAACTATCTTAAAAGTAATTGAAGGAAATAACCCAATTTATAATAGTTACAAAAATTGCCTAGAAAAAATATAGCCATGGAGGTGAAATATCTCTACCATGAAAACTATAAAAGATGGATGAAAGAAATTGAAGATACAAATATATAAAAGATACTCTGTGTTTATGAATTGGATTAATTAATGTTAAATGGCCATACATCCAATATGGTCTAAAAATTCAATAATATCCCTATCAAAATATCAATGCAGTTCTTCAGAGAACTAGAAAACAATGTTAAAATTTGTACAGAATTACCTAAGATGCCGAATAGCCATAATAGTTTTGAGCAAAAGTAACAAAGTAGGCATGTCACATTGCCTGACTTAAAAATATACAACAAAGCTGCAGTAACAAAAAAACAGCATGATATCGATGTATAAAAAGACATATAAATGAATGGAACAAAATAGAAAGCTTTGAAGTAAGCTATAACCAACTGATTTTCCACAAAGATGCTGAGAAGACAAATTGCCAGAAGGACAGTCTTATCAGTGAATGATGTTGGGGCAATTGGATACCTACATGCAGAAGAATGAAACTCAACCCCTACTTGTCACCAGTTAACAAAACTATCTCAAAATGGGTTAAATGCTTAAATGTGGTACCTGAAACTATAAAACTACTAGAAGAAAATACAGAGGAAATGCCTTAGAACATCAGAATGGGCAAGGATTATTTCCCCTTACCCCCACCCTAGTTCCTCTTTCCTTTTGAACAATTTCTTCCCATTTTGCAACATCTGTTGTCCATTTTGGACCTTATTTACACTTTCAGATTTTCATTCCAGGGATACAATATGATGTTTACATATCTGATTTATTTCATTTATGAGTATGGCCTCAAATTGTGTCCATTTACTTGTAAAAGTCTCAAATTTATCCTTCTTCATGGTTGAATTATACTTAATTATATAAAAAGACCATCTTTTTTATCCATTGCTTAATGGATGGGCATTTGGGTTGTTTCCAAGATTTAGCTATTACAAATTGTGCTGTTATAAACATGGGTGCACATATGTCACTGTGGTATGTTTTTAATTCTTCTGGGAAGATACTCAGAAAGGCAGTAGCTAGGTTCAATGGGTCCTTTAATTCTAGTTTTTTGAGGAATGCCCATCCTGATTTCCACAGTGATGGCACCAGTCTACACTTCCACCAGCAGTGGAGAAGTTTCTTTTTAAAAGCAAGTCAAGGACATCACAAGCCTTGATTTGAAATTATACTACAAATCAGCATGATACTAGAAAAACAACAACAACCGAAACAGACCTGAGTATCTGTGGAACAGATTAGAAGATTCAGATACAACTACAAACACACTCATTCACCTTGTCTTTGACAAAGGTGCTAAACACGTTTACTGAAGAAAGAAAACTTTTTTGATAAATGGTGCTGGAAAAACTGGCTCTCTACACACCAGAGACTAAAACTAAAACCATGACTATCCCCATGCACTAAATTAAAGTAAAAATGGGTCAGAATCTAGATATTAAAACAGAAACACAATCTACTGGGAGAGAAAATAGATAGAAATCTTGAAGACGTAAGTTTAGGCAGAGACTTCATGAACAAAACCCAGGTCACATGTGAAATACTACAAAGAATCAACAACTGGGATCTCATCTTATTAAAAAGCTTTTGCACAACAAAGGAAATCACCAACAGAGTGAAAAAACAACCCACAGAGTGGGAAAAAATTTTATCCCATTGTCTCTCAGAGGACTTAAATCTAGGACAGATAAAAAAATTAAAAAAAAAATCAGAATCCCCTAAAATTCATAGACCAATTAAAAAATGGGCATCTGAGATGAATATGCACTTCTCAGATGAAGAAATACAAATGGCAAATAAATATATGAAAAATGTTCATCATCACTGATCACTGGAGAGATGCAAATTAAAACAATACTGAGATTCCATCTCACACTGAAAAGAATGACTATCATCAAGAAATTGATCGACGGGAATTTAGATCAGTGGTCTAAGCACCTGCCTGGCAAGCACAAGGTTGTGAGTTTGACCCCAAGTACCAAAAAAACCAAAAAACAAATAAACCAACAAATAACAAATGCCCTAAATATGCAAATTTGTCATGACATATCCTTGCTTAAAAGCCTTTAGTAATTTCCCATTGCCCATAAAGTAGAGCTCAGATTCAACATAGGTGACTCCCCCAAGAAATGTGAGAAAGACAGTGGTCCCAAAATCTCAACTGGTGTAGGATTTTGTGGCTTAATATAACTAGCTGCTTTTCCTGGGAGAATAATTAGCATTCTTGATAGCAATTTTCTGATGAATTTAAGAATCCCTCCTCAAACCAACTCAACTGATTATTGATCTTTATCTTTTTCTTTTCTTTTCTTTCTTGCTTGCTTTGTTGCTTTCTTTTTGAAATGCTGTTTTGCTATGTAGTCCAAGCCAACCTTGAACTCACTGTACAGCATAGGCTAGCTTCTAATTCACAATCTTCTTGCCTCAGCCTCTTGAGTTTTGAAATTATAGGTATATCCTACCACATCCAGCTCATTATTAGCCTTGAAATTGATCTAGGACAGTTTGCTAATAACTCTAAGAAGCTATCATCCTTAATTAGATATCTTTTTGTAAAAGTCAATGTAACAATAATTATCTAGCCATTTCCCCTATAAAATAGTACCAACAAGATTGATTCTTTTACTTGGACTTTTGAGACAACCTCTTATTTTGAGACAAGTTTGGAATATAACTGGTACATACTTATCAGTTGAGATTTGTTTTAATGATGTGTGTTCAAAGATGAATAGATGCTTGAATGTGTGAAAGAAGGAATGCTTATTGTAACTAGGTCTGAAATACCGAATATATTTAAATACTCTAAATATGAACTTTTGTGAGAACAAATAATCTTTGATTTCTACAAAAAAGATTTTTCTAGGTTTTATGAATATGTATATATTGGAACATACAAAGTAAAGTTTTGAAGAAAGCAAGAATAGGCTAACAAATCTATTTCTAAATTTATGTGTGCATTACTTTATGACACCAAGCAAATACACCTGCTGGTAGAACCCCTGAAGATGTAAAGTTATGTGTTCTCACAGCTGTGTCAACAGCTGATCTTATTTTGAACTTGATGCTTGGTATTCACTGGTGTTTCATTTGTCCTTATTTCTATCTTCCTCTTGCTAAGTCAGTTTACAGTTTTAAAACACAACATAAATTTTTAAAAGTCCCATAGTTATATTTGTCAGCTACATTAATGTGAAAATGAAATCTGGAAATTAATTTTGCTTTCTAGAGTACTTTCTTAATATTAAAGCTTTCTCACATATACATGCATTTAGAAAGGAGGTCTGTTTTGTTTTAATGTAGAGAAAGCAAATGATTCTGAAACAGAAATGAAAATCACTCTTATGCAATTCCTCCTTCCTGATTAAGAGACTTCCTTGCTTTCCTTCCAGCTTGATTTTGAATGCCCATTTCAGGATATCAAACTCATGGTTTGGCTACATTTAATTATTATTTAGTGGGTATTGTTCAGTTTCTATACGTAGAAAGTTAATTAGCCGCTTGTAAATTTTTCTTACATGTTTTTTATCTTTACAACTTTTATTGAAGACTTCTAGTAAACTGTTGACTATTTCTAGCATGTTAGTAATTTCATAAGGGAGAGGAACATAGGCATAAAAGAATTGGAATACAATTCTTGTTTGAGTTTGTTATTCTGAGGGAAAGGAGATAGTAATAGGAATAATGTTGGGGGAAGGAATGCCGTACTGTAGGATGAAAGTCACACTCAGTTGCTTAACACAGATCTTCACTTGATAGATGCTTCATCAGTAGTCGAGTTAAAAATGCTTTTTATTGCTATTTCTATCACCTGTTATCTCATGAGTGCAAATTGACTATGTTTCAGATAAATTGCATGAGAGTCCTGGATTAAGGATGCATACAATATGATCTTGGGTAACTGTTGCTCCATTTTCACTGACCTAGCTCCCTAGAATGCCCAAAGCACTCATGACATCTCAGGTTCCTAAGTCCCATACTTGATCCTGCCTCATCAGACTTGAACTTTGTTGTCTGTGACAAAATTCTATTCACTTGGTATCCACCATGATCGTGACTCAGTTTGTTGATGTAATTTTCACAACATCTACATTTTATTGAGGCCTTTTTAAAGAGTCTTTTAAGCTCAAAGGAATATATCTAATGGTATTTTAACTAACATCTCTGCTTCTTTTGGGATACTGGGATTATAACTTCTAGACAGATGCTGGCTTTATTTGTTAGGCAGAAGAGTAGTGAATAATCCTGACAGATTTGTCAGCACTATCATTGCTCTGACATGTGTTTCCTTCTCCAAAGTCAGGAGCAGCATACATCTCCCTGTGAGGTCAAAGACTTGGGTTGATAATAATAGGAATTAACATTTCTGTCAGTAAAAGGAATAAACTGCTCACCTACTGGGATGCATTAATATTTTCACATTTTTAGGGAAACCAACAAACACTGAAATATGTGGCTTACTAAGTAAGTTCTAACAGCAGAAGACAGTTTCATTTCTTTTCTAGAACATGAACAATTAACCATCTCATTAGCATGTCTCATTTTTAGTGGTATTTGCACCTTAATTATCTTATAACTTACTACAAAAATTCTAGTATATCAGTGATACAATTTATTCCCTAACATAATATCCAAGAGAAAGAGCCTGGTTTAATTTAATTAGTACAAAATAAGATTAGCCTTGTATAGGATAGCCTTATAGTAAGCTTAACCAAGATCATTACACAGCTCAATTAAACAAATATTAACTTAATACCTACTATTTTTTTATATTGAAAAGAATAAAACCAAATGAGAAAACAAAATGGGGTCATTCAAAACAAAAGGATGGACTTAGTACATGATTTAAAATCACAATACAAGGTAATCCATAATGGTTATTATGATATCTCTTGTTATCTTCAGTAGAATTGCCCATATCATTAGGCCTAGTAAAATTGAACATAGCAGTACAGAACAAAATCAATAAAAACAAAGCATTGGAGACATAGGACTTCAAAAGCAGGTAGTAGTCAAACCAGAATGGGTATCCTAATGAATCTTATTGTCTATACTTGCCTATACTTTCAGAGTATACTTTCAGAGTAGTTGCCTATACTTTCAGACATGATACTATCAAACACAAACAGATTCCAATAAAATCAGTCAAGACAAGGCAGCAATCTAACAAACCAGATTCAAATAAAATCAGTCATGATGCGACAGTGTAAGTAATACAGGGCTTCAGATTAAGTTAATAGGAAATTAAAGATGGATACCATAGTATATCCTGCTATATTTGAAATAGCTGTCTGTGCCCTCAAATCAAGTAGACAGACTGGAACAAAATATAACAAAACTAAACAGAGTGATGAGAACAATGTGGGTTTCAAATCATGATACAAGAATAACAATGTCCTCTGCCTTCCCTTTTTAGACAGTTCCTCTCCTTTCACTTTCACAGGGTACATTTTACATTTTATATCCCACTAACTCCTTTAGTTTTGATTAGGGAGGCAACCCACTGTTTACCTAAGTGGTTCTGAACTTTTTACCCCAAGCTTGATCTCAAATTGTAATCCTTTACCTAAAAGAGCTTCAAGGTTTTTCTTTGTTATAGCTGAGTAGTTCTCCATTGTATAAAAGTGTTATTTCTTTCCAACCTATCTGCAGCTGCTGGGCGAGCTACCCCCATTTTTTTCTGGTTCCCTGTCATATAGAGCATTATTTTCTCATCTTTGACTTTCAGTCCATAAACCCTCTTTCAGGTTAATTATATTTCTTATATAGAGGATCTTAATGGACTCTATCTCCTGATCTACTCTGCCTGTGTTTCTTTTTGTTAGGGTATCAAGGTCATCTATGTTAGCCATTGTGGCCAACCTCTGCCTCATCTCTGCCATGCTATTTTTCTGCCATTGGTTGTCTACTTTTCTCCTTCATTCCACTGTCTGCCTTGTTCAGTGAGGCCTCTCTGCTGCTGTTCTTCAAATCATGGGTTTTTTTTTTCCTCTCTCTAGAATGTCCTTCAGTATTTTTTGTAGGGTTGGATTGGTGGTCACAAACTCCCCCAGTTCTTCTTTGTCATGGAAGATCTTGTTTTTTCATTAATTTTGAAAGATAGTTTTGCAGGGTACATCAATCTGGGTTGGAGGTTATTTTCTTTCAGGGCTTGGAATACTTCACTCCAAGCTCTTCTTGATTTGATGGGTTGTGTTGAGAAATCTGCCATGATTTTGATGGGTTTTCCTTTATAGCTGATCTGTTTCTTTTCTGTGACAGCTTTTAATATTCTGTTCTTTTGTTGAGTGTCTGGGATCTTGATTATTATATGTCTGGGTGTAGATCTATGTTGGTTGTAGCTGGATGGAGTTCTTTATGCCTCATACATCTGAATATCATTTCCTTTTCCTATGCTTGGAAAATTTTCCTTAATTATTTCTGTGAATAGCCTTTATATTTCATGTGTGTTTACCCCTGCTTCTTCACTCACATTTTTTATTCTTAAGTTATAGATCCTCTTGTCATCATCTAGTCTTTGTATTGTTACTTCATGGTTCCTTGTTATTTTTAAGAGATCTTTCCTTTTGCAATCACATGTTGCAAACCTGTCTTCAAGTTTTGATAGTCTATCTTTAGTTTCTTTGAAGCAGATTTGCCAGCTTTCAATGGGGTTTTTAATTTCCTGGTATTCTCTTTCAATCTGATTCATGTATTCTAGATTTTTTTATATTCTTCATCCAAGTTTTCCCTCCTTTTTGATGCACCTCCATTCTTCCATTTGTGTCTTCTTGAGAGGTACTTAGCATTTCTTTTTTTAATCTTCTTATATCTTTCTTTACTTGTATTAGTATTTCTGTTTTGAGTTCTATAATGTCACGAAGGTTTTTTTTTTTTAATTGGTACTGGGGATCAAACTCACGGCCACGTGCTTGCAAGGCAGGCGCTTATGCCGCTGAGCTAAATCCCCATCCCCATGAAGATATTTCTTGATGTCAGATGATGTTGCTTCTGATACTGCAGGTATGTTGCCCCTGCTCTCTTCTGTGTTTACCTCTCCTGGGCCAGTATTGTTTGGGTTGGAGGTTTGCTTGTCTTGCCCAGCTCCAAAATGTTGCTCAGTCAATCACCCACTCCCGTGTGAGGACTAAGTTCTGTGCACTCACTGTGGGCTGGTGCAGATCTCCACGCTGGCTCTGGGTACTACGTGTCCTCAGATTCCAGCAGTGCCTCACACACTGTGGGATCGGCTCTGGTGAGTATGTGTCTGGCTGCAGCCCTCCTTCCACTCTTCTCCTTTCCTTTTTTTTTTTCTTTTTTCTCCACTTTAGTTTCTCCCTGGGCCTTGAGGATCCATCTCCTTTCATCTGGTCCTCTCCATGATGTCAAATTCCAGCATCTGAGCTGTTTCTCCCAGAGAGGCTCTTTACTTTGCTACTTATTGACCCTCCATCTTCCCAGCTTCCTTAATGTCTACTATTTGTAAAGCACTGGACTGAGTGTTATAAATCTCTGACATTTGTGTAGTCCCTTGGCATGGTATTGTATTAACTCTTCACATACACTCTATTTGATCATCTTCATTTTACAATTGGGGAACTGAGGCTGTGAGGGATAAGGGATACTAAAGGCCATCAATCTAACAAGAGTTTTAGTGGCTTGCTCCTACTGAATAAAATATTTTGGAAGAAACCTAGTAGTGATTTCTATTGTAGGTCATAAAACAGATAACTTCTGCCTGATGAACTCTTACTTTCTTTCTCATATTCTCTCTGACTCTTTTCCCATCTCTAATCCTCATTTCTCTCAAATCACTCATTTTTGGGGTAACAATCTTGCATGATATGAGGCCACTCAAGGAGCTCTGTACAAAGCCTCACTTGCAGAGGAGCCACAGCCTTCCACCAGAAACCCAGCACCCATGTGTCCAGGCCTGTAGAGGATGGCAGTCCTGACTGATACCTTGTCTGCTACATTTGGCTTTGAACCAGTTAAATTGCTTTTAAATTCCTGATACACAGAGAGCATGTGATTGTATTGTTTTAAGCAACTAAGTTTTGGGGTATTTATGCAACAATAGATTACTAATAGATCTAGCCAAAATGATGACATAACCATAATGAGTAGAAGAATGATTATTTTCTATGATCATATGATATAGGGTGACTATTTTTTCTTAATTTTTACAGTGATAGACTAATGACATGCAACTAGCATACTCTGCAACTATCTCTAAAATAAGTAGAGATAGATTAAAAGCAGAAAACTTTAGAGGGAAAAGAAAACCAAGAGATTATATAGCTTAAGTCCTTCTTGACCAAGTGATTTAGAAATAAGAGGTACTCAAAAATGGTTTTGATATAAACACACACACATATGTATATATTCAGTCCTATGGTATTGTTTAAATTTGTGATTCATCAAAACAACACATAAGTAGTTAAACAATGTATCATCAAAAGCAATCCTGTGACAGCTTTCTCTGTTCTTATTCCTCCCAAATATCCATATTTAACTTACATTTTCTGATAGCTCCCTTCATATTCTGAGATGGTAAGTTTATGCTTTCATGTTTTGATTTATTAGCCTAAGAGAGTAATTCCCACTGTAGTCATTGGAAATTTCTTTCTTACCCTTAAACATTTAAATTTTCCAATACAACTACAATTTTTCAGTTAAAGCAATAATTAGTATTTATACTTTAAAGACTAAATATTGTTCAGTGCTAAGATAATGTACAACGATTATCTGCCCCCAGATTGTTTTCTTGGAATTGTTTCCTTTTCTTAGTTTTTTATACATGTGCTATTCGATCCTAAAACATTAACAGATCTATCTAATGTCTGGCAATAACTGTTTCCAATTCTCAAATATACCAAATAATCCATCAGTTCAATATTTTTCCTTCCTGGAGACTTCTCTCCTCAGAAATCTACTCTCTTGCTCTAATCTAGACTGGTTACACTGTAGTTTAGACTGGTCCTGTAGCCCAGATGTCCTGGTAGGACTCTCTTTAGTTGTTTTGATTTTGTAATTGTTTTTGAAAGAGAATTTGCTAATGTGAATATAAAATGCAGAAGCATTAATATTTTAAAGAGAACCTAAATTATTAATATATCTAGCTTCTATGTCCTAGATTCACCAGCCTAGATTCATAAAATGAAGTTAAATTTACTTTTAATGCCCAAATTATAGTAGTTTATGATTTTATAATTTGAGTGTAGGCTGTCTGTACCATTTCCTTTGTAATGTGTCCTCAGAATTTTTCTAGGGGTCCTACTAGAGGAATATTCACATGTGCTCACCAATTCATCTATCTACTGATTACCATGAAGCACTTGCCATGTTCTTTCTCTTCTGCTTTAGCTCCTTGGTCAGTGTGCATTGCCTTAAGTACTTGTTTGAAGGTGTTGATAATATTCTTCACTGCTGATGTATTACTCTGAGCAGGCTTTGTATATAGGTCAAGGATGTTTTCTCTTGATGTTTCCAGTTCCAAGAATATGCAGAGGTCCTAAGCTTGTTTTTGAGAGGTAATATAAATGATCCTTTCTCCAATTCTGCATTACTTTCCTTCTTCCCCTTTTTCATTGGCTCAAGTCCAGAACCCATAAAGATTCTTTTAGCTTCCCTTTTTGTACTTTTAAATTACATAGTCCCCCTCCCATCACCTTCCATTCACACCCAAAACAATTATTGGTCACAACTGACTGCTAACCATCATCTCTATTGGGGTAGCATAGAAGCTAGACAATGTAGAGACACAGCTCAGATGCATACAGTAGTGTCCCTTATCTGAGGTTTTGTTTTCCATAGTTTCAGTTTCTCTTGGTTTATAACAGTCCAGAAATATTAAATGGAAAATGCCAGAAATAAACACTTCGTAAGTTTTAAGTTGTATGCCATTCTGAGTAGCATGGTGAAATCTTGCACTGCCTTACTTTGTGCAACCTGAAAGAAACATCCCTTTATCCAGGACTGTATGCTATGTAAAGACCATTAGTCCCCATTAGTCACTTAGCAGCCATCTTAGTTACCAAATTGACTGCCACAGTATCTCAGTGCTTCTATATAGTGTTTGGTAACATCAGTATTTTTAGGCATCCATTGAGGATCTTTAAGTTGTCAGTGTCAAAGTGACACCGACACTGACAACTAAAGAAGGAGAGATTTATTTTTGGCTCACAGTTTGAGAGGTTTCAATCCTTGGTTAGCTGACTCCAAGGCAAGAGCATCATGCCAGAGACTTATGGTGAACAAAAGTTACTCACTTCATGGCAGCCAGGAAGCAGAGCATGGGGGAGAAATGTATCCTTCAAAGGTATGCCTCCTGTAACCCACTTTCTCTAAATGGCCCTCCTCCCTAACAGCACATTTACCTATGAATATCAGTGGACTTATCCACTGATGAATATGGTACCCTATAATCTAATCATATCTCCAGAAGTCTCTCAATTCAGTCAAGTTAACAACTAAGCTTAACTGCAGCAGTTGGATAGGACTACTATAATTTTATTACCAAACTAAAATGTTTAACATTTATGTGCTAGTTATTTTTTGAAACTAGAGAAACAGCATTAAAGTGAGATGAAGTATCCATTCTGGTGCTAGAACACTGCTTGTTACTTATGAATTATGGGCCTTTTAATCCATCAAATAAAATTTTAGAAAAGTTTAGAGTCTAATCTCAGTCCAAGTACCACATTGAAAATTCTTAAATATGCCCATATATTTTTGTAAAAACTCAAAGAGTTTTTTGCCCTGGAAAAATTTGGAAACCTTTGGTAGATACTTTAACATCTTGAGTATACATACATGTACATACATTCACTGAAATACGACTGAAACATGGAGCTGAAATATGGTTATCTTCTGTATCCCCAGATCACACATTCTTGGGTTCAAGTAAATTTGAATCAAAATGTTTGGGAAAAAATTGCTTCTGTAGGGGTTGGGGATTTAGCTCAGTGGCTCACGTGTTTGCCTGATAAACATGAGGTCATGAGTTTGATCCCTGGTATGAAAAAAAAAAGTTGCTTCTGTGTTGAACATGTACAAACTGCTTTTTTTCATTGTCATTATCCCATAAATAACAGAGTGTAACAACTATTTACATAGCATTTACATTGTCTTAAGTATTATAAATCTTTTAGAGATTATTTAAAGTATATAAGAGGATGCTTATAGATTGTATGTAAATGTTGTACCATTTAATATAAGGACTTGAACATCTGAGAAATTTAGCTTCTTTTGGGGTCTTTTGGGATTCCCTTTGAGCAACAAATTTCAGTAAATATTTCAGACTTTTTACTAATTCACATTGGTCTTCCCTAAAAAATGTTTAACTTGCTAACTGGGTTCTAATGTAGCATATTGCTCCTGATAAATCATCCAAATGTGAAACTCAGCTTACCTTTCCTATGACATCCATTAACAACTTGAGAGCTCGAGGATCATGAACTAATGAGTCTGTGTAAAAGGAGCCTAGGTATTTCTTTGGATCAGTTGGATTGTCCTGGGCACATAGATCAGGGCGCATGTTGAATCCATGTGAGATTCTTCCCACTGTGAAAGGGAACATACCACCTGTAAGTAAAATACATAAGTCAGAAATGTGAATTAAAAGGGATTCCTTTCAGTCTTGGTGTTTTGTGCAGAGAGAAGTTACCATAGCTCAACTGATGGACAGTATTTAAAGGGACATGGATGCAAATTATAGGAGATGATACAAAAGAAATGATATGATTCATCTAGAAAGTCAGACATGAGAAATTTATCCCAAAGAGAAAAGACAAACATTCAAAGATGAGTGTCAGTGTTTTCAAATGAGTGTGGTTATCATAGTAAAGTATCAAGACAATATTATCATTTGAGAGACATCTAAATCATTATGGTATTTCCATAAAATGAAATGCTATGCACAAATTGATGAAAAAATGATATAACTCTGTATTTATTGACATGGAACAATATCTTCCCTATTTATTGGGAAGGAAAAACAGGTTAGAGAATAACATTTATAGTGTGATATATTATGTATGTAAAAGTGTATATGTTCAAAAGTCACAGTCTCAGTTACCTTCAGGGACTAGGCAAACAATGCAGAGGAATGGATTATGCCTTTGTAAATAATGGAGAATGGTAGAGACTGGAAAGCTGTTGGTCTGGTTAGAGAGATTTAAATAAAAACAAATGTAATTAAACATGGCATAGTGCCTGCATGGCAGGTGTGAGGTCGTGAATTCAATCCCCAATACCAAAACAACAAAAAACAAACCAAAAAATTACACCCCAAAATGCAATTAAACAAAAACTAAACTTGCCTATAAAGATGGAATTTGGTCCTAATTATCATATGACTAGAATTATGAATGGAAAGTTGTTATAGTCTTAACTGTATTCATCCAGAAAAACTCTGTTGAAGTTCTAATTTTAATATGACTGTATTTGGAGGCAGAGCCTTTATAGAAGTAATGAAAATTACTTGAGTGCGCAGCCACCTTATCTTTGTAAAAGGGCCAAACACATTCACTGGAAGAAAGATAGTCTGTTTAATCAGTGGTGTTGGAAAAACTGGCTGTCCATATACCGAAAACTAAAACTAGACCCATGCCTATCATCATGCACTAAATTAAAGTCAAAATGAATCAAGAATCTAAATATTAAAACAGAAACACTAAATCTGCTGGAAGACAAAGTAGGTAAAAATCTTGAAGACATAGGGGTAGGTAGAGAATTCATGAACAAAAATCCAACTGCATGATTCCCAGAATCAATAACTGGGATCTTGTCTTATTAAAATGTTTTTACATGTCGAAAGAAATCTCCAACAGAGTAAAAAGGAAACACATTAATTTTGAAAAAATCTTAGTCAACTTTCCCTAAGACAAAGGACTTCTGTCTAGAACATGTAAAGAATTAAAAAAAAATTAGACCCCCAAAATTCAAAGACCCAATCCAAAAATGGGCACCTGAGATGAATACACGGATCTCAGATACAGAAATATAAATGGCAAATAAATACATGAAAAAATGTTTAGCATCATTGGTCATTAAAGAAATGCAAATTAAAACAGCACTGAGATTCCATCTCACTCCAGAAAGAATGACCATGATCAAGAAATCCATGAATAACATATCCTGGAGAGGCTGTGGGGAAAAGGGAACTCTTCTGCACTGCTGGTGGGAGTGTAGACTGGTGCAACCACTGTGGAGGTCAGTCTGGAGGTTCCTCAAAAATCTGGGATTGGAATTCCCATTTGACCCAGTTATTGCACTTCTGGACGTATTCCCAGAAGAACTGAAAACATCATATCACGGTGATATATGTGCACCCATGTTTATAGCAGCACAATTTGTAATAGTGAGATCTTGGAAACAACCTAAATGCCCATCAACTGAGGAATGAATAAAAAAGATGTGGTACTTTTATACAATGGAGTACTGTTCAGCTATAAAGAATGATCACAGTGAGATTTTTAAAGTAAATGGATGCAACTTGAGACTGTACTCATAAGTGAAATAAATCAAACTCACATGTGTAAATACCATATTGTCTCCCTAGTGTAAGAAATGGTAAGTGTACATAAGATACAAAATACTTAATAAATACAGTGAAAGGGTAAGAATCTGCTCACAGGGGGAAAAATAATATCCCAGGGAAAAAGAGGAAAAATAAAAAGGAAGGGAAAAGAAAAAATATCTAAGTTTGTATAAACACACTTAGAATAGCTAAGATGATTGTGCTACAAATTCTATAAGTTCTTGGGCAAAACAGTTAATGTTCATAAGATTGGAACAGTTTTTACATGTTCATGTCTGGTGATTTGAGGAACTCTTTTGAAGATCACTATGTCAAATAACAACCTTAGTTATGTTCCTACCACCTTGTTTTGAAGGCCTATATTGTCATTGTTTTGGGCTCTTTGCTATTGCTATTTGTCTTTTTTGTTTCTTGTTTTTCTAGTAATCTGTTTTGTTTTGTTTTTCCCTCTAATATAGAAAGGATAGGTATACATGTAGAGGCTTATACATGCCTAGAAATTCTCCTAAACAGTTTACAAGAATTGATTATATTATGCGTGATGAAATGAACAGCTATGGAAAGGAAAGTGCTCTAAAGGATATAACTATATGGATGTTTAAGTGTGTAAGATAGATGACCATATTACTAAGTTTCCTTTAGATCATTGAACAGAATGGTTTGCACTGTGAATGTTTGAGTGTCCACTTTTTATGCTTAGATTTTGTAACTTGAACAACTATTTCTAAGAGTACAATACCTTATCAACAAGTAATTTCTTAGTGTTAATATTTTTCTTTGAAATTCTGTATTCTACTTTTTTTGGTTTTGTCTTGTTTTTCTTTTAAAAAAAAATGAACAGCTACTTTGAAGAAAAAGAGACACTATGGTATCCATTGCCGATTTTGTATCATCATGCTGTGAAATCCAGTAATGTTTTATTCTTTGTTCAGAGTGTCTTTAGTCTGTTTTGTACTGTTTAATTTCAACATACATGAAGGTATGGACAGTTATTTTGAAGAGAACAAGAGACACTATGACAGCCATTGTTGATTTTCCTATTGTCTGCTTTTGAAGGCTTGTAATGTCTTCATTACTCAGTTCTGATCACTTTTATACTATTTTATTTTGTATGAATTCATTGTGTGTGAAGATAGACAACTATTTAGAAGAAAATAAGAGACATTATGGTAGCCTGTTGTCTTGCTTTGAAATCTGTGTCAGTTACATTGTTTTCTTCTAATCTGCTTTGTTCTGTTTTGTTTTACTCTCTTTAAAATAAAAAAAAAAAGAAAATTACTTTAGTGTGGAAGGTGAGGCTCTAATCCAGAAAGATAGATGTCCTTATAAAAAAGAAGAAATACCTGTGCTTTCCCCTTTCCTTTCCCCCATTTCCCTTTCCACTCCCTGGCCATGCATACCCAAAGGAAGGGGCATCTGTGAGCTAGGAAGAAAGCTCTTATGAGAAAGCCCCCCTGCCAACACCTCGATCTTGGACTTCTCTAGTCTCCAGAACCGTGAGAAAATAAATGTCTGTTGTAAGCTGCCTAATCTGTATATTTTGTTATAGCACGCTAGGCTGATTAATACAAGTAGGGTCTTACCTCCATGTGCAAAACATACTTTCAGTTTAGGAAACTTCTCAAACACCCCACCCATTATCATTGAACAGACAGCTATAGTGGTCTCTGCAGGCATTCCTGAAAGAAGAAATAGTCACAAAGTTCAAACTTGTCCCCTTCATCCAGAAGATCCTCAGTGACATTAATTACCAGGGAAATAGCAGGTAATATCTGGGGAATTTCCAGTGCCAATAATCATTGGGTTCCTATTCCCAAGAGTGGTTTGGCTGTATATAGGCACTACTAGGTGAGGAAAGTCATTGGATGCTTATTACTTGCCATCTGCAGGGAGAAGAGTGTAGTGGCTAGGGCATATTTTGTCCTGATTCTCTTGGATGCATGAGGCAAGCAATATATAAGGAGTCTGAGCTGAGTGCTAGCTCTTGCAATTCTCTGCCTTTTGGCCTGTGATAAGCATTGCAAATAATGACATTACTAAGTTCTTGGGAAGAACTTCATGTTGGAGATGCTCAACAAATACTAGTTGTCCTCTGTATCTCAATTTCCTTGTCTGTAAAATGATCATAATAATAGCTAGGTCCTGCCACTGGGTTGTTTTAAGGATTAGGAGACAGCACCTGACAGTTATTGCTCACTAAATATTAACTGTTTTTGTTATTTCTGCCAAATAATTGCTGTCTCTCATGGTTAAGGTTGAAAATTAGTGGATTAATGTGAATTATTTCAAGTGCTTTGTGCTCCAAGGAGATGTAGCTAGTCCATGGTCCATGTCTGATGTGTTTGTGCCCAAGGTGCCACTTTGGGTAGCATTGCCACATGATTGCTTTTCAGACTGTGGCTCAGAGATCTCTGACTGCTCCATATATACACTCTGCACTTTATGGGGGCACCTATTTTTGTTCTGTTGATTAGGGTTCCCCTGGACACTCATTTTGTCTGTCAGTGCTCCCCAAGGAGAGATGCCCTATCTCTTCAGCTTCCTGATAATTCTAGAAGAAAAATGGATTCATATCCATCTGTGAGTAGTTTGGGGCAGAGTTCCCTGATGGCAAGGGGATGGACAATGCCACTTCCTTCTGTACCTGTTTTTTTTTTTTTTTTTGTCTTTTTGAGACAGGGTCTTGCTATGCAGTTCAGGCTGGCCTTGAGCTCACTTTGTAGCCCAGGCTGGTCTCAAACTTGCAACAATCCTACTGCCTTAGCCTTCCAAATGATGATATTACATGTGTACACCACCACACTCAGCTTGGATTTGTGATTTTGCTTCCTATTAATTACTTGAGACATAGCCCCACGAGCCATTCTCCACAGAGCCAAAGTTATAGTCACAATGGATTGTGACCCTTCCTCCAATCTACTACAATCACCTTTGTATTCACAGTAAAGTTTTGAAATTAACCTATTTGTTTATGATCTGTGTATTCGATTATCATCCCTTTTCTTTGATTGGAATGTAAGCTTCATGGGGACAGCAGTTTTGTTTATATTTCATATACTGGGCTTGGCATGGTGGAAAGATCAACATTTATCTATTGCATAAAGAAATGATAAAATGATTATATGAAAATACTGATGTCAAAAGTTGTAATTTATAAATAAGATTATGAAATTTGTCAAGGTTTTGTGAATCAAAATGAGATTATTTGGGGATCTAGACATCAATATGTTCTTAAGCAACAATTAGTAGGAAAAAGTTAGTGGAATATATGTGGACACCTGCTATATAAAATACTTTGGTTTCCACTAACAATTACAGGACTATAAAATATGTAAAATACCATAGCAGAAAGAAACCACTGGAGGAATCCAGACAAGGCATCTTATTTACAAATGAGGAAATTATTTACAAAGGAGGTGAAAAAATATGCTACAAATTATACCATGATATAAAGACTAAATGGGAACTGAAATTCTGACTTTGACTTCCTATATGTTGCTTCATTTAATTCTTGATTTTGGGTGGTTGCCATTTTGATTAATTAATAATTACTAATTGGGCTGGCAAGTGAATGAATGGATGGTGACCCCCTATTAAGTCCAATACTTCACTTAAGGACCCACTTTTCATTGAGTTTTTAGATGAGCTGTATGCTTTGGCATGTGTTCTCCAAGTTTTCTTCTTATTGGGTTGATAATGAGAGCTTGGATAGGCCAAATGGGATTTCTCCTCTTTCTTTTTCTGCCACTATTGTGTGGAAACATGAATAAATAATACAGGCGGCAAAGGGCAGAAGAGAGAACAAATAACAGGAACATTGAAAGTCTCTACAATTTAAGGCTTCAAGCTCCTTAGGGTGGAAGGAGTTGACTTTCTACTTGTAATTACAGAGTTGTCATTTATGACAGCTGATCTTGGAGCCTTTTTGGAAGTTTGTATAGCAAGATGCCTTTGGAGTCAGGCTGATCTATGAATTCCATTTTCTCTTACTAACTGTGTAAATTGGACAATGTTCTTAACTACTTCAAGACTCAATTTCTCCATATGTAGAAAGTCATTAAAATGTCAACCTTGTAGATTAAATGTATGATTTACTTATCATGTATTTACTTATGAGCATATTGGATATGATTAAAGTTAAGCAAGGTAATATATACAGTGCTGATCTGAGAGTTCAGTAAATGAGAGTTGCTGTAACTCTCAATCCTGTTAATTTTACTTTCTCTCTTTGATATAATAGGGTTCCACAGGTAATTGGAAAAACCCAAGAGTTGGTCCTCTGTTCCAAACCTCAAGATGACACAAACCTACAAGCCACGGGAGCCAGTATTTGGCCATTCGTCCATCCATCTGCATGTCCCAGGGGTGCACGAACAGGGAACAGTTCAGCCTTTCCGCCACCTTCAAAGAAATAGTAAGAGAAGAAGGTTACAAATACAAGGCACTCTTTTGGGGAACTGCTCTTTTTTCTAAGTCTATATTGATTTTAATAACTAAAATACTTTTGAGGTTGTTTTTGGATCTGTGTAAAAGAGTCGTTAATAAACTGCTCCTGCTTGGAAAATTACAAAGGACATTTAGAATTAATAAAAGGAATTGGTGGATTTTACCATTGAGGTTGATAAATTTAATATATTGTTTGGCAAAATAAATCACAGGAGGCATTCATCACTCAAATATTTTGGCAAAGATGAAACTGCTCAAGCACTAACCCCACACTTCAAATGTAGAGGAAGTTTTCCCTGCTGGGTCCTACTTGGTCTACTCTTTGGGAGGAGGGATGGTTAAGATAGTATCCTAGGAGTCAGGGCAGGAGTCAGAAACTTGAAGTTGTAGGAAGTGAGGAAATGATGGGCTGGGTGCCAGGCTCTTAGGGCTGGGTTGATTCAAGCCTTTGAGTCACTCAGAGCCCAAACTAGGTGGGAATTTTCTGGGGCATATAGGCACTCATGTAGCCCTCAGAGATCCCTGAACAGTCTGCCATGAATCAGATGACCTAGGAAAGGAACAACCTCTCAGAACCTGAGTCAAGGCAAAAACAAGAGATGTGTCATGGGCAAATGTGTTCCAAGTCTTCTGAGAAATGGAAATACCGTCTGGATGGAATGACATTAATTTACCAAAATGTTTACTAAGATAAGTTCCTCAACAAGCATTGAATGTTAGTGCTTACTAAGGTTTAAAAACAGATTTTCCTTAGTACATTTTCTTTCTAAATGTAGGAGTGCTAAAGTGGCTCATCCTATCTTTATTCATAAATATTCGGGTTAACCAGGCTGATGTGATGTGTCTTGTATATGTATGCATTTTTAAAATATAAAAACAGTTTTGGACAACAGGAGACTCTGGGAATGGTAGGCAAAGGATAAATGAAGAAGATTTCTGACTCAACAGGAGATATAAATCTTTTGAAGGAAGAGGGGCTAATTGATTTTTGATAATGGATGCAAAGGCATATGATTGTGGTATTTCATTAGGACTTGATCCCCATTAAGTTTTGTCTGTAAAACTTTATTCTATGTACTTGTAATGGTTCATTTCAATTTAATTCAATAAAAATCTCCTCTATATGAGATATTATGGAGAACACAAGCCCACTTCCTCAGAATCATAAAATTCACTGACAACTTTACTACTCAGGAAACTGAGGCCTAGCTGAGAAAGACACTGGCTGTTGAAGACATAGTCTTTGTAAAAACAAACAAACAAACAAGCAAAGAAACCACCAATGTATTACTCATTGATTAGAAAAATTGAGGCTAAAACTTAGTATGCACCAAAGCTGTTTTAAGAATTTTACAGTTATTGAGTCTAGGCTCATAGTTTAGTGGAGGAATACTTGTTAACCATATACAAGGATCTGAATTCAACCCCCAGTGCCACAAAAAATTTACAGTTATTAATTCAGTTCATTATCAGATGACCACTGTTATTCCTCTTTTACAGAGAAGGAAGCTGAGGCAGATAAAACCTAAGTAACTTACTCAGGTATTATGGCTGATTAAAGTTAGAGCCAGGCAATCTGGCACTACCATTTTATCTGCCTCATATTGATAATAAAGTCATTTTTGTACTTGAAAATGGACATGAGTATGTATAATTAGGTACACTCCATAATAGGAGAGAAGGGGGACACAGGTAAAAACTCTGGACCACCACCAGGCTTACCTTGAAATAACAGTCAGCTTGACTTTCAGAGTTTTCTTGTATTTGAGCATGTTGCTTACTCAAGCTAGAGAGTTGTCAGGGAGGCAAACTTTGCTGACCAAACAAATGTGCTATTAAATCTGGGACATTACAAATCTTTAGGGGTCAGGATATGCTCCTGAATCCTTTAGAGACTGGAAGTTCCCCCAACAATCTAACTAGAATGATTGGTGAGTCAAACTTGTCATACAAATAAAGATAACTGCTTGGACCCCAACTGTCTGCTATTGCCATCTAAGCCCCTTAGTAATTCATAAACCTAATTCTAATAAATAATAAAATGACTTATAGCTAAAATCTTGGTAGTACTGTGCTGAAAACAACTTGAATACGCAAGTAAGAAATCCTTTTTCAAAGCTCACTAAAGTTTGTAAAAAATATTCATGGCATCAGCTAAGCTATTCCAGCCAATAAACTTCAGGAAGTTCAATATTTAGAGAAACATTCAATTTTTCAGGTCATTAGGAGACAATTTAACAGGCAATCCCCACCTGGTGGGCCATTACCATAGATATAAACATGGAAGAGTTTTTGCATATAATTAGAGCTTAAAAAATATTAAATGAATAAATGACAGTAAACATAGTTCCTGGTGAGACTACAAACATCTATTTAAGTCATTATTAAGGAAACAATAGAAAATAATTTACCATTATAATGCTAGGAAGAAAGGAAGGAATTTAAAAAAGCTATTGAGTAAAGAATCATGAATTTTGAATCCTGGCACTAAAGACAGCAGGTATATTTATAGAATGAACAGAAAAAAGAGAAAGGCTAGTGGAAAAGGCTATGAGATGACAGATACTATTTGATAAACATACGTATATACTCATCTTGTTTCATCAAATGTTAACATTTTCATGGCATTATTTTTCATTATATATTTTTATTACACATTTTCAAAATATGTGGCCTTAAAAGTTTGTTTAATTGAGAATTGGTTAAATAAATCACAGCATATCCATGCATTGTATTATTCTATAGTTATTTAAAATTGCATGTTAAGTCAGATTTGGTGGTGCATACCTGTAATCCCAACCTGAGCTACATAGTGAGTTTAAGGCCAGCCTAAAGTACACAGCAAAATCCTTTCTCAAATAAAATCACAGATTAAGTTAATTTTCATTTAATTTGGAAATTCTCAGGATATGAAATTGTATGTGTAACACTTTTGATTTTGGTGAATATACAAATATTTTTCTTTCCACAATTTCTTTAAAATTCATATTTAAAAAAATTTAAAAATATTTTTCCAAAGTTAAGAAATATTTTTTATGTCATTACTATAGCTCTTATGCACAGAGGCTGTGATGAGGATGATATTTAGGCTTCCAAAGGAGAAAAAGGGGGATGGAAAGAAAAGATTTCATCACTGAGTTAACTCAGAACTGGCCTACCAAGCAGTTGCACTGTTCCTCTTCTGTAGAATGGCCCATTCATTTTTTTTTTTTTTGAAGGAGTTTCAGTTTCCATTTCTACATCTAAAGTCGTTGGCATCTCTGTCTCCTCACCCTGCAGTGGGGTGGTATCTTTGTCTCCCCACCATCCTCTAAAGCAGTGCTTAGTCCTGGCCAGGTGTTCTGCAGTTGTCCCTTGGCAAGGTGATAGCTGCATACTCACTTCATAGAACTGGAAGAGTTCCTGCTCATTCAGGTCCCATGTGTTGATGTGGGAGCCAATCTGGACCCCTGGAAAGCCCAACTCCTTTACACAGCGCTCCATCTCCTTGATGGCCAGCTTGGGAGCTTGCATGGGCAATGTTCCCAGACCCACAAACCTCCGGGGATGGCTTGCAACTGTGGAAGCTAAGTCATTGTTTAAAATCTGACACAGGTCTAGAGTATCCTGAGGTTTGGCCTGGTGGAAAAAGGAAAGGGAAAAATCATATTGTTCAAAACATACTTCTTTAGACATTTCTCTGAAGACCTCTTGGATAAGATACTTGTCTTTTTTTCAGTGGCTTTACTACTCAGCAAACTGAGGCCCAGCTGAGAAAGACACTGGCTACTGAAGACACAATCTTTGTAAAAACAAACAAACAAACAAACAAACAACAACAAAAAGCAAAGAAACTGCCAATGTATTACTCATTGATTAGAAAAATTGAGACTAAAATCTATCATTAAGCCTTGCATCCTAATTACTGGACTATTCCATTCTATAAATGGAATGGGAATGGCTCCGCAACAAGGAGACTGGGTCTGGCACAGTGTCTGAAGCCACAATCAAGGCACTTTTTTGCTGCTGTTCAAGATATACCAAGTCTGTTTAGGGACTTCTCTATCCCTGCCTGTCCTCCTCCTCATTCTTTCTGTTGGCTGTGGCATTCAGGGCTGGCCTTAGCAGAACACAGAACCAGATGAAATTTGCATTTCATTCTTCTAACTTCTCTTCTTGTTTCCTTCCTTTCAACATCATCCTATGGCTAGGAATTTGGAATCCAAGATGTTTGGTCAAAGTGGTTTGATAAGTTCAGGCATACTAAAGTTTTGGTGTTTTAAGTAGTGAATCTAGTTATAGGAACAAAGCAAAACTGAATCCCTAATAGTGGATTACTGAATTCAGGTGGAAGAAGTGTGTGTGAGTGGATAGTTTTTCATTACTTTTTTTTTTTTTTTTTGGTACTGGGAATCTAACTCAGGACCTCATGCTTGCCAGGCAGGCATTGAGCTAAATTCCCAGCCCTCTCATTGCTTCTTAAATCACAATAGGAGTAAGTGCACATGTACTTTGTGTATCCTCCACAGGCAGAAAATCGTGCCTGAAACTTTCTTGTTTTGGAAAGGTGTCCAATTCTAAGACACCCCTTTTAAATTGGATATTTATCTGGAAGAGGAACGTATTAGACCTTGAGCATCTTAATTCAAAACATTCTTACCTCTGAATATATTGGCTTATCATTTCCCCAGCAAGATATTTCAGAAATGAGACATCAGACAGGTAAATTCTAGAAGTTTTAAGGTTGAGTCTGTATTGTTAAATGGAATTATAATGCAGATTTAAATGCCATGACATACTGGCTTCTCTATTAGATTGAGAGCATGACTAAGATAATAGACCTGGGAGAGCATACTGCTGATCTTTAAAAGGGAAGGTAGCTTGAAGGGGAGCAGTGGTGAGGGCTTGATCCACCTATTGGAGAGCTGGACTTGAGCCTCCACTATTAAGGAGATAGCTTGAGGTTTCACACTCACCCAGTAGCTAAACATGATGGGAACCGTGGACAGAGCTTGTACTGTCACTCCTAGACACAAAGAAAGGCAAAGCTTGGTGAGAATGGCCCAGGCACCCGTTCTGTCTCCTTCCTAGACACCTCCTGCCAGCCTCCCTTGTTTCTCTCTGTGCTTCTTGTTTCAGGTCCTCTTCAAGGCCTCCCTCATTCCTTAGCCTCAAGTTCTTGAGAGAGAGATAAAGGTTGGAGAAAACTGAGATCACTTAAGAGAAACAAGCTGACTGCATTTGTCAAGGGTTTCTTCCATGCTTTTTTTTCCTGTGAAGTTTTATTTAAGCAATATATTTCTTTTTATCACCCCTGCCTTGAGTTTTCTACTTAAGTCATGGAGGACACAGTATATTTCTTAGCTCCCTCCTCTGTCTTCTTCCTTTCAACTCCTAAGTCAACCTGGATGGATTCTAATGCTCTGGAATACCCAGAATGGGCTACTGAATTTGGATCTAGAAATCTAGATATAAGATATCAATAATCTTTTGTTTTTTAGGAGAACATGGAATTGTTGTAAGGATTAAATAAATTAATGCACATTGAATGTTTGCAGCAGCACATAGTACAAATTCAAAGCTCAGTAAGAATTAGTCTGACTGTTCTCTCAAGGACAGCCATGGAATTAAACACAAAAAAGAGTCATGCACTTCATCTATTCTGTAGTGATAAATAATGATATCTGACACCAATCATCAAATTTCATTTGCACTGCTTTTCTCTTTTAAAAAGCTTTGCATTGGTGACAAAACTTTGCTTTTTACTATAGATCTAAGAAACATGTTTTTCTCTAGTTTCTTTCCCATTCCAATATATACTTGGAGTTTCTATACTACATACTGTGCAGTAGTCTGCAGAACTGATTCAGGCTTTCTTTATAGTTTCAACTGAAGTCTACTTAGATATATTTTTAATTGTTAGAAATATATGAAATAATTATTGGACAAAAGCATCCTATGCCATTCTGATATGCCAGGTTACCTACTCATTTTGGACTGCCAAGTTGATTCCTTTTTTTTTTTTTTTTGCAGACCTTGGAATAAAATAAAATCTCCTACCATTCCTGTACATTTATCTGAAATGTTAATAAATTTGTTTTTTTTATAAATTTTTTTGATTTTTTTTTATTTAAAGAAAAAAACCATGTAAAGGGTAGAGATAATATAGAATTACAAAAAAAAAAGATAAACAGTGATAAATTGCATATTGTCCTGTTTAGAAATAGCTGTTCAAGTTACAAAATTAAAGCATACAAAGTAGATATTCAAACAGTGAGACTGTAAACAGCTATGCATGCATGAGTCTCTACATGTATTTCTATACTTTCTGTATTAGAGGGAAAAACAAAACATAGCAAGACAAAACAAAACAAATTCCTATAAAAACATGAAACCAAAAAGTCATATAAAACCACAATACAAGGTGATCTACAATGATTACTGTGTTGTCTCTTATTATCTTCATTAGAATTGTCTATATCATCAGGCATAATTGAATATAGCAGTATAATTGAATATAGCACTACATAACAATATTTAGTAAAAATAAAATATTGTAGACAGGATAAAACTTCAAAGGCAGGTAATAATCAAACCAGAGTGGATATTCTAGTGGATCTTGTCATCTTAAGTGCAGTTATCTATACTCTCAGACTTGATATTATCAATCATAACAGCTTTGAATAAAATCATCAATACAAAACAGCAATCTAACAAACCAGATTCAATTACGATCAGTCATGGTAAAGCAGTGTAGGTTATACAGAGCTTTAGATTAAGTTAATAGGAAATTAAGGTTGATTATCATACTATATCCTGCTATTTTTGGGATAACTGTCTGTGCCTTCAAATCTAGTACAAGTAGAATGACTGGAACAGAATATAATACATCTAAGCAGAGTGATGTGAGTAATGTGGGTTTTAAATCCTGGTACACTATTAACAATATAGTGTATCAAGGCCATCTATGTTAGAGATTCTAGCCATCCTTCTCTGCCTTATTTCTGCTATGCTATTTTTCTGCCTTTGTTTGTCTACTTTTCTCCTTCATTCTACTGCCTGCCTGTTCATTGAGGCCTTTCTGCCACTGTTCCTAAAATTATGGTATTTTTTTTTCTGTCTCTCTAGAATGTCCTTCAGTATTCTCTGTAGGGTTGGATTGGTGGTCACAAACTCGCCCAGTTCCTCTTTGTCATGGAAGCAGCTTGTTTCTCCATTAATTTCTAGTGACAGTTTTGCAGGGTACATCAATCTGGGCTGGAGGTTATTTTCTTTCAGGGCTTGGAATACTTCACTCCAAGCTCTTCATGATCTGATCGTCTGTGTCGAGAAGTCTGCTGTGAACTTGATGGGCTTTGCTTTATAAGTAATCTGTTTCCTTTCTCTGACAGCTTTTAATATTCTATTTTTATATTAAATTTCTGGTATCTTGATTATTATATGTCTGGGTGTAGATCTGTTTTGGTTGTAGGTGGCTGGAGTTCTGTATGCCTCACATAACCAAATGTTATTTTCTTTTCCCATGCTTGGGAAGTTTTCCTTAATTATTTCCGTGAGTAGCCTTCGTAATTCACCTGTTTGTATTCCTGCTTCTTCATTCACATTTCTTATTGTTAAATTATAGATTCTTTTGTCATCTTCTAGCCTTTGTATTGTTACTGTCTGTTTCCTTGTTATTTTTAAGAGATCTTTCCTTTCATGATCACACATTGCAAACTTGTCTTCAAATTTTGATAGTCTACTCTTAGTTTCTTTTAAGGAGTTTTGCCAGCTTTCAATGGAGTTTTTAATTTCCTGGTAATCTCTTTGAATCTGCTTCATGTATTTTATATTTTCTTTATATTCTTTATTGAATGTTTCTCTCCTTTTTTTGTGTTCCTCCCTTCTTCCATCTGTATCTTCCTGAGAGATGCTTCCTGAGAGCATTCTTTTATTAATCTACTTATATCTTGCTTTACCTGATTTAATGTTTCAGTTTTGAGCTCATCTGCAAGGTCCCAAAGATATCTCTTAATGTCCATTGAAGCCATGTTTGATGTTGCATGTTTGCTGCCCTCAGTCTCTTTTGTTTTTCCCTCTCCTAGATCAGTGTTGTCAGGGTTTTGAGCTGGGGGCTTTTTCTTGTTTCTCTCTCTTGTCATGGTTTTGGTTTCTTCCATACAGGTGTATAGTGGAGGTCTCAGCCCCTTTCCTTGTTGGTTATGGTTCTTCTGAAGCATGCTGGTGAGGGATTTCTGCCTTCTCCTGTTTGCTCTTGTCACTAAGGTGTAAGCAGAGGCTGTGTATGCTGGCCCCTCCCCATTGGGCCAGTCAAACTTCAGGGGCCTTCACTAGGTTAGTGTGTGCTAGGTGTAGGGAATCAATTTGGGTCGGCTTACTGAGTCCTGGCCAGGGGCATGACCCAGTCCAGGCAAATCCCACAAATCTGCTCTGAGGAGGGAGCAATCAACTGAAGTCACTGTTGCCCCTAGTTCAGGCTCCTCCTGCCAGATTCCAACATGCTGCCCACTTGGTTGTGCCCTTTCTGTGGGGAGTCTTATTCCCAGCACTGACTGTAGATTAATGAAGGTCCCTTCACCGGCTCCGTTCTCCATTGTGCTCACCAACCCCTGACTTCAGCATGGCTGTGGATCCTGTGAGTAGCAGCGGGAACAAGTTTGGGCAGCTTTGCTGGCCGGTACAAATTCAGGCTGGCATGAACTTGGCAGGTTGCATCGAAAGTGCCATGTCCAGTAGTTTTAGCTGTTCCAGTTGTAGCCCCAAGACTGCATGTTTGATGAGCTTTTTTTCATTTCAATTTCTTCCTGTTTCAAGAGGATCCATTTCCCTTTGTCTGGATCTCTCCAGGATGTTTTATTCTGGCATATGAGTTGTTTCTCCTGGGAGGCTTTGTATTTTGTTGCTCACTGATCGGCCATCTTTAGCTCCTCAATAAATTTGTTTTTGAGCATGTGTATAAATTACTTGTTTTGATTCAAATCTAGACCACAGGTGTCAGAATTTTGGCCAGACAATGTTGGTGGTGGCAAGTTCCCCATCATAACCTGTGGGCACTGCTGACCTGTATTGAGAAAGCTTGACACATTTCCTTAGTATGTGCTTTCTTCAGGTGGTAGTAATAGTATTAAGTGGATGGAGTATCATATTTTAATGTTTGAAGTTCTTTAATATTATGAGGACTTGTTTCATTTTTTAGATAAGAGATAAAGAATGCAAGAAGTTCTTAGAAATTGTTAGAAATTCAGCTTTGAAAGAAAAATTTCCTTTTTTCTGGGTTTTCATCATAGAAGTATTCTGAGATTATCAAGTTAACTCTAAATTTTTTAAATCTTATTTCACCTCCACCTTTATGCATCAGTGGATGTGTTCTGTGTATAGTACACTGAGACAAACTACCGAAATTGAATACCAAGTCTAACTAAACAGGTCATTGGTATCCTTAATCTGTGATTTCTAACTTTGCTGTTTTAATTGGTTCTATAATAAATTGACATTACATATTTGAACTAAAAAAGCTTAAGTAAAATGCCTCTGGAAAATTTTTTGTGATAGACTTTTTTTGTACTGGGGATTGAACTCACGACCTCACACTTTTCAGGCAGGTGTTTATCCTGCTGAGCCAAATCCCCAGCCCTGATATACTCTATTTGTAAATAGGATGTAGTTAACTGTGATGTGTTAAACCAACTTGAATAAGTTAGAAAAGTTCTGTGTGTGTGTGTGTGTGTGTGTGTGTGTGTGTGGGTATCACCAACTAATAAGCTTGTAGCCTGGATAGAATAAAAAAGGAACAAAGAAGAAAGAAGTTTTCCCTTTTTGTTTGTTGAAGGTGCTCTGGTCTTTGCTTTGCCTTTGAATGTTTCTCTCCCATTCCTTCAGGTTTTCAGTACAGACTCTTCAGCTTTCCAATGCCGACCCTTTGGCTTTCTGAGATGGACTTACTCTGGACTCTGCAGTGAGCTCCAGATCTTTGACCTTTGACTGAACCCTCTGGCTATCACCATGCAGTCAGTCATTTTGCATTCTTCTACCCTTGATTTTGCAGATGGCCACTGTAAGCCTCTCTAGTAAATACTTTATATAATCATATGAAATCTGTTCCTCTAATGATCTCTACCTGATACAGGTTTTGATACCATGAGTGGGATCAGGAGGCTTTCACCCAGATTTCAGAGGAAGGCCTTAGAAGCCAGACAGTGTGCCCCTAAGAGAGCAGTATTGTGAAGCTGTTAGAGTGAAGCCAAAAGTGAAGTGAACCCTGAGAGATCAAAGAAGCCAGGAATGTGGAGCAACTGAGGAAAGCTGCATGGAAGAAATAAAGTCAGCCCAAGAGAAAAGCCAGAAAGTCTGCAACCACAGGCAATGCTGCAGGGGCAGAATTCCACAGGACCTTTTTATACTACATCTCACTGAAACTTACCCTATGTGCTGGACATAGAGCTAGAGAATTTAATATTTGCCCTGCTGGGTTTCAGTATTTCTTTGGTCCCATTGGTTTCTATCCTCCATTCCTTCCATTTAGAATGGTAATGTTTATCTTGTTCCATTGTATATTGTAAGTGTTTAACTTTCTTTTTGATTTTTATAGGTGATTATGTCACCTATAAAAGAGTTTGCCTTGAGTCTCAGGGGAGACTTTCTTTGGAATTGAACTTTTCAGCAGTTCTGAAACTGTTAGGATTTTGTTATTACTCAGAGATAGACTAAGCACATTTTGCATAAAGAGACGTGGATGAGTCTTTGGGGGCCAAGGGTAGAAGGATAAGGTTTATGTCTAGGTGTTACTCTAAAGCTTCATGTGATTATAGGCAGGGCTTTTGTAAGGTGATTGGATCATGGAGCATGATATTCATGGTGGATTACTTCACTGATGAGTTCATAGCTAAATGTGCTATTAAAAAGTGGAACTTGGTCAAAAGAGGTGAGTTACTAGGGGCATGGCCTGGAAGGGTATAATTCCCTTCCCTGATTCTCCTGTTGTACTCTCTGCTTCCCTGATGCCATGATGTGAGGAGCTTTTCTTTTTTTTTTTTTTTAAATGTTATCTAAAGAGGGGGGAAGCAAAACAGATAAAAGGGCAGAAACAATACAGAATTTCAAAAAAAATAAACAGTAAGAAATCACTATTTGATGCACTACATATTGTCTTCTGGGATATAGTTGTTCCAGTTACAAAATTAAAGCATTCAAAGTGGACATTCAAACAGTGAGGCTGTAAACAATTCTGTTCACCAATCCAATAAAAACTTAGTTACATGGTTATGAATCCTACACACTTAAGTATACATACAGTTATCTCTTTTAGAGCACTTTCTTTTCCTTCTCTTGCTTTTTTAAAAAAATTGTTTAATTTAAAGAAAAAATTTTAAAACAGAAAGAGGGTAGAAACAATACAAAATCTCAAAAAACAAAACAAACAAAAAACAAAAACAAAAATAGTAACCAGTAAAAATCACTAGTTGATAATTACATATTTTCCTCTTAGATGCAGTTGTTCAAGTTACAAAACTAAAGTCCACAAAGTGGACATCCAAACAGTGAGACTGCAGTCAGTTTTGCTCATCCATCCAACTAAAACTTTAGCAACATGGTTATTAATTCCACACACTCAAACATACATGCAGTTATAGCCTTTGGAATATTCTCTTTTCCTTTTTTTTTTTTTGCTTTACAATAACTATAATCCATTCTTGTAAACTACTTAGAAGTTCTACACATGTATAAGTCTCTACACATATACCTAGCCTTTCTGTATTAGAGGGAGAAACAAATCACAACAAGTCAGCAATACAAATTCCTAGAGAAACACGAAATGAAAAGAACATACAAAAGCAAAACACTAGGTGATCTACGGTAGTCACTATGAGGTCTCTAGCTATTTTCAATAAAATTGTCTATATCGTCAAATATAATATAAACTTAGCATTGCTTTACATTATTAATTAAATCTAAACATTGGAGACATTATAGGACTTCAAAGGCAGTTAACAATCAAACCAGAATGGGTATCCTATTGAATCCTGTCATCTTCAGAGTAGTTGCCCCTACTCTCAGACTGGACACGCTCAAGCATACCAGATTCAAATAAAATCAGTCAAGATAAAACAGTGATATAACCAATCTTCTCTGTTTTATCTCTGCCATGCTATTTTTCTGTTGTTATTTGTTTACTTTTCTCCTTCATTCCACTGTCTTCCCCTTTCCTTGAGGCCTTTCTGCCTTTATTCCTGGGACCCTGGTGGTTTTCTTCTCTCTCTCTAGAATGTCCTTCAGTATTCTTTGCAGGGTTGGATTGGTGGTCACAAACCATCTCCATTTCCTCTTTGTCATGGAAATATCTTGTCTCTCCATTAATTTTGAGAGACAGTTTTACAGGGTACATCATTCTGGGTTGGAGGTTATTTTCTTTCAGGGCTTGGAATATTTCACTCCAAGCTCTTCTTGATTTGATGGTTTGCATTGAGAAGTCTGCTGTGATTTTGATGAGTTTTCCTTTATAAGTAATCTGTTTCTTTTTTCTGACCGCTTTTAATATTCTATTGTTATGATGGATTTCTGGGATCCTGATTATTATATGTCTACTGGGTGTAGATCTGTTTTGGTTGTAGCTGGCTGGAGTTCTATATGCCTCATTTATCTGAACTTTACTTCTGTTACCTATGTTTGGGAAGTTTTCCTTAATTATTTCTGTGAATAGATTTTTTATTTCATTTGTATTTGTTGCTGCATCTTCATTCACATATTTTATTCTTAGGTTATAAATCCTCTTGTCATCTTCTAGCCTTTGTATCATTGCTTCCTGGTTCCTTGTTATTTTTAAGAGATCCTTCCTTTCACGATCATACTTTGCAAATCTATCTTCAAGTTTTGAAAGCTTGTCTTTAGTTTCTGTTAAAAGGTTTTGCCAGGTTTCAATGGAATTTTTAATTTCCTGATATTCTTTTTGGATCTGTTTCATATATTGTAGGTTTTGTTTATATTCTTCATCAAAGGCTTCTCTCCTTTCTCTGGATTCCTCTATTCTTTCATTTATGCCTACTTGAGGATTACCCAGGACTTCTTTTATTAATCTTCTTATATCTTGGTTCACCTGAGTTAGAATTTCAGATTTAAATTTGACGATGAGGTCACGGATGTATCTCTTTATTTCCGCTGAGGCTGTTTCTGACATTACAGGTTTGCTGCTCTCAACCTCCTCTGCATTTACCTCTGTTGGACTCACTTTCCCTGTTTCTGCAGTTGGGGACCTTTTGCTCTTTCTCTGTCTTGTCATGTTTTCGGCCCCCTTCAGATGGGTGGGTGGTGGAGGTCTCTCCGAAATTTTGATTTAGAAAACAGGTACAACATTTCACAGCTGGGCTTTGCTTGGCTTCAGTCTTGCAACATTGTGGCAAGGAACCATCTCCAGGAAGTGAGTTGTAGAGCTGATTTCCTTTATTTCCATCACAGAAACAGAGAAAATCCAAATAAATAAACAATTGATGCACGAGAAGATTCTAGCATGCATCTGTTCCTGGTTTCAATCCCCTTTAACCCCAGTGCTCAGGAGGGCGAGGCAGGAGGATTATGAGTGGAAGGCCAACCTGGACCACGCAGTGATTTTAAAACCATAGCAAGATCATGTTATTTCCAGGACTCTGGAGACTTAATCCATACTTTTGATGGCTCTTCATTAGGTGATTTCACTGCTCTGATTACCCCGGCCTTCCTCGCCCCCATGGCCTGTCCTCCGTTCCTCCCAGGTCCGAGGAGCTTTTCTTTACTATGACCATCTGCCATGCTGTTCTGCTCCTTGGAGCTACTTGACCATGGATTGTAAATGTGAGCCAAAACAAAACTTTCCTTTGAGTTGTAGGTGACAAGTATTGTCTTAACAATAAGAAAATGACTAAGACACAGGGTATAGAGAATCTTAAAGCATTTAAAATCCATAATCTAAAAGCATTGTAATGGAAGGTCCCTCCTTCCCCTAGTAAAGCTGAAATAGCTGGACCTGATAGAGAAAAGTCAATTGGAAGTTGTTATCAAGAAAATCATACCAAAGGTCAGCTAACTTTAAAGACAGGCATTGCTTTTACATCAGATGCAAACCATTTCTTGTTGCAAATACCTTTCTGATCCATTTCTCTAATACGAATTTCTGGATCCCAGCAATTCTCTTGTACCACTCTGAAGACTTTGCCATCTTTTATCATCTTTGCTTCTCCCTGGGGAGAAAACTCAAATCAGTAAAAGGTCACCTAAAAAATACCTACTTAGGTTAATCTTTCTTTGTATGCTTTGGAACATGTTTCTTCTCTAACATTTTTAGGAATTTTTTTAAAACTTAATCGTTGTGGATATAGAAATTTACTCATTTAATAGAATTCAACTTTTCTTCCTCATGCCCTGCTTTGCCTTGGGGTTGAAAGAATGCAGTGCTCTGTGGTTGTCAGTAATTGGAGAGAGAGGTAGTAATGTCATGGTCATAGCCTTTGGACCTGAATGACCAAGGATGGATGATCACTTTGATTATGTGAACCACTGACTATAAGATCCAAGAGGATAGCCAATGCTTGGAAAATTTTATCTCTATAACATTTTAGAATTGGCAGGAACCTTTGATATAGACTATAGACTAACCCTCTTCTTCAGAAGCAACATATAGATAGTGAAAGTCAGTGGTTTGTTCAGCAGGACAAGACCCACTGGTGTCAACACACATAGGGAGAGGGGACAGTGAAGTGAATCAAACTAAAATCATGTACAGAATTTGGTGTTGAGCTGCTCACTTCCACCATGCACCCTGCCTGTCTACGTATCCTACCTCTTAAAAACTGTGTATTTTTAAATTGACAAATAGTATTTTATATATTTTGGTTTATAACATTATGTTTTAACATGTGTGTTTTGTAGAATAGCTAAATAAAATTAACATCAATTTTTGTGGTAAGAACACTTAAAATTTGTTAGTAATTTTCAAGTATATAATACAGTATTACTAACTATAGTCATGGATGTAGTACAATAGATTTTTTTGAATTTATTTCCCCTGAAATTTTATATCCTTTAACATGTTCTCATCTCTTCTCATCCCTTCTCACTCCACCTTGTTCCCAGTCCCTGGTAATTACCATTCCACTAACTGCTTTTGAGGTTGACTTGCTTTAGATCCATATATAAGTTAATGTTATATTCATCTTTCTCTGCCTTGCTTATTTTATTTAACATAATAACCTCTAGGTTCATTCAGGTAATTGTTGCAAATGATGGGATTGATGGGGTTTCCTTTTTTTTTTTGAAGGGTGAATACTGTTGCAGTTAACATGAAAGGGCAATTTCTCTTCAGCATACTGATTTAATTTCCTCTGGCTATAAACTCAGAAGAGAAATTGCTTGCTTATATGGAATTCCTACTTAAGATAATTTTAGGAAACTATATGAACATATCAATACATACAGAAAAAGCACTTAGGGCTGGGGGTTTAGCTCAGTGGCATAAGCGTCTGCCTGGCAAGCACATGGTCATGAGTTCAATCACCGGTACAAAAGAAAAAAAAAAGAGAAAAAGAAAAAGAAAAGAAAAGGCACTTGGCAAATGTCAACAACCTTTTATGGTAAAAATTTTCAATAGATTAGATATAGAGTGTATATACCTCAACATAATAAAGTTCATGTATTATAATCTCACAGCTAATGTCATACTTGATGAAGTTGAGAGCTTTTTTTCTAAGATCAGGAATAAGACAAGGTTTCAACTTTTGCTACTTTTGTTCAACATAGTACTAAAAGTTTTAGCTAAACAATTAGTTGAGAGGGGGGAAGTAGCTAATCCTAAAGGAACAAGAAAAATTGTCTTTATTTGTAGGAAAAGACTCCACAAAATACTGTTATAACTAATAAGGAATTGAATAAAGTTGCAACATACAGTATCAACACAAAGACTGGTAATAGTTGGACTATCTGAAAAGTAAATCAAGAAAATAATTCCATTTGTAGTAATATCACAAAAGATAGAATACTAGGAATAAATTTAATCAAAGAGATGAAAGATCCATATATTGGAAACTATAAAATATTGCTAAAGGAAATTAAAGAAGACACAAATACATGGAAACCTGTGGTCATGGGTTGGAACAGTTAATATTGTTAAAATGTATAGGTTATATAAAAATCCTATAAATACAATGAAATGTTTATCAAAACTCCATTGAAAAATTTCCCAGAAATAGAAAAAATGATTTTAAAATGTATGAGAAGCCATAAAGTACCCTAAAAAGTGAAAGCAATATTGAACTAAAGCAACAAAGTTAGAACACTAAACACTAAACATAGCAAAGGAAAATTTAAAAAGTGAGGAGATAGTCTATGGAGTGAGAGAAAATACAGTATTAGAGAGCCATACATCTGATAAAGAGATAATATTCACCAAATGTATAAATAATTTAGTAGCAAACAAAACCAAATCCAAAACAAAACTCAAATAACTCAACTGAAAATAAGTAAAAGACTTGAAAAGACAGTTTACAATAAGCCAGCTGTGATGGTGCATGCCTGTAATCCTAGCACTCGGAGGCTGAGGCAGGAGGATTTTTGCAAGTTTAAGCCCAGCTTGGGCTACAAAATCAGCTCAAGGCCAGCCTGCAAAGCGAGATCCTGTCTCCAAAAACAAAAACAAAACACCCCACAATTTTTTCAAAAGAAGACATATGGTCTTAGTCTGTGGGTATATGAAAAAGACTCAGCATCTCTAGTCATCAAGAAAATTCAAATTAAAACCACAATAAGATATGACTTTACCATTTTTTTAGGATGGCCATTATTAAAAAGATAAATGATAGTATTGATGTGCCACAACCCCTGCCTCTGACAGTTGATTATAAAGAATCAGCTCCTGGTCTCCCTTAATTTACATTCAGGAACCCAGAGTCTTTACAAGGCTATACATATGCTCCAGGGATCAGTACTTGATGCTAAAGGAGGAAATAAGAAGTTCCTAGGTCATGCTTTTTAATATTGATCTCAATACCAATAAAGATTTAAAGTAAGCTAATAACAAAGTAGTTGGAGCAAACTGCTCTAATTTATGCTTCCAGAATTCAATCTCATTTTTCTAAACTCTGAAAACCAATTTTTTTTTAGTTAAATAATTTCCTCAGGCCATCATCACTATCCAGATAACCCATTTTAAATTCACTTCTAAATATTTTAAAATCCAGAAAAACAAGGTATAGTGCAAAGTATAATACTATGAGGATCAAGGGCCTTGGGTCCTATGTATGAACCACTTACCATCCTGGGACCTCAGGTTCAACCACTATTATATAACAGCTTAGAATAAATAATGTGTAAGGTCTTTCTGCAGGTACATGGTATGATGTGCCATCCAGATCTCCCTTCAAGAATGAAGAGGACTTATTTTTCCAGATGCTGGGAATATTTCCAGTAGACAGCTTGTAACTGTTAGCTCCCAAGGAGACAGGCTTGCCTAAAATGAACTGCTACCCTCAAATCTTGTTACATTTCCAGGGAAGTCTGTTTCCAATCACTGATCACCATGGAGGTGTAAAAGCCTCTCTCCTTTGGCTTTTTTTCCTCCCAACTTGGGACAAATGCAAAGGATAGCTTCAAAGCCCCATGTGAGTTCAGTTGAGGTCTCCACTGAGACTACATGGCAGCCCTATATTCCTCCCTGGTTTATCCTTCCTTCTCTTCCCTTCTACTGATGTTTTTACATGAAGGGTACTCCTTTATGTACTTACTACATGTGAATATCAGTTTCATAGTCTAAGGGAGCCTAACATGTGGAGTTCCTGACTCTTAAGTTCTAGTTCTATTACCATACCCCAATAAGTTCAAATATAGCTATTTCAGTATCTAATAATGCATGTCTCATCAGCAACATATTTTCAAGCTCAGTATTTCACTGTCAGATTTCCATTCTCCTCCCCTACGCACAGAGCCCATTTAGGCTACCTCTCCCCAGACTATTCACGATGTTATGGAGGTGGGGCTTGAGGTGCTGGATTGGCACAAATGACTCAGTCCCTGTCACCAGGAAGCAATCTGTAATCAGTCTAGTGCTAATACCCTGACAGCCCAAAGGAGTAGGAGAGCTCCATAGAGAGGCCCTCTTGTGGCCACCTCAAACTCGATTTGCTTAACCTGTTTCCTTCTCTCCTGAATCTGTTTGTCCTCCTGGCTTGGTTGCTTCTGTCCTTGATGTCTGCATTATCTTTTTTTTAATCTGTGATAATCCATCAGTTTTTTCACTTTTTTTGGTTTGATACGCTACCGTCCATCCATTTTCCAATACCATTGATTTTTTTTTTTTTTAGCACTGGAGATTGAACTCACAACCCTGCGCTTGCCAGACAGGCACTTATGCTGCTGAGCTAGATCCCTGGCCCAATACCTTTGATTTTATCTCTAATTTATGCTGCAACAGTGCATGTCTGTCTACCTTCACTGCTCAGCCATGGTTCACACCCCTGTACTTGAATGACTGCTTAGCTTCCGGCCCAATCTTTCTGCTTCAGCTCTTGAAAACCTTCAACCCAGTCTGACAAAGCAGTCAGTGTTTAAATCTCCTACACAGATCTTGTCACTATCCCACTTACAATTCTTAAATAGAGTCTCACTACCCTGAAGGTAAAATCCAAAATGTTTAACCTGGCCTGTAAGATGGTGCATAATTCATATGCTTATACCTTTATAAATCATTTCTTAAAAGAGTCTTTTCAAAGTATTCTAATTTAAGTGTTCCATCTGTGTTCTGTTTGGAACCTGACTGATTTAGTCTTAAAAAATATCTAAACACATTAAATAATACTATGTCATTCCTATAGGTGTATGCGTATGTAAGTAAAACTATAAGAAAAGACCTGGAAAAATATCTACCAAATTATTAATAGGAATTACTTTTGAAGGTGCAGAGTGCTAGTTCAAGGGAATTGTAGCTTTATTCCTAAATGCTTAGATTTAAAGGAGAAATTATGCAAATATTATAAGAATGATGCATAAATTAATCTTAATAAAAATATAAGATGAGAACATCATCTAGATCAATGGGTTTCAGTCTGTTTTTTTTTTTTTTTTGTACCAGAGATTGAACTCATGACCTTGTGCTTGGCTGGCAGTCACTTGTGCCACTGAGATATAGCTCCAGCCTCAGTCAATTTTGACTGGGACCTCACATTAAAAAATGTATGTTTCATTGTGCATATAAGAATACTCACATATATTTACACAGATGCAAATCTAGTCAAAAGTTTTAAGAAACATTATTACTTTTACCATGAGGAGTACATTCTGCTATTTTGCTTTGTGATCTATTTTTATTTATATGTCCTAACTTACTACATTAACATTTTGGCTCACTATTGGGTTACAATCTGTATTTTTAAAATTGGATTAGATGATTACTAGCCCTACAGTTATATAAGACAATTATTAGCCCTATAGTTACACAATTCTTTGTCATTCTGAAAATTGCTCCCTGGACTCTTCACCTCCGTTGAACTCCTTTACTGTTGTCTCTTTTTCACATTTAGCACAAAATTGCTGCTGTCTGTATGTGCTTCATTCATGTCGGTGTCTGCTTGGACATCAAGGGCAAAATCATCTTCAGAACAGAAACCAGGTAAGTGGGTGTTTAAGTTAGTATGGGCTGTACCCATACAAAAAGAAGTTAGTATGGGCTGTTATAACAAAGTATCATAGGTATATGGCTTAAACAACATTTATTTTTCATAGCTCTTGAGACTGTAGAGTTCAGAATCAAAGTACCAACTGATTCAGTTCCTGGTGAGGATCTTCTTCCTAGTTTGTAGATCTGTATGCCGTGTTCCCAAATGGTGGAGAGAACTGCAAGCTCTGGGGTATGTCTTCTAAGGCACTAATCCATCATGAAGGCCTTCCTCATGACCTCTTCTAACCTAATCATCTTTTAAAGACATCATCACCTCCTAATACCATCACATTATAGTGTCAAATATGTAAACTGTGGTGGGGGAACATTTAGTTCATTAGAGTGGAGAATCAGACAGAATTATATATGTAAAAAATGCTGAATATCATGCAATATCTGTGTGTCTGTGTGTGTTTGTGTTCCCAAGGTCATAGGAAACACTCAGGGGGATATTTTTGGTTGCTGTTGACCTATAGGTTTGAAATGGGCTCTTTGTCTGCTCTCTTAAGTTGTAGCCTTTAAAATGTTTCCAGGTGTTCTTTCTTTTGGGGAACAATTCCACACACATCCTAACTCCCAAGCAGCTCCTGGTAGGTTGTCACATTAACTAAGAACTGGCTTGCTACTCATATTTTTTTAAATGTTTAACCAACAGATAAGTGATATTTTACAATTCTGATCAAGGCTTTTCCATGGCAAACAACTATCTCCAAATTCATTCTAAAAGTACCAAAAAAACAGAGGTTTAAAAGAAACAAATAGATTAAACCAGAGAAATGTTTTGGTGAAAACCTTGAGAGAACAAGAATCTCCAAAGTAAACTAATCATAGGAGAAGAAGATATTTGTTTACTAAAGAAATGTAGGAGAAAAAAAAGAATTTTAAAATCCCAAATTCTGGATTGTCTCAATGCTCTTGGTTAATTTACATGTTGTTTTCTAGTGACTATAATTTATGACCTCTGTAATTAGGAAAAGTACAGATTTGATTATGTTTTGCTTAGCTTTATGAGAGAGTGGGAAAGAAAGCATCCTTGTTTTGTTCTATTAGACTACTGCTGTAATCAGTTTTGCTGTTGATAAGTAGAGTAGTAAATGTGACTGGAAATTATTTTTATTGTTGTTTGCTTTGGGTGACTTTCTGCTAAATTGATGAAATCTTTTTACAGTAAAGTGAAATGAAGGCCATTCATATCCACTATTGAGGTACAAACTTCAGCTGGAGATACAGAGTAAGAAAAAAATCAGAGGCTGCCTCTATTTCTGCAGTTGGAGTTTCCTGATAAACTTGTAGGCAGCTCCACTCCTAATGTACTTTTCCTTGCAGAGACTTGAAGCCAACTGAAAATGAGCTCTCTAGCTAGAAACTCACATGGGAATACAAGAATGTAACTGTCTTTAAATTGGCACTTAGAGTACGCTCTTTGGAGTTGGTAAAGATGAGTTTTCCCAAAGGTTCTGACTTATAAAACTCTTTAATGATTCCCTGTTGCCGTCAGGATCAAGTACAAAAGTCAAATTTCATTTTGGGCCTAAACTTCTAGATCCTTCAAGTCTCTGCCTCATGAGGCGTATGCTCACCTCTTTAGCTCTTTTCCCCAAACTCTTGTCTGCTGCTGTCCATTCTCCACAGAGAAAACTGTTCATTTATAACTATAAAGATCTTCCAAAGAATTTGCATTGCTTGGTGATTACAATCCAGTCTCATAGCATGTCCTGCAAATCTTTATATAGTTGGCCCCATTTCCTACCATCTTCCCCTTTCATTGTATCTTATCTACATTGCTCTCCTTTCTTGTTCCTTGAACACACTGACTCTTTCCTTCTTGATGTAACTGGCTGTTCCTTCAGCCAGGAATATTCTCAAAGTTTTCTGTGCCTGTCATCCACAGTATTTGCCACATCCGTGACTGAACAGCCTGTTACTCTCTATAGCAGCACTGCTGGTTTTTTTTTCCCCACTGTTGGAATTAATCATTCACTTGTGTTTCCCGTAGCATCTGAGCACCATGAAGGCAGAAACTTTCTCTGTGTTGCTCAATAGCATAGTGCTAGTGTCTAGATTGGTGGGAAGAGTACAAAACAGATTTCATTAAAAAATAATTAATGAGCCAAGCATGGTAGTGTATGCCCCTAATCCCAGCACTCAGGAGGCTGAGGCAGGAGGATCGTTGTGAGTTTGAGACCACCCTGGGGTCCAAAGTGAGCAAAAGACTACCCTGAAGTACATAGCAAGAAGTTGTACAAAGATAAAAACAAAACAAAACCAAAAACAAACAAAAAACCCTAATGAATGGATGAATATATGTATATGCCATGGATCTTCATACTTAAGCTCATTAAAAGATAGCTGATCCCACCAAGTTCCTGGGGTGTGGTCCCTAAATCTGTATTTCTCTCAAGTTTCCAGATGGTACTGAGCCTGCTCTTACAAGGGCCACAGTTTAAGAAATGCTGTGCCAGCCATAGCTGAGTGCTGAGTTCTAGGCTCACATATAGTTTATTTCTATGCTTTTGCTACTTGTCTCCTTTTTCTGGAATACTGTTTTCTTTACTTCATGGGCAAGACTTTAGCCCTGTTTCAAGACTCAGGATTGGCACCACTTCCTCCAAATCTTTTCTAATTCTTGATTCTCAAATCTTTGCTTCTTACTACATAGCACAAAGGGAGTCCTCACCTTACTCTAACCTTACAGCTGCATTGGGTTAACCTGGCACATAACTGTTTTCTCAGACCACAGATCCTCCAGGACCTACGTTAATCCTGTCTATATTCCTACTATAAGCTCAAGAATGTTTCTTTTGAACTCCAAGAGGATACTCTGAAAATGAATCTAAATTCGAACTCTGTACAGGTTTACACTCCTGGCTTACTTATCAGAGTTCATTATTTGCAGAATGCTTTGCCTCGATGTATTCCTCTTCTGGCATCAAAATCAGTCCTCAGTAACAGTGACTTTTCCCTTTTGTCTTTAGTATTTGATTTCTCCAGCTTGTGCTAAAACCTAACTGTTCCATTTATTTTACCATAATACACTATAATGAACTGTGTAGAGGACAAGATCAGTTCCTCATGGCAGAGCAGTAAGTGCTAATATTGTTTCCAGGGAAGAAAAAAAAAAGATTTCTTAATAGATTGTCAAATACCAATTTTATCTTCCTAAATGCTGCTTTGAAGCCATCCCCAACTTTTCCTAATGATTCTGAGCAGTGTTGCCCCCTTGCCAACTACACCATTAATGCAGGACTGATTTCCTGAGGCCCACCCTACACTAAGATATCTCAAGACATAGGATGTCCCTGGGTCCTACTCGTGTTCACTCTTTGGGGGAAACTTACTTTGTTGTGGTGTTGAAGCTTCACCCAGCCTCCATAGCCAAATCTCTGCAATGGTGAGACACACAGTTAGACTTACAGAGCAAAGAAGAAAGGACTGTAGTAAAGGGGCCTCTTCAGGGCCAAGGATCTTTTTAGGCATCCATCCCATCCTTTCAGGCATCATCATCCTGTTTGTTCCCTATAGCCACATATTGCTTATTCTGTATTTATACTTAAATCAATATATACACTTAACTATATATATATATACTCACAACACAGAAAGGACATTCTATATATCAGAAGTACCAGTTTTTTCTTTCTTCCTCATACAGTTTGAAATTTTAAAGTGAAGATTAGCATTAACTGTATTTGTTTATGTAACACCTAAAACAATTTCACAGGCCACCATAAGTACGTGGAATTTAACAGCCACTCTCTAGGAATATATATTGTTCTTTAAATTGTGGATTGCAATCCATGAATACATCATGAAATCTATTGAGTGGATAGAGACTTAGACATTTTAGAAACACGAAATAGTATGAGTATGAGTAGCAGATTCTGCCAGTGTCCTATTCGTATTTTTTCCCCTTAATGCTTCAGGGCACAACAGCCCACCTCCAACTGCCAGCATCAGCTTTTGAGGCCTTCTTTGATCAAACCCCTTCTAGACAAGAAGTACCAGGAAATTAGTCTTCCCTTTTCCCCTGCTCAGCAGCCTTCAATCAATGACTGAGGTGATTTGTATACAAATACACTAAATACACTGATATCACACTCCTGGGCAGGATAACTCAGGCAAGGGGCACATTCTATATTAGATAACAAACATTTCATTGACCATCTTGCTTTCCCTGCCTCGCTTCTCCACTCATTGGGGTTTTCTTGGATCACTTCCAAAGCAGGATTCAAACTACTCACATTGGAATCCTTGTGTCAGTCTACTTCTTGGGAAATGTAAGCTAAGATAAGAGAAAAATGGAAAGGATAAGATAGAATTAGGATAGAATAGGGTATAATAAAATGGAATAGAATGAAAAAATCTTCTATGTAATATTAGTTTCACAAAACTTTTTGCCTGTCATATATATGCAAATGTTTCTACTGAGTCATAATATAAATATATTTCTTCCTGGGAGTCATGGATACAAGTTTTTGAAAGCCACTGCCTAAGAATGTATTATCTATTACTCATATAACTGCAAGTTTTAAAATATATTTCATTCATCTCTTCATTCATTCATTCCTCAGGCCCTCATATAGTCTCATCTGTGACCAGCCTTCCCAGGGAAGGAAAAATAAAAGTAATGGGTAGTTCTAGGCTATGTGGGGCAGAGACTTCTGAGCCTGGGGTTGGGGTGGATGAACAATGCAATAGCTGCCTTGTACCGTGACACTTGCTGTTATAGTCCTGCACAAGATCTGTGGAAGCCTGAGGGGAGGGAGATCATCTGCATCTTGGGTCGGCTTGTTTCACCAGAGGGAGAATGAAAAGGTAGGCTGGGATCACACTGAAGAGGAACTTCTCATGTTCAGGATTTCTGTGCTCCAAAGCATGGCTCTCAGAGCATGATGTAAGGAGGGAAGATGTACAAACAGGAAATGTCTAGGAGTTTATAACAAGCCCTAAACTATCAGCAATACAGTAGATGAGTTAAGTAAGTTGAATTTCAGCACCATTTCCCACTTAAAGTTGGATGAGAACAGGTGACAGTGGTTGGTTCTGATGTCATGGTGCAGGGATGTGGTCTAGAGGGAGATAGGTCCTGATAAATTGCTCTTCCTAGCTTTCTTCTCTCCTCCAGGCTAAATGGGAAAGTCTGGGCCTGGACCACAGTGCAGCATAGATGTGTTTGTCTGTGTCTGTGACTGGAATCTGCTTTGACAGGCTTTTAAAATTCATATTAGCTTTATTCCAATCTTATTTTACTCAGATATGAGACCTATTTTTGAGTTCTACCTTCAAATAGTATTAGCTGTAGATATCTATGTGCTTTCTGCCTAGTGAAATCTTCAGCCTCTGCTTAGTGGGCATGCAAGGGAAACCATCAGGGGCCCACTTTCTTCTCCTTGCCCCCAATTTCTCCTTCGTGAATAACCCAACCTTTCACATTCTTTCCTTCATGCATTCAAAACCCTTGCACTTTTCTTCCCCTGGAAAAAGCTACCAAGAGACACATGTTGAATACAGAGGTGAAAAATGACCTTAATCAGTTATAATTTAGAGTAAATTTGAGACACAATGTGCTCTTAAGTTGAAAATTGTCTACTAAAATGTCATAGTATGAAAGAAAAGTTTTATTTCCTTTTTTATTTCTTCCTCTCCTGTTTTATTTCCTCCTCTCCTGTTTAATTTATTCCTCTGTTCATTTCTTCCTCACTTTCTTACTGTTTCTTAATTCTGTAAATAACTGTTGCTCATATGTTAGTAGACTAGGGAAGAAGTCTATCTGGGCAAGGATGGTGAGATAGAGAAAAGAAGAGCAGAGGGATCCTGCTGCATGCAAAAATCACTTTTAAGGATCTTGACTTTGTTGAAGTAATTTAACATCTTCAAGTTACTGTTTCCTTATGGATAAAATGGTACTAACTGAAATGGCTGAGACAGGTATTACAGAAAATTAATTGAGATAAAGTATATAAAGCTATTGAAACAAGGCCTGGCTTATAGATAAGGCTTTATCATTGTTAATGATACTAATGATGATGGTGGCAGGGTTAGAGATGGTCTTGGTAGCAGTGCTAATGACAGTGCTAGAAGGAGTGAGGTGGTAGCAGTAGTGGCCATGATTGTCAGTACGGTGGTAGTGGTGTTACCATTAATGATGATGATGGTGTTGGTGGTGGTAGCAGTTTCCATACCAGTGATGATGGCAACAGCACTGGTAATAGTAGGGGTGGTAATGTGTGTCAGACAGTGATGGGGGTAACAGTTATGTGACAGCCTTACTGTGCCTCTAGGTGGAGTACCCTGGGGTCAGATACTAAGAAGAACTGTGAAAGAAGGAGCATTTTTCACTCTGTGTTTTCCCCTCCCTTTCCTGAAAAGATTTGTGTTCAAGTTATTTCGCAGCCATATTTCGCAGGCTACTTGCAAAGACCTAACCTGTTTAAGGGCAATTCATTTGTTCTAGATCTGGGCTCCACATTGTCCTCTAGCTCTCATCCTGGCTTGAGACAAACCTTGGGTCTTGAATCTATGACTATAGGAGTGGTTTAGTCAGAGCCTATGCCAGGAGACATTTACAGTGTGATAGTGTTTTGACTTACAATGACTAATATGACTTAGGCACTTAATGGCATGATAAATAAAAAGCAAATTTAAAAATATCAGTGGAACTTAGTTTTTATATACAAAAGTATGCTTATGATATGGGTATCTATTAGTCAGAATGGATAAATTCAGTGACTTTTTTTTTGTGTGCTAGCATCAACTTTATTTATATATTTATTTTTGACAAAGCCTAGCTATGTTGCCTGGGATGGCTCTGAACTCCTGGGTTCAATTGATACTCCTGCCTTATAGTCTCCTGAGTAGCTGGGGTTATAGATTCTTACCACTGTGCCAAATTCTTGAATGATATTTTCAGTGTCCTTGGGACCTCATACAAGGAAACTCATAAACCTCCTGGGTGATGAAACCAGATATTTATTTCCTCAGAATAGTTGTTGAAAAGTCAAATTATGTCTAAGATTTTGTCTCTGAAAATTTTACCTTAAACAGTACTGTAAAACCATTGCTAATGAACAATTTAAATATATGCTTTAAAATTAAAGGGCAGAATTTTTTCTTACCCCATTTAAAATTTAAATTTTGCAAGTCCTACTGTTGGTCACTTGGTAGCGTAGTCAGTAAAGACTTGCTGAAGAAAAAAGGCAAAATCTCATCATTACATGAATGGTTTCATTGTAGATCAGGCTCAGACAGCTTTCACTATGGCTCCTTGGGTTCCTATTTATGACAGCATGGAGTGTGGGTCCTTGTTCATTAGAAACCATTTAATTAAGTTTGTCTGAATCTACTATACATCTCAGACAGATTTTTTTAAAAGGATCCTGACAATAACTTTGTCACTCAAATGAAAATGAAAGATCACTCAAATTTCAACCTTTCATGATCTTTAGTTAATCATCAGCCTAGGAGTGTTGATTCTGCTTTTGCACAAGAATGTCAATGTTGTATATATGTCTCAATATTTAAGAAAGGAAGACAAGTTTGAAAGAAGACATTACTTCTTCTAAAGGGACTTCATCTTGTCAGATAAAAATAGTACTGGCTTATTCTTTCCCTTCTTTTATTGAAAAGTTTGAAAAAAATAGAAAAATTCTTTAAGCTATTTTAAAGAGACTTATCTTTTAAATATTTTCTACACTAGGAAATAATTTGCAGACAAAAGAAATTTTCTGTAGTTAATGTAATTTTAATATTCACTTTCCTGACCACATAGATTAGAAATGTAGGGACTAAAGGAAGGATCTCAGCCCTATTAGATATGGCTTACTCATTCAAGTTGGAAAATGTGTCAGGTTTTGCCTACTTGATTCATCACTGACTCACTAGCTCACAGAAGGAAACCTCTATCAAGTAGCTGATCCAGTGATTTAAATTGTAGGTTGGAAGCCAGGTACCAATGTAAGCATTGGCAGGCTTATATGAATGTGAAGAACTGGGGGATAGGCTGGTATCCAGAAGTGTATTGGAAAGCAGAGAGAAGTATGTGTATCCTTCACAGCAGTCATATGTTCTCTGGCTACTTTGTCGAAGTAGATGGGGTGATGGTGCTCTGGAGGGACCAATGTACTCCAGTGTAGCTCCAGGTATATTTCTGAATATCAAGCACTTTACCTGTCAAGCAGGTTAATAATATTATCTGCATATGTCACAAGATTTTATAGGAATCAAATTATATATATAATCTCTATATTTATCTGTATGTCTCTGTATCTGTCTATATAGCTATACACACACATATATATGTGTATATATATATATATATATATATATATATATATATATATATAGAGAGAGAGAGAGAGAGAGAGAGAGAACCACCAGAAATGTATACACATTTTAGCAGCTCACTATACTAATAAATGTCTGGAAACTAAGGGTCACCTCTTGTAATTGAACACCTCTTGTAATTGTGGGGGCCAAAGGAAACTTGTATTAATCTCAAGATATCGCAACAAATTTAGTATTAGAATATTTATGCAATTTCTCCTTTTCCTGATATATGCATTTTTAGTATACATTTCCTAGAAATACAACAGATTATGATAAATATCATTGTTGTTGTATGATAATAAAATATATCATTTAGTCTTCTGGCAGCATGTGAGACTTCTGGGTAGACAATTGATCACTGGAATAAAATACTGCTCCATTTTTCAAGACAATAAATCTTGCTTGATAGGAGGGTGAGGCAGTATACAGAGGCAGTAAGATAAGCACTTGGGGATTTTCCAGGGCACTGCATCTATTTATCTGAATGAATTTTGGGTTTACACAAAAATTCAGACCATAGCACTCTTTAAACCTCAAAATCCTTGTTGGACAAAAAGGTCAATGCCATGAAGCTTGAAGCCCTTGATACTGTGACATCCTCTAGATGGCTAGGTCAGACTGTCTTATGGAGGAGGTCACAGTTGCACACTAGAGACCACCATGGGAAGGAACTTCCAGAGCATTTAGTGTAGGTGTTCATTGATACTCAAATGAAGAGAAAAGCTGTAATGATGGAGTTAACAGTTTTTGCTGAGGATAGATCAATGTGTTCCCATGTAAACAGACTGTGTGTGTTTGTGTGTGTGCGCGCGCGCACGTGTACACGTGCACACTGTGCATAGGTCAGCTGGGTTCCTTTTACCGCTAGCTTTAATAGGTTCGACATCATTTGCATGTTTGAATCTACAATTTTTACCATCGCTTTTACCTAAGCTACCAACTGGACAGAGAAACACTTAAGATTAACATTCTTATAGGAGACAACTATGGAAGGAAAATAATTTCATTTACTAGCACAATGAATCACACTTTAATTAGAGTTTGGGTTAATTCATTTTCCCTCATTTGGCATAAAATGATAAAACTTATCAGTGATGTGAAAGAACTAGAAGAATGCTAAAGACTGGGTGAGACCTGATACTAAGCTTGAACAGTCAATTTAAAATTCCCTTCATGTTCCCCATACATCTTTTAGTATTCATTCAAAAGGTATTAATGAAAAAAGGAGTTTCCATATTTAGAGAAATATAGAGGATACATTTTTATAGATGCTCATCATGCAAGACTTCATATCATTGATTCTAGATTTTTTTACTACCTACTTCTTATTTCTTTATAAGAAGGATTTACAGCTTAAATATCAAAAAGGAAAGGCTTCAGACAAGTGTCCTAAAATAGAATAAATTTTTTTTTCACAAAGCTGTCTCCTTGTACTTCTAAAACTTATTTTTAACATTGGAAAACAGTTATACTTTAGAAGTCCTTCAAACCTATCACATTCAAGTTTTAATAGCATTTTAGTTGAAATTATAACTTTAAATTCTGTAGTTGATGTGTATCTTTACAGCAGATTGAGTGTGTGATTTAAAAATAAATAAATCTGCTTAACTTAAATTGCCCATAAATTTAAGAGAATGCTTTTTTTAAAGGAAAAATAAAAGATTTTGAGAAGGCATTTATTTCTTTAAAAAAACATAAAAGTTATTTTTAAAAACTAGGAAATTAGAACTATCAAAATAATTTAAAATCACCTTAGAGCAAAATAAACTCCCAAAAGAAGACAAAGGGCTATAAATAGAGGCACTGAGAAATACTGGAGAATTTCCAGAAATAATTCAGCAAATTACCATTACCTTTTCTAGATCTGGCCATTCTTTTGGTAGAATATGGCTATGGATGTCAATTTTCATCTCTGCAGGATCAGAGGAGACACGTGTTTAAAAAAAAACCTTTGATATCAAGAGATCTCCGTGAAAACCTTGGAGTTAATTGATTCACTCAGTCCCTTTATAGCTATCTGCAGGTACTAGTCAATAAGTTTGTCTTGGTCCATTGGAACTACCCTATTAAAGTTCAAAATTCTGTTTATTAACTTAGCTGTGGGGCAACATTCTTTAGTAACCAGGACTCAGCAGAAAATTTAAAAATAAACTGTACTCAACCTCTGAGGTCAAAAGTACAACAAACTACTTTGAGTTACCAACAGATTAAAAATGACTAATTTTACATTTAAATATTTCAATTAATCAAAATACATGCAATTTAAAATCAAATAGTACATAGTTAAAAATGAAATAATGCAGAGAACTTTTAAAGAAAAATGATATATCCTTGACTCATCTCTTCTTATGCTTGGTTTTACTTCCCAGAAACAACCAAATGCTTTTGCTTTTTTGTTCAGTTTTTTCCATGCCTTTAAATAATATTTAACAGTGGCTTCATCATGAAAATGTTACATGTTAAAATGGTTGTGGGATAAATTTTGTCCTCACTTTTAAATTATAAAAAATGCCCAGTCTTCTAATGTATTTACCTCCTTTGCCTTTGTCCCTTACTCATTAATTTATTTGTTCATACATGCATTTAATAAACATTTATCAAGAACTACATTACTATATACCAGGTGTAAGATTGAATGAGAAATAAAATGATACATATCTATAATAAATAATTGTACACAGCTTAAGTATAGGGTATAGAAGACAAGAGCCATTTTTATTGAGGGTTATCTGGATGGTTAAAGAGGGCTTCCACTGGAACATAATGTAGAGTTCATAGTCACATCTTTGAAGGCAACCAGGAACAAAGCAGTATTTTATTGCTCTATTTTCATCCTATTCTCTTCCTAGAAAGTTTAACATGTTCAAAGGCCCCCAGGGTCTTTAGGAAAGCCTCGATTCTGCTTTGAGGTGATCTCTTCTACTCAGTTTCTCAATGACAACAGTACAGTGACTATGTAGTCAAAAAGCCCTCCTGCTGTGATTAGATTATGGATAAATTGTAACAGACATACTCATAAATGATGGTCATCTTGAAACAAAATAAGGGACACTCTCAAAATTCATTTTTAAATAAGATCAGTGAGCTAAAATCCAGTGAGTGGGACTTTAGTACACAGGCATATGCTAGGACTTTTAGAGAACTGTTCTAACCATTTCAATTTATTTATCTAACATCAATTTATTTATTGCCCATGTCATTGCTGTGAGGAAGGGACTGTTACCAATATCCATTTTATAGAAGAAGAATGTGAAACAAAGAATTTATGTAACTTATCTTCAGTCACTTGATAGTATAAAGTGGGGCTTAAATTTGAACCCAAACAGTATGGTTTCAGCATCTTAGAGATTTGGAAATTAATATCTCAAAGAGAACTGAGAGATCCTCACTTGTACTTATACAAAGCTGCAAATTTATCATTAAGCTAAAATACTTGAAGGTTCTAGAACCTTACTGAAAAAGTAGGCTAGACATAGTAACAAAGACAGCACGAGACCAGCACAAGAACAGACATGTTAGACCAATGGATTACAATAGATGACACAAGAACAAACCTATTCTCCTACAGCTATCTGGTTTTTTACAGAGCAGCCAAAAACCTACACTGGAGAAAAGATAGCCTATAACAAATGGTTCTGGAAAAACTGGGTTCTACATGCAGAAAATTAAAACTACATCCCTGTATCTCATCCTGTATTAAAATAAAATAAAATGGATCAAAGACCTAGATATAAAACTAGAAACTTGACATTTCTTGAAGATAACACAGAAAACAATTGAAGCCTAAAGCAAATACTTCCTAAATAGGAATGACTCCAAAGCCTAAGATATAATATCAAAAATCAACATACGGGATTACATGAAATTATAATCTTCTGGACAGCAAAAGAAAAAAACTAACAGAGTTAAGTGACACCCCATCTAGTGGGAGAAAATGTTTGCTTCAGACTCTAGGATTCATACCTAGAGTATATTAAGAACTCAAAAAAGTAACCCTCAGAAAACAAGTGAGACAGTAAAAAAGTGGGCAGAAGATATGTATAGACACTTCTCAATGATAGAAGTACAAATGCCCAATAAGTATATTTAGTCATTAGAGAAATGAAAATCAAAACGACTTTGAGATTCCATCTCACCTCAGTCTGAATGGGTGCCATCAAGAATATAAAAGTCAAAAATGCTGGTGAGAATACAAAGAGAAAGAAATTCTTCTAATTTTTTGGTGGGAATATAAAATTAGTATGACCAATACAGAAATAAATTTGAAAATTTCTCAAAAAAACTAAACATAGAAATACCATTTAATCTAGCTATACTACTCCTAGGCATATACCTAAAAGAATTAAAAAGAGCACATGATAGTGATATCTGCAAGTCCATACTTAAAATAGTGCAATTTACAACAACTAAGCAGTGGTAACAGGCTAGATACACATTCAACATATAAATGGATGAATAAAATGTGATATATATGTATATGCCATAAAGAAGATTGTAATTTGCAAGAAAATGAATGGAACTAGAGATCATTATGTTTAAATAAAATAATCCAGATTCTGTTATGATTTAGATTTAAAATGTCCCCCAAATTCTCATTTATTTGGAAGGTGATTAGATGGCAGGAATACTGTTGTATATCCATGAGTAGATTCATCCATTGATGAACTCAGTAGTTGAATGTGCTCCTAGTAGGTAGGCCTAGTTGGAGGGGTAGATCACTGGAGTGTGACCTAGAATGGTGTATTTTGGCCCCCAGTTCCTCCATTTTTTCTTACTCTGCTTCCTGAGTACCATAGGTAGAACAGCATTCCTCCACCATGCTGTTTCTGTATTGTAGCCAGCCAAACATGGACTAAATCCCCTGAAAAGCATGAGCCAAAATAAACCTCCTTTAAGTGATGGATATTAGACATTTTGGCTCACTGACAGAAACACTAGCTAGTACAGTAAGTTGGTATCAGAAATGGAGTTATTGCTGTGAGGATTGCTGACCATGGGGTTTGGAAGCTTTTGGAACTGGTTTGCAAGAGGACTTTGGAAAGATTTGGAGATGCAGGCTACAGAAGCTCTTGAATGTTGTGAGCAATGTTTGATGGATGATACTTGTTGAAGCTCAGAAGGCCAGAATATTGGTGGGAATTCAGACAGTGAAAACTAGGCTCAGGAGGTTTCAGTTGGTATAAATGACTCCATTGGCAGTTGGACTGGAAATCATGTGTGTTACACACTAGAAGAATGTTTATCTTTGTTTTGTAAAGATCCTGAGACGTTTCAGGAGACTGGGATTAAGAGTGAACTAATTAACCTGGCAGAGGAAGTTTCAAAGTAGTCCAACATTCCGGCAGTGGCATGAAAAAGAACTAAAGATTTCACATCAGGGCAAGAAGACAATACTTCTGGGAAGATGGCAGAGTGGTGAACAGGAGAGAAATAGACTCCAAGATTTAGTGTCTAGACACTGGAATACAGCAGTATAAAAAAGAAGAGAGAAGCGAGTACTTGAGACCCAGCAAGGATCTAAAGTGAGAATTGAAGATTGAAGTTCATGGCAAGAGTGAAGAGAGAGACCTCAATGCAGAAGAAGGAGGTGGCAAGTGGTGCTTTTTGCCTAAGCCCTAACTCACTGCGTGGAAGTGTTGGTTTGGACTTGCAGAATAGTGACTACTGGTGATCCCAGAGGCCTCCGTGGAGAAATACACCAGTGGAGTGGGGCAGTGGATGCAGTGGACTGAAGTGGATGGTGAGTTACTTTAATTCAAGTGGAAGAAGGCAATTAGCTAGTTGCCATCTTGGAGAGGGCCCAACTAGGCTTGGAACTCAGTCTTTCAATGGGTTGGTTTTAGGTAGCCACTCCCAGTAGGAGGGTGATGTGGAACTGAGTTCAAGTCAGCAGGAGGTCAAGGAGCCAAGTTCAAGCAGGAAGGGAACTGAGTTCAAGCTGGCAGGGGTCATACAGAGTATTGCAGGCTGAGCAAATCGGTTCTAGCCTCACAGCTATAAACCAGCCAGAACATGAGTCTTCCAACCTTGCTTCTAAATTCTTCCTCTTCTACTTCTGTATTTCCCCCCTTTTAAAAATTTCTCCCCTGATGATGAAATTTCTCCCCTGATAATGATATTGAGGGCATGTTTATTTTATACAGCTATCTGGTTTGTTTTAGATTTTGTTATATAACAACAAAAAAAATCCAGTTCATACAGTTAAATGTGGCAAGTTAATAGTTACCACTGTTTGTCATTTTTCTAGGCCATATTTGATGCTATTTTTATTCTAATTGTACTACTTTAGCCAAGATGATTCATTCCTTTGGCAATGAGATGGATCAAGTTGAAAGCCACACACCTGGCATCTCTGAAATGATAATATAAGAAGTAACAAAATATATGAATGAGGCTCTAGAAAAAAATCAAATCAGAAATAATTTCTCAGATAATTACAGAGATGGTGACTAAAATGAAAGACATGGTTAATCTAGAGTAAATACAGATTAAAAAAAATAGAGTTGCTTAGAACAATGATGGAAACAATGAATGCCCAACATAGAAAAGAAATGGGAATCCATGAAACAGATTCAAACAGATATCCAGGAGATTAAAAATTCCATTGAATGTATACATAGTAGATTGAGCCAATGTGAGGACAGAACATAAGATCTAGAAGGCAGGGTTGCAGTTAGCAATCATGAAAAGAAAGATTTCTTAAAAATAGCAAGGGACAATGAAAAATCAATCAACAGCTGCTAGATAATGCAAAGAACATAAGATTGATGGAGTCAACAAAAAAACAGGAAATTGTGTAAATGATATAGAAGACCTGCTTATAGAAGTGATGGTGGAAAACTTCCCAAATATGGAAAAAGAATTCTACATACAAGTAAGCAAGGCAGATAGAACTCCAATCATTCATGATCAGAGAAAACTACACCAAGGCATTTAATAGTCAATATTCCAGTAATTTGACACAATAACAGAATATTAAAAGCTGTTAGAGAAATGAAATAAATTTCCTATAAAGGAAACACCATCAGAACCATAGAAGACTTCTCAGTACAAAACCTTAAATCAAGGAGAGCTTGAGGAATGAAGTATTTCAATCCCAAACAGAAAACAACATCCTATGCAGATTGATGTATCCCACAAAATTAGCTTTCAAAATTCATGGAGAAATGAGAGACTCCCATGGCAAAGGACACCTAAATTCATGGCCAGAAAACCAGCACTCTAAAATGTTCTGAAGGGCATGAATCCCAACAGAATGAATCAAGGAAGGAAGGCAAGAAATTAAACAAAAGGGGAAAAAGGGGAATCAACAACAAGAAATAACATGACAGGGATAAGTCAATACATCTCAGTTATAAATGTCAATCTAAATGGTCTTAACTCACCAATCAAAAGAAACAGACTGGTAGAATAAATCAAGAAGTAAGATCTAACAGTATGCTGCATACATGAAACATTTGACTGAAAAAGATATTCACAGACTGAAACTCAAAGGATGTAAAGCAATACTCCATGTGACAGGAACTTGGAAAAGGCAAGTTTGTATTTGTAAAGTGGATTTCAAACTAAGACTGATCAAGAAAGACAAAGAAGATCACAACAACCTTGTAAAGGGAACAATCCCAGAGGATAAGATAACAATCATAAATATATATGTAGCAAATACCACCTCCCCAACTATAAAAAATGTATTAATAGACATGAAAAATGAAATAAGCACTAATACAATTGCAATGGGGGACCTCAATACCCATCTGTAACAAATAGACCAACTAGATGAAAAATTAACAAAGAAATATGAGAACTGAACCAAACTTCTGAGCAAATGGACTAAACAGATTTCTACAAAGTGTTCCACCCCACAACATCAGAATGCAGTGTTCTCAGCTACACATGGGACACTCTCCAAAAGAGACCACATACTAGCTCATAGAACATGTGTAAATAAATGCAAAGGAAATTAAATTATCCTATATGTATTATCAGATCACAGTGTAATGAAATTGGAAATCAATTGCAAAATAAACCACAAGAATGTCATAAACACATGGAAATTAAATAATACCTCTTGAACAACTGATGGTTCATAGATGAAATTAAAGAAGAAATTAGACAATTTCTATAATTAAATGATAATACCAATACAATGTAACAGAACTTCTGGGACACAATAAAAGAAGTCTCACAAGGGAAATTTATGACAGTGAATTCCTGTATCAGGAAAACAGAACAAGGTCAAATAAAAAACCTAAAGTTAAACCTCAAACTTCTAGGAAATAAAAGATCAAGTGAAGCCCAAAGCTCATATGAGAGAGGGAATTATAAAGATCAGAGCAAAAATTGATGCAATTGGGACTAAGAAAAGAAGACAGGGCTGGGGATTTAGCTCAGTGGCATAAGCGCCTGCCTTGCAAGCACATGGTCATGAGTTCAATCCCTGGTACTGATACAAAAAAAAAAAAAAAAAAAAAAAAAAAAAAAAAAAAAAAAAAAAAAAAAAAAAAAAAAAAAAAAAAAAAAAAAAAAAAAAAAAAAAAAAAAAAAAGAAAACCAGACAAAGAATCAATGAGTTGAGAAATAATAACTAAATAATAAAGAATGAATTGGAAGAATAAATAAAATTGATAAACCCTTAGCCAACCTTATCAAAACAAGAAAAGACTCAAATCCACTCCATCTTTAAAAATGAGAAGGGTGAAATCACAGCAGATCTGGCAGAAATCCAGAAGATCATCAGTACCTACTTTGAGAACCTATATTCTTTTTTTTTTTTTTTTTTTTTATGTATCAGAATAGAACTCATGACCTTGCTTGACAGGTAGATGCTTATGCCACTAAGCTAAGCCCTCAGACCCTGAGAACCTATATTCTAATAAGATGGGAAACACAGAACAAATGGACAGATTCCTACATATGTATGAACTACCAAAGCTCAATGAAGAATATATAAAAATTTAAAATAACCCAATGCAAGTCAATGAAATTGAAGATGTAATTAAAAACCTACTGACAAAAAACAATTACAAAAAATGAAAAACAAACAAACAACCCAAAACACATCTACTAACAAAGAAAAGCCCAAGTTCTGATGGATGGACTGCTGAATTCTATAAGAAATTTTCAATCTTTTTAATGAAGTTCAAAGGGAAGCAATACTTCCAAATTTGTTATTGGAAGCAAGCATTACCTAGATACCAATACCAGAGAAGAATCAGCAAAACAAAACAAACAAAACAAAACACACAAGCAGACAAAAACTACAAGCCAGATCTTAATGAACATAGATGCAAAAATTCTCAATAAGATACTGGCAAACAGAATGCATCAAATCATCTAAAAGATTATGAACCATGATGAAGTAGGATTTGTCCCAGGAAAACAGGGATGGTTGAGCATATGCAAATCAATAAATGTAATACAACGTATTAACTGAACCAAGCGCAAAAGCCACATGATCATCTCAATAGACGATCTCTTCTCAATAGAACAAGACACAGATGTTGATTATCACCTCTATGATTCACTATAGTTCTGGAAACATTATCAAGAGCAATTAAATGAAAGAAATAAAAGGAATAAAGACAGAAAAGGAAGAAGTTAGAGTATCATTATTTGTGGATGACATGATACGCTACATAGAAGAACCCAAAAATTCTACCAAAAGACTTCTGGATTTAATAACCAAATTCAGCAGCATAGCAGGATACAAAGTCAACACTGAAAAATCAGTAACATTCCTGTGCACAAAACTAGGGAAACAACACCTTTCACAATATCATTTAAAAAATGATGTACTGAGGAATCAATCTAAGGAAGAAAGTAAAAGACCTTTACATTGAAAACTATAGTTCTCTGAAAAAGTAAATTGAAGAGGATATCGGAAAATGGGAAAATATTCTTGTTCTTGGGTAGAAGGACTAAATATAGTGAAAATGGCAATACTTTCAAAATTTTTATACATATTTAATACAATTCCAATCAAAACACCAATAGGATATCTCACAAAATTAGAGGAAACAATCCTAAAATTCATTTGGAACCAGAAGGGACCTAAAATAGCAGAAGCAATTTTGGGCAACAAAAGCAAGGCAGGAAGCATCATAATCCCTGACATGAAATTGTACTACAAACTTCAATGATTAAAAAAATAGCATGAGATTGGCAAAACAAAACAAAACAAAACCAGGCCCAAGTATCAATGGACCAGAATAGAGGATGCAGACACAAAGAAACTCAGCCATCTTATCTTTAACAAAGGAGCCAAAAAAATATTCCTGCTCAGTCCATTCAGTATTACCTTGAGGCCTACAAAGTATTAGAAAGAAGGAATTTCTGAATATGTCCTCCAGAAAGAAAGGAAAGTGCCTCTAAAAAGATGGTCTAAAATGAAAGTGGGTTGGTTATCTCCCCAGCATACAAAACTGAATGAGTTAATGGGATCCAAAAAGCACAATAGATATTATGAAAATGATAGAAGAAATGCCTAAAAAGGGAGAGTAGTAACCACTGTTAATTTCCTGCTATCTAGTTTTGAATTATTGTATCATTTTAGTAATTTTATTAGGTTTGATTTTATTCTGTCTTGTTTTGTTAGATTTTCCTGTATCTGATGGTATGGGCAGCTATTTTGAAGATAGCTGGAAGATAGAATAGGTAGAATTTTTAAAGATGTAGTGTAAGCAAAGATTTTATGAATAAAACTCCAGATGCACAGGGTGTATTACAAAGAATCAACAACTGGGAGCTTATCTTACTAAAAAGCTGTTGTTCAGCAAGAGAAAATATCAAAAGAGTGAAGAGACAATCCCACCATTGTTGATTTCCTATTTTCTTGTTTTGAAGTCCTATAGCACTTTCATTCTTTTGTTGTGATTCATTTTATTCTGTTTTGTTTAATTTTATTATGTGTGATGGTATGGACAGCTATTTTGAAGGAAATGAGACATAACAGTAGTCATTGTTGATTTCCTACTATTTTGTGTTGAAGTCCTGTAATGCTTTTATTATTTTATTTTGATTGGTTTTGTTCTGTTTTATTTTGTTTGAGTTTATTGTGTGTGATGGTATGGACAGCTATTTTGAAGAATATGAGAAACATTATGGTAGCCATTGTTGATTTCCTGTTGTCTTGTTTTGAAGTCCTGTATCACTTGCATTGTTCTGTTCTGATTTACTTTATTGTGTTTTGTTTTGTTCAGTTTTATTCTCTTTAAAATAAAATTAAAGAATGACAGGGATTATTTAATTAAAAAATAAACATGGTGAACAAATAAACTGATAATTATATTAATCAGCCTAAGTATATTAATACTAAACATAATAACAATAATAGAAATAATAATGTTTATTTTAGGCACTATCAAAATGTTGTCCATTCATAGTCTTTTCTTTCTAGAGCATATTATCCTGACAGTGAATCTCCTAATTTTAGCATCTTTTGCGATCTGGATAATTTAAAAACGTCCTAAATCATTAAGTCCTAGTTCCCTTGGGCCTACTAGTTTTTCAGTCTTTTTCCTCTTGCATATAATATGAACAGCAAGAAAAACCAAGATGCACATTTAATAGTTTAGAAATCTTTATAGGAAAGCATTCAGTTTTATCACATTTAAGTTCTAATTTCCATGCAACTGCAGGGCACTAAATTAATCTAACTTTTTCTGCTACTATATAACAAAGATTCACTTTCCTGAAATTTCCATTCTCTTCTGAGCCTTCATTGCTATTTCTTTTAGCTTTCATGTTTCTATCAATGACATATTTATTGTGATTAGGTAATCTCTAAAACAATAGTATCTCTATTGCCTTTCAAATGTGCTTCGCATTCCCTTTCAAGGATTGAGAAGTAGAATATTTTACATTCACATTTACATTTCTATTAACAGTCTGTTAAGATCAACCTAAGATTGATTAATATTCTATCAATCTGCCCAACTCCAAAATTATTTCCACATTTTTGTGTTTTTGTTACAGTAGGACTTCTCTTTCAGGCCCCAAAGTCTGTGTTAGTTTCCAACTGCTGCTGTCACAAATTACCACAAATTTAGTGCTTTAAAAATATAAATTTATTATTTCATAGATCTGAAAGTCAGAAGTCTAAAATGGGTGAGCAAGGCTGTGTTTCTGCTGGGGGTTCTAGAAAAAGAATGTTTCCTTGCTTTGCTAGCTTCTTGAGATCATCTGTGCCCTAGCTTATGGCCCTTCCCTCACTGTCAAAGCCATAAGTAAGATCTTCTAGTTTTCTCTGCTTCTGTCAACATATTGTGTTTCTTTTTATTCTAGCCTTCCTGCTTTCCTCTTATGAGGACCATTTGTAATTACATTGGGATCACCCAGAATAATTTCTCACCTCAAGATTCTTAATCACATATTAAAAGTTCCTTTTTCCTTTGTAAGTAACATATTCACAGATTTGGGAGTTTGTGATGTGGATATTTTTGAGCAGGGAGTGGGAGAGCATTATTCAATGCCCTTCTTGTTGGAAGGAGAGCCTAATGAGTAAGATGTTCACAGATTGGGGCACTAGAGAAACCAAAAGCCAGAGAACCTTTTTTGGGGGGGGCATGCTTTATTTTTTTAATTATATTTTTCATATTCCTCTACCCACCCTTCACAAAAATTTCCCCTCTCCATTTACAAAAGCTTGTTTCCATTTTCCCTTTTTTCTTCTTTTTCTCTTTCTTTTATTTTTTTTCTTTCCTTTCCCTGGCAGAGAATCATTTGAAGGGCAGTAACTGAGATAGGACCATGGACCCTTGGGGAAGAAAAAAACAAGGGCATAGTCCTGGTTAAGGACCTGGAACCAGACTCTGAGAGTGTTGTAGTACAGTGAGAGTGTAGGAGTGGGTAGTATTTGTGGACAGTGTGATCCTCCCTCCATTATAATCTGGAGCAAGACCAAATTAGGCACTCTCTCACAGCTTCCTTAAAGCATAAGCAAACTCTGTGCTGCCAGGATATCCATCATTCACATATAGCACAAATTGTGCCTACACAGGAACTCTCCCACTGCCAGCCAAGATGCTGAGGTTTAAAAACTCTAGGCACAGCTGCGTTTGTGAACTAGGTAGTGGCATTTTTGTAAGGTGTGGACAGTGAGTTTCATGGGAAACTAGCAGATGGAGAGTCAGAGAGGGTCAATGTAGCTAGATGAAGTTGTATGATCCACTCATCTACAACATGATAGAAAGAACAGACCTAAGAACCTACAGGGATTATTGTGGAGGGAAGATGATAAAGATTTAGAAAGCCCCTTTGGAAATTGGCAGAAGGCAGGTTACTTGACCAAACACTCCCTTAATCATAATGGAATGTATATAATCATAAGACAGGGAAAAATCTTCCAGTTAACCATGCTCATAGGAGTGCATCTAAAACCAAATGGAGAGTGCTGCCTACAAAGGGAACAAGAAGGACCAGCAGACTGTCCAGACCTTCAAGGTCCTTCACTCACTGGTAGGCAATAGAACATATCATAGGAGGGGAACCAGCTCAAGTATCAGTAGGCACATCCAACTGCTGGATTCAACCACGGAATACTGAAGCTCAGCCATCCCTGCCTCCCGACAATTGCTACAAGACAATTGTTCTTCATTTATAAACTATTTTAATTACTTCCATTGTTATAGGGTCACAGTACCTGATACCCACAAGTTAAAGGAAAAAAGATTTATTTTAGTTTGTAGAGGTTTAGTTTGTTTAGTCTCTCAATTTGTAGAGGTTTCAGTCCAAGGCAGGAGGCAGTGAGCCTCTGTTGAATGTTATATCCTGTGTCTAGATGTACCCCAAAGCCTCATGGAATCATAGGTAGGGCTTTCTGGAGATGACTGGACCTAGTATTTTAACTAAAGTAGTCCATTGATTGGATTAGCATAGTTTGCAATATGGAAGGCCCACCTTTGGTGTGGTTGGTGCCAACTAATAGACTTGTAGCTTGAAAGCAATAAAAGGGAAAGGAAGTTCACTGCCTGCCTGCCAAACCATAAACTGTATCCGTTTTGCCATGTCCCTCTACCATGCTGCCCTGCCTTGGAGTCAGCAAATTTTGGGCTGAAACCTCTACAAACTGAGCTAAAATAAATCTTTTCTCCTTCAACTCATGAATGTCACATATTGTGTTTCAGAGAAGTGAAAAGTAACCAAGACATGAGCATAGGAGGAAGAGCACACTTGGTAAATTATGACCAAAGTGTAATTAGGACTTAGTCACTTTTCTCATTGCTGAGACACCAAACCAAACACCTACAATTTAAAGGAGAAAAGGTTTCTTTCAGTTCAAAATTTGTAAAAATTTCAGTCCATAGCTGGATTTCTAAGATAGGATGGCATCATAGAGGTTCATGGCTGAGGAAAAGTTGCTCATTGCATGGTGAATAGGAAGTGGAGAGAAAAAGGAAAAGATGGAGAGGGAAATTTTTCCACACTATATCCCCAATGACCTAACTCTTCCAAATAAATCATACCTCCTAATAGCAAGTCAGCTAAAGAGCCTTCCAAAACCAATCTTCAAAAAGTTCCAAATATGAGTTCATGTTGTTTTAGGGGACACTCTGGTATAAACCATCAAATTATATCCCTGATCCCCAAAAGATTTGTATACATCTCTTTATGCAAAATGTATTTAGCCTATCTTTAAGAGTTGACAAGAGTCCTAACAGTACAAATCCAAAATCTCCACTGAGATGGAAAGCAAACTCTTAGCTGTGAGCCTTTTTAAGAATAAAAAGAAGTAGAACACTACCAGTGTGCAATGGAACAGGATAAACATTCTATTTCAAAGGGAGGAATAGGAAGATAGAAACCAGTGGAACCCAAGGAAGACTGAGGGCTGGGGATTTAGCTCAGTGGCATAAATGCCTACCTTGCAAGCACTAGGTCATGAATTCAATCTCCGGCCCAAAAAAAAAAAAAAAGTATTTGTTGTACCAACGAAGACTGAAACCCAGCAGGGCAAATATTAAATCCTATAGGTTTGTGTCCGGCACCATGGATAAGATGTAGTAAGACATCCTTTACACAGATTGGGAATCCTTGCCTTATGGCATTGCCGGTTGTTACAGTCTATGGCCTCTCTTCTGGACTGACTTTGCTCACTCTTTATGGCTTTCTTCAGACCTTCTACATTCCTGGCTTCTCCAAACCTCTGGGGTCTCCACTGCAATTTTGGCTTTACTTTAATAGCTTCACAAACTACCTTCTCAGGGGCACACTGCTTGACCTCCCAGGCCTTCTTCTGAAATCTGGGTAGGAGTCCCCTTGATCCTACAACTCTTGCATTCTACATACCTATAAAACCAATACCACATGAATGATTAAAAGGTATGCCACCAGATCAAGCGGAAGCCAGGTCCCTTTGAATGTCAGCTGAAGATGCCTTTAAGTGCCTGCATGGCTGAGCACTATGAACAGAATCCTGAAGAGTTAATTTCCTAGGCTGCCATTCTCCTCCTTGAGCATTATGCATTGGGGCTCTCTTCTCAAAGCAAAATCTTCCAATTTTGCAACTGTGAGCCTTTGAAGCGTAGGGTTCTACTGGCTTTTGTGATGTTCTCAAGTCACCTTTTGTTGTAAAGTACTTGGTTTCTCTTTAATGTTAATCTTTTCAGCAACAAAGCTCTCCTCTGCTGCATCTTTGAAGGGGCTTTCTTTCTGGTGGAACTGAAAACTTTTCAAATGTGCTTTTTCCTCCTTTATTTCAATTATAATCCTGTATAAAAGCAAGTAGTAACCATGCTACCGCTTGAATATTGGACTGCCTTAAAATTTAATTCACTAGCTTAATTAGTCTATCACCCTTAATCTCAGAAATTTGCCTATATTGTGTTTAATAAAGGAGCAAAAAGCACATTTGAAAAGTTCTCAGAGAATAACATTTGGTTTTGAATCCAACTGCTGATGGAGTTTTTCTTCCCAACTGAAATCTCTTGAGCCTAGTTTTGACAGGCTACATTATTGTCAGCATTCTGATAAATTTGTCCGAAATCTCAGAGCAAACTTGGCTCACAGAATTCTAGGACTTTTCTACCCAGCATCTCCAAACCATTTCAATTTCTTTCTGTAAACCAGTTCCAAAGGCTTCTGAACCATGTGACAGGTACAGCTCCAGCAACAACCCCATTTCTCTGGTACCAAAATCTGTTTTTGTCTTTTTCTTTGACACTTTGACAGACTACTTGACTCCTGTAACTTAAAAGATAAAAGATTTATTTCGGTTCACAGTTTGTAGAGGTTTCAGTCCATAGCTGGCTGGCTCCAACATAGGACAATATCGCAGAAAGGCATGATTGAGGAAAAGGAGCTCACGGTATAGTGGACAGAATGCAGAGAGTGAAGAGAGGAGCTGGAAAGGGACCATGTGCCCAGTGACCTACCTCTTCTCACCAAACCTAATATCAAGTCAGGTGGATAGCCTCACAAAATCAGTATTCTTCCAAAAAGCTCTAAATATGAGCTCATGTTGCTTCAGTGTGTGTGTGTGTGTGTGTGTGTGTCTGTCTGTCTTCCAGATATAAACCATAACAAAGATAAGAAGGACTCTTCTGTGTTTTCATGTTTGTGATTGGTTTGTCTCTTTATTTCTCTTCTTTCATCTGGTATATTATGAGAGGTGTTTGTATATATAAAAATAAGAATTAATCAGTGCTTTAGTTTAAGTAGTAACTTTCATGGGCAGATGAGGCTAATCCTTCCAAAAATTATGTTTAGAAGACTCAAACATAAGCTTTCTATCAGCATGTTAATTGGTCCTGACAGTCTCATATCGTCTCTCTAGCTTCAGTTATACTTTTTCCTCTTTCTTTTTCCCGATCGCACAAATAACCTCTTAAATCTCTTCTCTACAAACTGTCCAGTGGAGCCATAGAAATAACATCAAACAGTGTCTCAAATCTTTTCTTTCAGTTGCAATCTTTTTCTCCTTTCCTTTGTACTGAACTAGTCTCTTCCTTTCTTTTTCTCTTTTTTTTCGGTACCAGGGAATGAACTCATGACCTCATACTTGCCAGGCAGGCGCTTAAGCCACTGAGCTAAATCCCCTGCCTTTCTTCCTTTCTTTTCTTTCCTTTTCCCCCCATCCCCTACATGCCAGCCTGTTATAAGTACTATACCACAGTCTTCCTGGTCAAATTGTTGAAAATAAGTTTTAAGTTACATGTTTAATATGTGGTTGGTCCTCTAGATACTGATATATATCCCTTCTTGGCCTTTTGGATAAGATCAAGTGTAGATGCTAATATATTGCAATATTAGTTCTGTCTTGCAACACAGGGACTGGGACTAATCCTCTTAGATTGATTAGCTTAAGAGGTTTATAAATACCAAAACATATCCAAAGCTAAGGTCACATCATAGAGGAGCAAACATTTATTAACTAGAGATATTTACAGTAAAGACACCTTTCTACCCTAATTAATCCTTATTCTCAGCACAAAACAGCACAAAAACAATAGAAACATGAGAAACCAAGGGAAAAGATGCCTCAAAAATTTTTTAATTTTTATTTTAAAGAGAATAAAACCAAGGAAATAAGACAGAAGAAAGCCAATCAAAACAAACCAATATAAGTGCCACAGAACTTCAAAACAATAGGAAATCAATAATGATTACCATAATGCCCCTTGTTATCTTCAAAATAGCTGCAGATACTTCAGACATAGTAAAAATCAAACAAAACAGAACAGAATAGAACCTAAAAACAAACAATGAATATAATAAAGGACTTCAAAATAAGACAATACCAAAGCCAAAATGACTACCATAACATTTTTCTATCTTTGAAATAGCTGCCCATACCATCAGATATAACAAAACAAAATAAAACCTAATCCAACAAAACAATGAAAATGGTATAGGACTTCAAAATGAGATAATAGGGAATTAAGAATGGGTACCACCTTCAGAAGGAGATCCCCCATAGATGCTACATTGCATATGGTTACCCTCTGAATAGATGATCAGACCACCAGCTCTAGATCTGCAAAGTTAGTGAAACACTAAACACTACAAGCATTAAATTTTATTCCACTTCAATAGCCATCATTACAGCCTGCGTTTCTCCATATCAGTCAGTTGCCTATGGGGGGTTGTGGATGGTAGGAGGGTTGGCTCTTCTTGTTTCCCAGCCTGCATACGTAAAGGGGTTGGCATCTGGCTGTCTTCCTCATGGCCCACACATGGCGCTGATTCACAGGGAGGGCTAGCTTTTTGGTGATTTCTTGTTCTCTTCCCCTTTAGTCTACCTCCAAAATTTTTAACTCCCTAAAAGCTATAGGCACTGAAGCGGAAGGAGTCACAGGGAAAGACTAAAAAAAGTTTGATAAGATCAAAGAAGAAATGAACAAATCTACAACATGCATAGTAGCCTCTGGATGTAAATAAACAGATAAAGGAGATAAAATGTTCATTGAGCTTATGGAAGACATAAGTGAAAGTCTGATCAAATTAAACAAGATAATATAACATACAAAGAATTAGGTATCATGAAAAGAAATCAAGTAGAAATCTAGGATATAAAAAAGTCTGTTGAAAGTATGGGTAGCAGAAGCTAATATTGTAAAGATAGAAGAAAAGATTAATGTAGTAGATCAGGTACTCAGTGATACCCTAAAAACAGCAAGACATTATGGAAACTGGATCCAATAACTACTAGATGACAAAAAATCCTCAAAATGATAGTTATAAAAAAAAGATTAGAGGAAATGTATTCACTGACATTGTAGCAGAAAAAATTTTCAAATCTGGGGGAATATTTCAATTTCCAGGTAAATGAAGTATACAGTACCACAAATAGCTATGAGCAGAAAATAACTTCTCCATGACACACAAATCAAAATTCCAGATATTCAGCACAAAGAATACTAAAAGCTATTGGAGAAAATCATGCAATAACTTATAAAGGTGAGCATATCAGAATAACAGTAGACTTCTCAATACAAAACCAAAAGGTCAGAGAAACTTGAAGAAAAGTTGTTGGAGACTAGGTGTTATGGTGACTGGGAACTAGAAAAGTATGATTATAAAAGACCAGGACTATGTGACCCAGGCTTAATGAATGAGGTCAGTATGCCTTGTTTTGAGAGCAAGGGGCATATTGAAGACAGTATGCTGCTTGGCTGCAAGAGGAAAATTGATGACCATGGCACTCTCAAGGCAAGATACTATTTGCTAGATGTAATAACCAAATTTAGTAATGTAGCTGGATACAAGGTCAGCACTCAAAAATCAATAGCATTCATGTATACAAACAATAAACTCACTGAGAGAGAAATAAGAAAAACCATACCCTTCACTATAGCATCCAAAAAAAAAAAAAGAGAGAGAAATGCTTAGGAATCAATCTAACAGAGGAAGTAAAACATCTATACAGTGAAAATTACATTATTCTGAAAAAAGAAATTGAAGAGAATTTCAGAAAATGAAAAGGCATTCCCTGTTTATGGATGGAAGAACAAACATTGTGAAAATGGCCATTTCTCCAAAATTGCTATACAGATATAATGCAATTCCAATCAAAATACCATTTGCATACCTCACAGATCTAGAGAAATCATCCCTAAAATTCATCTGCAACCAGAAGAGACCTAGAATGGCAAAGGCAATTCTGGGCAACAAAGGTAAGGCAAGAGGCATCACAATCCCTGACTTGAAATTATATTACAAAGCCACTGTGATAAAACCAGCATGGTACTGGAATAAAAACAGACCTAAAAAATCACAATACAACTACAAACACAGTCACCTCATCTTTGACAAAGGGGCTGAATATGTACACTGGAAGAAAGATAGACCCTTTAATAAGTGGTGCTGGAAAAACTGGCTTTCCATATGCCAAAAACTAAAACTAGACCCATGCCTATCACCATGCACTAAACTAAAGTTGAAATGGATCAAAGATCAAAATATTAAAACAGAAACACTAAATCTGCTAGAAGACAAAGTAGGTAGAAATCTTGACTGCATATGAGTAGGCAGAGAGTTCATGAACAAAAATTAAACTACATGGGAAGTACTTCCCAGAATCAACAACTGGCATCTCATATTATTAAAAAGTTTTTGCATGTCCAAAGAAATCTCCAGGAGAGTAGAAAGAAAACCCACAAATTGGGAAAAATATCTTAGCCAGCTGTCCCTCAGACAGAGGACTTCTGTCTAGAACATACAAAGAATTTAAAAAAATCAGGCCCCCAAAATTCAAAGACCAAGCTAAAAATTGGCATCTGAGATGAATACATACTTCTCAGATGAAGAAATACAAATGGCAAATAAATATATGAAAAAATGTTTAACATTAATAGTCATTCAGGAAATGCAAATTAAAATAACACTGAGATTCCATCTTACCCCAGAAAGAGTGGCCAAGATCAAGAAATTAACTAATAACAAATGCTAGAGGGGTTGTGGGGAAAAAGGAACTCTTTTCCACTGTTGGCCAGGAGTGTAGACTGGTGCAACTGTGGAAATCAGTCCTCAAAAAGCTAGGATTAGCTTTTTGACCCAGCTATCTTACTTCTGGAAATTTTCCAAGAATTGAAAACATCATACTACAGTGATATATGTGCACGCATGTTTATATCAACACAATTTATAATAGCCAAATCTTGGAAACAACCCAAGTGCCCATCAATCAAGGAATGGATAAAAAAGATGTGGTATTTTTATACAGTGGAGTACTACTCAGCTATAAAGGAAGATTGCATGGAGACTTTTATAAGTAAATGGACGTGACTTGAGACCATACTCATAAGTGAAATAAATCAAACTCACATATGTAAATACTGTGTAAGGGTAATAACTGCTCAATAAACTGCTCAAAGAAGAAAAAAATTGGGCTGGGGAAAGGAGGGAAGAAGGAAGGGAAAAGGAAAAAACATAAATTTGTGTGTGTGTGTGTATATATATATATATATATGCTACTAATTGTACAGTTAATATTCATATGATTAGATCAATTTTACATGTCTATATCTGTTATTCTAAGCAGCCCTTTTGAAGGTAACAGTATACACTATCACAACCATTGTCAAATTCCTATCATCTTGTTTTGTAAACTTATACTGTTATAGAATTTGTTGTTGTTTGTCTTTTTTGCTTTTTGTTTTTCTTTTTGTGTCTTTTTTCTCTTAAATTAAAAAAAAAAAGATACTATCTGCTGGGGTTCTTGTCCAGACACAGATTAAACAAAGAGATCAAATTCCCCATTAACCTGGCCCCCTATTATGAAACTTGACTTGCTCTCTGTTTTTCAAAATAGCTTGAAATCATTTCCGATCTCTGAATGATGCATGACCTTTTCCCCCCACCTCACTTGCTTGCTAATAAAAGTGGGTCAAACATTGAGGCTGATGAGTCTCCTTCCAGTCCCCTTGTACCCTTCTGGTTTTTGTCTCTCTTATTCCCCATTTACCCCCTGATAGATAACCAAGGGTCTGATCAGCTTCTCACAATTGGAACCCAAACAGGGACCTGAATCCTAAAGGGGAAGACCCAACCAGAGTGGGACAGAGTGGAGCAGATGTCATGGAACTCTGAGGGATGATTTTAGAGGGAGCTGCATAACAAGTGAAAGTAAGTAGTAATGCCTCAGAAAAGCTTTTCTTAACCAGGATGATGGGGCAGAATTTGTCACTAGAGGAGCAGAGGTATTTGCAGTTTTGTGTATGTTGTTAGAATAGACCGGGGCCAGGGTTAGTACCCAGTCTTTCTCAAAACTGCTGCAAGATATTTCCAAAGAGGTGGAAAACCTTGATGCAGAGAAATAGGACAGAGTGGGTTGAAACCTAAGAAAGAAGGGCAGGGTTCTAGCTCAGTGGCATAAGCACCTGCCTGGCAAGCATGAGATTGCGAGTTCAATCCCCAGTAAAAAACCAACCAACCAAACAAACAAACAACAACAACAAACCCTAAGGAGAGCCCATGCTAGGGGAGAGCAGATCTGTCTAGATACCTTTCTGGCATGTAGTCTAGTAAAATCAGTCTTATGACCTCTAAGGGCTTCAATGGTCATTGTTGCTGCTGTTTCCCCTGAGTGGGAAAGGGAGAAAATTCAGAAGGAAAAGAAGGAAATCCATTTATGTCTTGCACTTCCAGCATCACAAGAAGCTAGCAGGTTTCAGCCTTTCTTGTCTGTACATCAACAGCTTGTCCAACAGGTTACAATGATGGGGACCCTATTGGACCATTTTTTTCCCATTATGCTCAGACAGAACCCCAATAATCTTCAACAAATGATACATGAATATCAAGGATTTGAATATAAGATTTTAAAAGAACTTAAACAAAACGTAGTGAATAATGGAGTTCAGGACCTTATACATAAGAGATTTTAGAGTCCATCCTGGAGACCTTATGCATGATCCCGACAGACATCAAGTATCTTGATCATTCATGCGTGTCAACAGGCCAATATCTCTACTTTAATAAGCAGTTGTAAGAGCTCACTACAGAACAGGCTGGCAGGAACAAGGCAGCTGGAGGCCAAATATTAGAGAATATGCTACTGGAGACAGGACCCATAAGCAGATATTGTACAGCAATTGCAATATCCCAGTAAGGCAGAAAATGCCCTCATTAATGAAAAGGTCATGTGCTATGACCCATGCAACTCCAGATGTTTTCCAGGGAGAAGGAAGGTGGAAGGATGAGAAAAATAAAGACGAGACAAAGCTGGGATCAGATGGAGCCCTTACCTCCTAATGGGAGGAGAGGAACTGCCCCCTCATTGAAGGGACATTTATTTATACATTTTAGCAACTTAATGTCACATGACACCCTGTTGTCCTAGCAACTCACTATTCAGATTGTCTTGGCACTAGGTGTTCTCTGGGCTAAGGCAGCTTCTTCACTTGGCTTGCTCTGGGTGCTCTTTGTTCTTGGGATGGTCATGCCCCAGCCTTGCATGTGTGATCAATTTCCAACTTCATTGGCTTCCAACAGGCATGGTCTATGGTCCATGAAGAAGGCACTCCAGTTCAGTCCTTTTTACATGTTTTACAGGGATTCTCATTTTCTTACCAGACAGCAGAAAGCAGTACACAGACAGATTCCCCATATGCAAGCAGCTGAAATTATAGTCCTGCAATTGAATTATAAAATGCACATAAGGACTACAAACAAGCCTGTGGAGCAGTTAGGGCTACTAGATATCTTGGAAATTATCTTAAGGCTTGCCAAGATATAGGGATAGAATCTTATAAAAGTTTCATGGTGACATAAGCTATGCTAAATCATACAAATGGAACAAAACTCAGTAATATCCAATATTTTGCTTGTGGGAAGATAGGGTGCATTCAAAAGAAGTGTATCACTCTGGCTAAATCAGGAGCCACAGTTCCACCTTCCATAGGGGAGAGTACAGGAGGGAATGCTAATTTAGTCCCTGGACTTTGCCCTTGATGTGAAAAGGGAAACTACTGGGCAAGGAACTGCCATTTCAAATTCCGTAAGTATGACATTTACCCTTATGGAAAATAGGAGTTGCACTCATCCCTAGGCCCTTCAAACAACAAGGGCCTTTCCAACATGGACAATAACAGAAATATGACTTGGATTTCCAGAGGAACATTGTTTCCTTCACTCTTTGAACTCCAGAAAACACAGGATTAGATCTCCCTGCCATTCAAAGAGTATACTTATTAGGGGAGATAAGTCTATGAAGATACCCACAGGAATCTGGGACCTCTGCCAGAGGATACTTTGGATTAATTATGGAGAAAAGCAGTCTAAATGTGCCAGGTATAATTGTGGTGCCTGAAGTAATTGACTCTTGATTATAAAGGAGAAGTATAAGTTGTGGTTTATTCTATGGATATTGGTATTTTTGAACCACGTGACTGTGTTTCTGAATTGATACTTATTCCTATGTTAGAGATCCCCCTTGACACAATATAAAAAACGACAAAAAAAAAAAAGGAGGAAGATTTTGGCATTTCTTTCCAAGTAAAGAAATCTATTTTACCCAAGAGTTAAAAGAAAAAAGGCCCATGTGCAGGATAAAGACCAAAGGAAAATACTTTCAGGATCTGCATGACACCAGAGTTGATGTGTCTATCATGGCTATACACAATGGCTCCTCTCTGACCTATACAGGTTGCTGCCACTTCATTAGTGGGGCTTGGCTTACCACATCAAGTGTTACAAAGTACAACTCCCTACTTTACTTAGGACTAGAAAATCAAGCAGGGACCTTTCACCCTTATGTGGCCCCCATACCAGCAAATTTATGGTGAAGAGATCTCCTAAAGGAATGAGGAATTATGCTAACAAACCACTTAATGTGGAAGAGCAAATTATGAAAAAGATGGGATATCAATCAAGTCTTGGTTTAGAAAAAAAATTTTACAAGACAGTCCTGAGCTACTATTAGTCACCTCTAAATTAAATTATACAAGGATGGATTATTAGCATCCTTTTTGATAAAGATCATTGATGCTTCTACCCCCAGGATGACCTTGCCACTTGATTGGAAAATAGACACCCCCCTCTTGGATTGGTGCCCCCTAAATAAAGAGAAGCTAGCCCATCTACATAATTTAGTATACTTAAGACACTTAGAATTTTCCACCAGTCCTTGGAACACTCTGGTGTTTGTAATTCCAAAGAAATCCAGAAAATGGAGATTATTATAATACCTAAAAGCTGTAGATACTTGCTCACAGCAGATGAGAGCCTTGAAACCTGGTCTCCCATCTCCTGCAACCATCCCTCAAGATTGGTCATTAATTATCACTGACCTCAAAGATTGCTTTTTTACAATCTCTTTATACTGATCACCAGTGTTTTGCTTTCTCTGTACCTATCCCCAACTTCAAGACTCTATTAGTAGATATCAATGGAGAGTTTTGCCTCAAGGGATGATGAATAACCCTACTTTGTGTCAGCATTTTGTAAATAAAGCCTTACAATCTGTGCAACAAAAATATCCTCAGGGTTGTTTTGCTAATTATATCGATGACATTTTGTTGTCCATGATATCAAGAGTACAGCTGTACTCTTTGTTTGATATAGTAAAGAGGCACTTTAAAAATCATCACCTTTGCAAAGCTCCTGACAAAGTACAGACCTTTATCCCTTGTGTTTACTTAGGGACCCACCTTACAGACAGACAGTGAGACCTCAAAAGATAAAAATAAGACAAGATTGTTTATCAGGCTTAAAAGACTTTCAGAAACTGTTGGGAGGTATAACCTGGATTCAGTCAAAGCTAGGTATTGCTATGTATCAGTTTAAACACATATGTAATGCTCTACAAGGTGATCCTCAAATTAATTCCCTTTGACAACAGACTTCTGAAGCACAAGAAAAATTACATTGGTAGAAGAAAATGTTACAGAAACTATGAGTATATTAAATCAATGATCATCAGCCCCTTGTTTTAAATGATTCAGGCACTCCTCACTCCCATACTGAGCTCTTAGGACAGTCTTAAAACTCTCAGTTATTCCCCATTGAATGATTGTATCTTCCTCAGTAACTAATAAAAACTTTACTGTTGTTTACTGAACAAATAACAAAAGTTGTGACAGCTGGAAGAATTTGTTGTAATCAAATATTTGGCAATGACCCCTCTCAGATAATTTTACCCTTAGAATTATCTCAATATGTAAATTTGTTGCAGCAAGCTACTTATTGGCAAGTTACTTTTGCTGATTTCATAGGACAATTTGATAACCATTTCTAATGATCTTATTTTTCAGTTTTTCCAGAACATTCATGTATCATTCCCTGAATTACACAATTAAACCTGATTTCAGATACACAAACTTATTTTCCAATGACTCCTCCAAAGGAAAGGCAGCTATCCAGAATAAGGGTTTTCAACATTATTCTGACCCCTGTACTATCAGCTTAGCTCTCAGAAGTGCTTACCATCATATATATTATGGCACTTACAAAATTTACACATTTGGGGAGGGTAAATATCATTAGTAACTCAGCTTATGCAGTGTTGTTTACCCAGTGATTAGAGAGTGATATCTTAAAAGCTACTTTAGATCCTTTCTTGGTTCCTATTTTTCTTAGATTACATGGGCAATCCAATAATTAATATTCTGTATCAGACATATTGAATCCCACGCTAACCTTCCAAAGACCCTTCATTTATGGCAATAAACAAGTTGATTCCTTAGTGGCTTATGTTGCTCCCTTTGATCTAGCTAGGCAATTCTATGCATGCTGTTATGAAAATAATAGAACTTTAACAAAAGAATGTCAGTTGTCTTGTTTTCAGCTAGAAAAATTGTATTGTCGTGTCCTACTTGTCAGCGTATCCCTCATCCTCTTCCTACCAAGGGATGCAACCCCTGAGGCTTTCAACAAAATGAGGTTTGGCAAATGGATGTTACTCATATCCTATCCTTTCGATGGTTACAATATGTTCACATATCTATAGACACTTTTTCTTATATGTTCTGTGCTAATTGCCAGTGGCAAGAAGGTGGGACATTCTGACAATACTGTTTATCTGCTTTTGCTGCCACTGTAGTTCTCTGTACAATTAAGATCAATAATGAACTTTCATATGTTTGTAAGACTTTATTTTCCTTTTTCAGCTATGGTATATTAAACGTATCACTGGTATCCCTTATAATCCTCAAGGCCAGGCATTTGTAGAAGGTGTACATCTCTCCTTAAAAACACAATTACAAAAACAAAAAGGGAGAGTACAGCTACCACCTCAAGGAAAATTTGGCCTTCTCACCTTTTATGAGAAGATCCTCAAATAAATAAATGGGATGGTCTGTTGCAATTAATAACATGGGGACACGGGTATGCTTGTATATTGGCAGATAATGGAACACCATTGTGGATGCTCTCCCCAAATGTGTGATCATGGAGAGAAGAGAAATACAGCCCCATGGCGGAACCTGTTGCTGGTGAATCCTCCAGTGCAAGCCTTCTTGCACATGACCCTGAGGGAGACAGCTCCACTGCTGAGATGGCCAGATGATCAAACTGATGACCCTGAGACAGATGAAGAAAACAACTCTAGAAGCCAAAAAGTTGGTTGTGCACTAAAGCCTTCCACATATGCTTGTCAATATGTTTGTGGCAATGATGGTAATTATTGTCTGTATGGTATGTGTAGTCCCAGTAGCTGAAAAGGAATATTGGGCCTAGGTGACCCCTCATTGTGACAACTTTCTTAGTCTGATTTTCCTCCTTGAAATTTGCAATAAATCTGATTGGGCTCCAGGGCCAGTCATGGCTTCTGATTTTATAGATAATGATTTTATCATAAATTATACTTCACATTTTATATATTCCCCTCTATATGTAGAGCATCTTTACATTCTAATCATCGCTTATCTATTTTCCCTCAAGTGTAGATGATTGTTCAAGATAAAAAGGTAAAATCCTTGGGAATGGGGTCTCTGAAAATGGCTGGAGGAGATTAGATAAATAACTTGGCTCCCAATACTCCCCCTTGTATGCCATCTTCTTCTTGGTTGAATACCAGTGAATATGCATCACCCTCATTGACCTCCTCCAAGAGAGATGTAGGATGAAAAATAGTTCTTGGACAGTTCGGATTTAATGGATTTTGGGCCCAGAGCCAGTATAGAAAGGAAAAATGTTAGCAGTCAATGGTGGAGGTTAAGTTACCATTTTTATACATATTATTGAAAGAATATGTCACCTTTTTTTTTTCAGATAATACACAGAGATTGGCTTGGTGAGGACTAGACTTCAGTCCTCCCTTGCTTCAGGCCATTCTTGGTGGTAGGCCAGGCCCCTTAAAAAAGATGATTTGGAAATTCCTTACTATACAGGTGAAATGTGGCAAGGAAAATTAGATAGCCTTACAGATACAACTCAATATATTTATTTAGGGAAAAAATACAACATTCAATATCTGCATCTATAAGATCCTATGTGTTCTTTTATGGCACAGTTTAATGGGAGCCTTCTTTTATTTTTTGTTTAAAGAGAATAAAACAGAAAAATAAAATGAATAAAAACAGTGATAAGATGGTAGAAAATCTATAATAGTTACTATATTGCATATTGTTATCCTCTAAATAGTTGCTCAGCTTTAAGTTTGCAAAGTCACTCAACCAGTACAGTTCCTCTGATCAGCTGGTTGCTCATGCAAGGTAGTAGGGTGGCCGTTCTCTTGTCAACCTCATGCCAATTGGCTCACAGGTAGGGGCTTAGCTTCCTTCCTGGTTATCCCCATTCTGTTCTCTGGCTGGATCACAGGCTGGGGCTTAGCCTCTTTCCTGGTTCTCCCCATTTTGCATTCTGCTGACTCACAGGTAGGGGCTTAGCTTTTTTCCTGGTTCTTCCCATTCTGCATGCCTGCTGACTGGGAGCCTTCTGTTAGAGGGTGCACTGAGTCACTGTGTACCATGTGGAACTTTTACTAGTAGTACTTTGCTGGTGTTAGAGCATATGACAGGAATGTCTGCAAACCTTACACAATGATGGGCCAAAATCCTTGGTAGATCCTTGGTAGATCACCTTTTGCACAGAGATAATTATTGTTAGGGTTAATAATTGCTGGAAATTATTTCTGTGGGGTATAATTTCAGCAATTACTAGCTCTAACAATGATTATATATTATATATATAATTATATATTATATATAATATATTATTTTATATATTATATATGTATATATTTTTAACTTATTTTATCTACACATGCATACACATATACGTATGATTTTTCTTTCTGCTTCTCACACTAATGAAACAATAGTGTGTTTACATGTGTGTCTTATTTCACTAATGAGTATGTTCTCAAGAAGCATCAATTTACCTATAAAAGTCTCCAGCTTATTCTTTATGGCTGAGTAGGACTCCCTTGTATAAAAATACTGCACTTTTTTATCCATTCCTCAGTCGATGGGCACTTAGGTTGTTTACAAGATCTGGCTATTACAGACTGTGCTGCTATGGTTGGTGCTGTGTATGGGTGTACATATATCACTGTGGTATGATGTTTTTAATACTTTTGAGAAGGTATCCAGAATGGGAATAGCAGGGTTGAGTGGGACCTCCAACCCTAGTTTTTTGAGGAATCACCACACTGATTTCCACAGTGGTTGCACCAGTCTGTATTCCCACCAACAGTGGAGAAGGATTCCTTTTTCTCCACAGTCCCTCCAGCATTTGTTATTAATTGATTTCTTGATAGTAGCCATTCTTTATGGGATGAGGTAGCATCTCAGTGTTGTAATTCACATCTCTCAAATGACCAGTGATGTTGAACATTTTTTCACATATTTATTTGCTGTTTATTTTTTTTTAATCTGAGAAGTATGTCTCAGAAGCCCATTTTTTAATTGGGCCTTTAAGTCTGGGAGAACTGATTTTCTTCTTTCTTTCTTTTTCTTTCTTTCTTTTTTTTTTTTTAGTTCTTTATATGTTCTCAATAGTAATACTTTATCTGAGGGACAGCTGGAAAACATTTTGTCCCATGTTGTGGGTTGTCTCTTCATTCTATTGATCTTTTCTCATGTTGTGCAAAAGCTTTTTAGTAGGGTGAGATTCCAGTTGTTGATTCTTTGTGATAGTTCCTTTACAATCAGGGTTTTCTTCATAAAGACTTTGTCTACACCAATGTATTCAAGAGTTTTATCTACTCTGTCTTCAAGCAGATTTAGTGTTTCTGTTTTAATATTAGATCTTTGATCCATTCTGACTTTAGCTTAGTATATAGTGAAAGATATGGGTCCAGTTTTAATCTTTGGCATGGGTAGAGCCAGTTTTTCTAGCATCATTTAGTAAAGAGGCTCTCTTTCTTCCAGTGAATATGTTTGGTACCTTTGTCAAAGATAAGGTGGCTGAGTGTGTCTGGAGTTGTTTCCACATCTTCTAATGTGTTCCATTGATCTTCAGGTCTTTTTTTTTTTTTTCCAGTACCACACTGCTTTTATCACAGTAGGTTTGTAGCATAATTTCAAGTCAGGGAACATGATGCTCCCTGTGTTGTCTTTGTTGCCTTTATTATTCTAGTTCTCATCTGGTTCCAGATGAATTTTAGGATTGGTTTGTCTAATTCTGAGAGATGTACTATTGGAATTTCGATTTGGATTGCATTGAATCTGTGTAACACATTTGAAAGTATGGCTATTTTCACAACATTGGATTTTCCTATCCAAGAGCATGGGATATCTCTCCATTTTCTAATATGTTGTTCAATCTCCTTTTTCAGAGTACAGTAGTTTTCAATATAGAGATCTGATACATCCTTTGTTAGATTGATTCCTAGGTATTTCATTTTTTGGATGTTATCATAAAAGATATTGTTTCCCCTAGTTATCTCGCAGTGAGTTTATTATTTGTTGTCAGGAAGGCCATTGATTTTTTTTTTAGTCTTTTAAAAAATTTTTATTTAAAGAGAAAAAAAGCAAAACAGAAAAAGGGTAGAAATAACACAGAATTTAAAAAAAATAAACACTAAGAAATCACTAGTTGATAAATTACATATTGTACTCTTACAAACTTAAAGCATACAAAGTGGACATTCAAACAGTGAGACTGCAAACAGTTCTGATGTTCAGTGACCCAACAATAACAGTGATATGGAAATCAATCCTACACACTTAAACAGACAAGCAATTATATCCTTTAGAACATTTTCTTCTACTCTCTTTTTTACAATAGCAATTACACATTTTGGATTTTAGTACTCCTGCATTTATTATTACTTTTTACACTAGAGACACAATGTGATTATTTGTAAATAGGATTCTTATTTATTTCACTTATGAAGATAGTCCGAAGTTGTCTTCATTTACCTATGAAGGCCTCAAGATGATCCTTCTTTATAGCTAAGTAATATTCCATTGTATAAAAATACCACATCTTTTTCATCTACTCTGCAGTCGATGGGCATCTTGGTTGTTTCCAAGATTTAGCTATTACAAATTGTGCTGCTATGAACATCAGGGCACATATATCACTGTGATATGAACTTTTCAGTTCTTCTGGGAAAATACCCAAGAGGGGAATAGCTGGATTGAATGGAGCTTCCAATCCTACTCTTCTGAGAATTCTCCATATGGATTTCCATAGTGGTTGTACCAGTCTACATTCCCACCAACAGTGGAGCAGTGTTCCTTTTTCCCTGCAGCCTTGCCAACATTTGTTATCAGTTGATTTCTTGATGGCAGCTATTCTTTCCAGGGTGAGGTGAAATCTCAATGTTGTTTTAATTTGCATTTCTCAAATGACCAGTGATGGTGAACATTTCTTCATGGATTTATTTGCCATTTGTATATCTTTCTCTGAGAACTGTGTGTTCATCTCAGATGCCCATTTTTGGAGAGGGTCTTTGAATTTGGGGAGCTTGATGTTTTTCAATTCTTTATATGTTCTGGACATAAGTCGTTTGTAAAAGCCGAGGGGTTGCTGGCTAAAATTCTTTCCCACTCTGTGGGTTTTCTTTTCACTCTATTGGTGATTTCTTTTGAAGTGCAGAAACTTTTCAATAATATGAGATCCAGTTGTTGATTCTTTGAAGTGTTTCCTGTGCAGTTTGTGTTTTGTTCATGAATTCTCTGCCTACCCCTATGTCTCCAAGACTTCTACCTACCTTGTCTTCCAGGAGATGTAGTGTTTCTGTTTTAATATGTAGGTCTTTGATCCATTTAGACTTTAGTTTTGTGCATGATGATAGGCATGGATCTAGTTTCAGTCTTTGGCATGTGGAGAGCCAATTTTTCCAACACCATTTATTAAAGAGGCTGTCCTTCTTCCAGTGGACATATTTAGCCCCCTTGTCAAATATCAGGTGGATGAGTGTCTTTGTAGTTGTGCTTGCATCTTCTAATCTGTTCCATTGATCTTCAGGTCTATTTCTTTGCCAGTAGCATGCTAATTTTACCACTGTGGCTTTGTAGTATAAATTCAAGTCAGGAATTGAGATGTTTCCTGCCTTGCCTTTGTTGCCCAGAATTGCCTTTGCTATTCTAGGTTTCTTCTGTTTCCAAATGAATTTTAGTAGTGTTTTCTCTAGATCTGTGAGGTATGTCAACAGTATTTTGATTGGGATTGTGTTAAATCTGTATAACAGTTTGGGAAGTATGGCCATTTTCACAATGTTGGTTCTTCCTAGCCAAGAGCAAGGAATATCCTTCCATTTTCTGATATCCTCTTCAATCTCCTTTTTCAGCATAGTATAATTTTCAGCATATAGATCTTTTACATTTTTAGTTAGGTTGATTCCTAAGTATTTCATTTTTTTTAGATGTTATTATATAGGACAATATTTCCATAATTTCTCAGTGAGTTTTTTGTTTGTATACAGAAATGCTATTGATTTTTAAGAGTTGACTTTGTATCCAGCTTCATTGCTGAACTTATTACCTCTAGTAGTCTTTTAATGGAGTTTTTTGGGTCTTCCATATAGAGTATCATGTGATCTGAAAATAGTGATAATTTAACTTCCTCCTTTCGTATCTTTATTCCTTTTATTTCTCTCTCTTGTCTGATTGCCCTGGCTAGTGTTTCCAGAATGATATTGAAAAGGAGTGGTGATAGTGAACATCCTTGTCTTGTTCCTGATTTTAAAGTGAAAGCTTTCAGTTTTTGTCTGTATAGTATAATTTTGGCTGTTGATTTTTCATAGATGGCCTTTATAAGGTTGAGGTAGACACTGTGTATTCTGAGTTTCTGAAGGGTTTTTTATCATGAATATGTGTTGGACTTTATCAAAAGCTTTTTCTGCATCTATTTCTGAGATGATCATGTGGTTTTTGTTTTTAGCTTGTTGATGTGGTATATTACATTTATTGATTTGCATATGTTAAACCATCCCTGCATTCCTGGAATGAATCCCACTTGGTATAATCTTGCTTTGTTGCATCTTATTTGCCAGTATTTTATTGAGAATCTTTGCATCAATGTTCATTAGTGATATTGGCCTATAGTTCTCCTTTTTAGGTGGATCTTTCTCTGGTTTTGGTATCAGAGTAATACTTACCTCCAGGAATGATTTAGGGAGGATTGCTTTCTTAATTTCATTGAAGAGTTTAAGGAGTATTGGCATCAAATCTTCTCTAAATTTCTTGTAGAATTCACATGTGACTCCATTACGACCTGGGCTTTTCTTTGTTGGTAAGTTTTTAATTATGTTTTCAATTTCAATAGCTGATATTGGGTTATTCAAAATTGCTCTATCTTCTTGGTTATGCATTGGTAGTTCATATGTTTCTAGAAATGTTTCCATTTCCTCTGTGTTTTCCACTCTATATAACTAGAGATTTTCAAAGTAGGTATTCCTAATCTTTTGAATTTCCATGAGATCTATAGTAATTTCCCTCTTTTGAGTCCTTATTGCATGAATTTGGGTTTTGTCTTTCTTTTTCTTGATAAAGTTAGCTAGAGGTTTGTCAGTTTTGTTTATTCTCCCAAAAAACTAGTTTTTTGATTATTCATTAATTCTTTGTATTTTTTTTTTAGTTTCAACTGTATTGATTTCTGCTCTAATCTTTACAATTTCCTCTCTTTTATGAGCTTTGGATTTAACTTGTTCTTCTTCTAGAAGCTTGATATGAAGCATTAGGTTGTTTATTTGTGCTCATTCTGTTTTCTTGATATGACAATGTATTGCTATATATTTCCCTCTTAAGACCACTTTCATTGTGTCCCACAGATTACAGTATGTTGTTTCTGCATTTTCAATGAATTATAGGTATTGCTTTATTTCTTCTTTAATTTCATCTGTAGCCCACTGGTTGTTATATAAGTTCCATGTATTTATGCAGGTCTTGCAATTTCTTTTGCTATTAATTTCCAATTTCAGTGTGCTATGGTCAGATATTACACATGGGATAATTTCAATGCCTTGGCATTTACTTAAGAATGTGTTATGGGATAGTATATGGTCTATTTTGGAGACTGTCCCATGTGCAGCTGAGAAGAATGTGTATTCTGATGTGGTTGGGTGGAACACTCTGTAAACATCTACTAAGTCTAATTGCTCACAGGTATGATTCAGTTCTATTATTTCTTTGCTGACTTTTTGTCTAGCTGATCTATCTCTTTGTGACAATGGGGTGTTAAGTTCTCCTGTTATAATTGTGTTCTTGTGTATTTTGCTTTTCATGTCCATTAGTGTCTGTCTTATATAGTTGGGTGCTCTTGTATGTGGTGCATATATATTTATAATTGTTAGTTCTTCCTCTTGAGTTTTTCCACTAATGAGTATGTAGTGACCTTCTTTATCTCTTTTAATCATTTTAGGTTTGAAGTTCACATTGTCTGCAAATAGAATAGTTACCCCTGCTTTTTCTGTGTTCCTGTTGCATGGAATACTGTTTTCCATCTTTTGAGTTTTAATCTATGAGTTTCCTTTTGGGTCAGATTTGTGTCTTGTATACAGCACATTGTGGGATCATGTTTCTTGACCTATTCTGTCAACCTATTTCTTTTGATAGGTGAATTTAGACCATTTACATTTATGGATGTCACTGATATGTACTGGCTCAACTTTGCTATGTTATGTTCCAGTTGTTTGCTTTCTGCTTTTCCCCTTGTTTAATTGCTTGTCCTACCTGGTGGTTTTTTTCTGTTGTTGTTCTGGAGGTTGTGATTATTTTTATTTCTATCATTATGTCTTTCAATACTCTTTCTAGGGTTAGTTTAGTGGACATGAATCTCTTCAGTTGTTTTTTGTCATGGAAGCATCTTATTTCTCCATTAAATTTCAATGAAAGTTTTTCTGGGTACATCAGTCTGGGTTGAAAGTTGTTTTCTTTCAGGGCTTGAAATACCTCACTCCAAGCTCGTCTTGACTTGAGGGTTTGTGCTGAAAAGTCTGCTGTGAATCTAATGGGCTTTTTGATAGGTGAGTTGTATCTTTTCTCTAACAGCTTTTAGTATTCTATTTTTATGTTGTATGTCTGGGATCTTAATTATTATATGTCTGGGTGTAGATTTATGTTGGTTGTGATTGTTTGGCATGCTATATAGACTCACTTATCTGTGTATCAGATTTTTCACCATGTTTGGGAAATTTTCTGCTATTCTTTCTGTGAATATTTTAGTTATGTCATTTGCATTGACTCATGCATCTTCACTGATGCCTATTAATCCTATATTGTTTTTCTTGGCATCATGTTGAAGTTGCTGGATTGTCATTTCATGCTTCTTTGTTATTTTAAAAAGTTTTATCCTTTCATAATCGCTAATTGCGATCCTGTCCTCAAGGTCCAAAATCCTATCCTCAGCTTCATTTAAATGGTTTTGCCAGCTTTCAATAGAATTTTTTGTTTCTTGGATTTCTCTTTGAGTTTGTTTCATGAATTCTGCTTGTTTTCTATATTGTTCATTCAAGGTTTCTATCAGTTTCCCATGCTCCTGTACTTTTTTCTCTGTTTCTTCTCTAGCTGTTCTGAGCAACTTCTTTACTAAGGTTGTTACTTCTATCTTTACATGAGAGATTACTTCTAATTTGATTTCCTCTGTAGCCTCATGGAGTTGTTTTTTTATTTCACTTGCTATCTTTTCAGAGATTTCTGGTGTGTGACTTTTGAAGTCCTTTATTTCAATGTCTCCTGTACTTGCTCCTGATGTACTAGATGTTTGAGATTTGCTTTTTCCATTTTCCCCTTTCAGGTTAATATTTGGTTCTTCAAGCCCACTAGTGTCAGCTGTTGGTAGTGTGTATCTTAGGGTCCTACTGTAAAATTGATGTTTGTCCAATTGTTGAGTCCCACAATGAAGAAGTGGCCCAGTCACCTGATTTCCCCCTGCAGGGCCTTTTGGGTGAGTCCTATATTCTTCCTGGGTTGACAAGCCTAGGAGGACTGATGTAGGTCAACTTTTAGTTCCTGGTGTTACTTTATCTTCAGGTTAATCCAGGTCACCAAATATCCCTGTCTATAGTGTTTGTGTCAGCTGAGGCCCGACTGTGTCCCTGTTGTGTGCGTGTGTGTCTCATAAGCCCTTTTGATTTTCTCCAAGTTGAGGGAGTCCTTATTGGCACAGTCCTCACCCTGCCTGATGTTCTCTATATGCAGGAAGGAGTCACCCACACTCTTGCCTGACTCTCCAAGGTCTTACAGTTAGTTGGAGGAAGCTTTACTACTGGCCCTGTTTACCCACTGTACACCTATTTTAGGGGCAGACTCACCACACTGACTGGATCCTGCTGAGATCTTCTGTTTGGGTGAAGCAGTTATTGAATCTCCCATCAAGCTAGCACAGTTAATCTGCTGTAGACCAAGGTTCTGAGAGAAAGGGTGGGAGCTGAAGATCAATAGCAGTAATAGGTCCAGTAATAGGTAGGGAGTGTCTCTGAGGGGCCAGCAGGTGTCCTGGGTCCAGGAGTCTGTGGGGCCTGTGGGAAGCACATATGCTGCCTGTGGTGTGGCAGCGTATGTGGTTCTGGGCCGAGGGGTGGGCCGGTGGTGTAGGTCTGGGTGTCTGCAGGGCATGTGGGAAGTGTGGTGTGGTGGCATATGCAGTCCTGGGCTGAGGGGTAGGCCAGTGGCATTGGTACAGGTGTCCATGGGGCATGCAGGAAGCACAGCATAGTGGCATACACGGTCCTGGGCTGAGAGGCGGGCCACTGTCCACAGTCTGGGCATCCGTGGGTCACATGGGAAGCACAGTGTGGCAGTGTACACAGTCCTGGGCTGAGGAGTGGGCCCATGGCATCAGTCCAGGTGTCCATGGGGTGCTGTTTTGTTTTGAAGTCCTGTATCACTTTCACAGTTTTGTTCTGAGTGGGTTTATTGTGTTTCATCCTGTTTTGTCCTATTCTCTCCAAAACAAAATTTAAAAAATTAAAAATAAATCAATGGAGCTGCATCCTTAGGAAAATTTTTGAATACAAAAAGTCAGGGAAAAAATTAAGCTGAAAAAAGGAAAAATGCCATGCCGATACATTCTAGCCTTTCCAGTCCCTGATTTAATGACAGATCTTCCCAAAGACATTGGAAGGTGCCCTAGTACAGGACTTTAGGCAGTGAAGAAGTTGAATGTGAGAGAACTTGGTGGTGCTCATACACTTAGTGAAGCTATAACTTCAACTGGTTGTTGAAGTTATAGGAAGAATGCCAGGAGAAGCATAAGAGCATAGTAATTGGAGCCTGCTGAGGTCTTCTGTTTGGGTGAGAGGTCACTGAGTCTCTCTTCAACTCAGCATGGTTAATCCACTGCAGTTCAAAGTTCTGGTAGGAGGAGCGGGAGCCGAAGATCAAGTACTTGGTCTAGGAGATAGAGAGGGTCACTGGGGGCAGTGGCCATTGGCACGGTGTTCCTCTAGGCCGGTGGGGGTCACAAAGGAAGGACGGTGGCACGGGTGCAAGCGGCAGTTGATTTTTTTAAATTTCCGTTGAAGCCATGTCAATATTGCATGTTTGCTGCCCTTGATCTCTGCTGTATTTACCTCTCCTGGACTTATTTTCCCTGGGTCAGCAGCTGGAGGCTTTTTCTTGTTTCTTTCTCTTTTCATGTTTCTGGTTTCTTTCAGACAGGTGTATGGTAGAGGTCTCAGGTCCTTTCCGTATTGCTTATAGTTTTCCTGAAGCATACTGGCTAGGGGATTGCTGCCCTCTTCAGTCTGCTGTAGATCTGTGAGGTGAATGCAGGGGTGATGGGGGCTGGCCCCTCTCTTCTGAGCCAGTCAACCAGTGAATGCCTTCAGCACATTAGTCTGTGCCCTGTGGATGTCACAGGTTCAGGACAATTTTGTCCCTGGATATGGGGTCCTGACCAGGGGTACGACCCAGCCTAAGCAGATCCCACCAGTCTGCTTTGGGCCAGGAGCAGGTGATTGATGCCATTGTGGTTGCTTGTCTTGCCCAACTCCAATATGTCATCAAGCTGGTCATCCCATCTGCAGGACCAAGTTCCTAGCACTCACCATGAGTCAGTGCAGCTCACCTCACTGGTTCCACTCCCTGTTGCAGCGCCTCCTCCCACCAAGGATCTTGGGCTCACCAACCCCCAATCTCAGCAGGACTGCGACCTCAGCTCGATCATGAGTTGCCTGACTCCCAGTACAGCATGGGACCAGGTCTATGGGAGTGTGTCCAGCTCCAGCTCTCTGCCCAGCACAGTGCAGGACCAGCTCCAGCCCTCCCCTTTTCCCCCCCTCTTTTTTCTTTCTTTTTTTTTTTCTTTTTTCTTTTTCCTCAGTTTCTTCCTGGGTCATGAGAATCCCTCTTCTTTCATCTGGTCCTCCCATGGTGTTAAATTCTAGCATCTGAGTTGTTTTTCTCAGAGAGGCTCTCTACCCTATTTATCTGCCATCTTTTTCCACCTGGCAATTGATTTTTGAGTGTTGACTTTGTAACCAGCTACATTACTGAATTTGCTTACTAAATCTAGCAGTCTTTTGATAGAGTTTTTTTTTTCATCTGTAAGTAGAGTATCATGTCATCTGCAAGTAACCATAGTTAAAATTTTTCCTTTCCTATCTTTTTTTTTTGTTGTTCCAGGAATCAAACTCATGACCTTGTGCTTGCCAGGTGGGTGCTTATGCCACTGAGCTAAATCCCTGGCCCTTTCTTTCCTATCTTTATTCCTTGTATTTCTTTCTTTTGTCTAATTGCTCCAGTTAAAGTTTCAAAGACTGTGTTCAATAAGAGTGGAGACAGTGGATATACTTATTGTACTCTTGATTTCAGAGTAAAAGCTTTCAGTTTTTGTCCATTTATTATGATGTTGGCTGTTGGTTTGTCATAGATGTCTTTTAACAGGTTGAGATAAAGGCCATGATTTCTAGTTTCTGCAGGATTTTTATCATGAATGGGTGCTGGACTTTGTCAAAAGCTTTTTCTGCATCTATTGAGATGGTCATATGATTTTTGTCCTTGGCTCTGTTAATATGGTGTATTACATTTATGGATTTACATATGTTGAAATATCTTTGTATCTCTGGGATGAATCCCACTTGATCATGGAGTACAATATTCTTGATAATTTGCTACAGTCTGCTTGCCAGTATCTTATTAAGGATTTTTGCATCAGTGTTCATTGACCTGTAATTCTCTTTCTTAGTTGGGTCCTTTCTCTGGTTTGGGTACCAGGGTAATACTTGCTTCCAGGAATGAATTTGGAAGTATTTCTGCCCTTTCAATTTCATTAAAGAGTTTTAGAAGTAGTGGTGTTAGGTCTTCTCTAAATATCTTGTAGAATTCTGCAGTGAATTTGTAAGGGTCTGGGCTTTTCTTTGTTGATAGGTTTTTAATTACATCATCAATTTCATTGATATTGGGTTACTTAGGATTTTTATATCTTCTTGATTGAGCTTTGGTAATTCATATGTATCTAGGAATCTGCTCATTTCTTCTGTATTTTCCAACTTGTTAGAATACAAGTTTTCAAAGTAGGTAGAGATGATTTTCTGGATTTCTGTAGGGTCTGTTGTGATTTTGCCCTTTTCATCCCTAAGTGTGTGGATTTCAATCTTATTTCCTTTTTTAAAAAATAAGGTTGGCTAAGGGTTTGTTGATTTTATTTAATCTTTCAAAGAACCAACTCCTTGATTCATTGATTCTTTATATTTTTAAAAAATTCTCTAGTGTGTTTGTTTCTGCTCTGATCTTTATACTTTCCTCCCTTGTATGAGCTTTTGATTTAGCTTGCGCTTCTTTTTCTAGAAGTTTGAGTTTCAAAATTAAGTCATTTATATGTGCTTGCTATGCTTTCCTGATATGGGTATTTACTGCTATAATTTCTGTCTCAAGACTGCTTTCATTGTGTGCCACAAGTTTTGGTATGTTGTATTGTCATTATTATTCAACTGTAAAAACTGTCTAATTTCTTCTTTAATTTCATCTTTGACTCATTGGTTGTTCAGTAGGGTGCTATTTAATTTCCATGTGTTTATGAAGTTCTTGTGGTTTCCTTTGGCATGGATTTCCAATTTCACTGCACTGTGGTCTGATAGTATGCATGGGATAATTGCAGTCCCTTTGCATTTACTTAAGCGTGTTCTATGAGCCAGTGTATGGTCTATTTTGGAGAATGTCCCATGTGCAACTGAGAAGAATGTGTATTCCGATGTTTTGGGGTGGAACACTATAGACAGCTACTAGATCCATTTGTTCAAAAGTTCCATTTAGTTTTAATATTTCATTATTGACTTTTTGGCTAGTTGATCTGTCTTTTTGTGACAGTAGCATATTGAGGTCTCCCAATACAATTGTATTAGGGCTTATTTGATTTTTCATATCCATTAGTAATTGTTTTATATACTGGTATTTGTTGGGTGCACTGGTATTTGTTGCATATATATTTCTGATTGTTATCTCTTCCTCTTGTACATTCCCTTTGCAAAGATGTAATGACCTTCTTTATCTCTCTTAATCAGTCTTGGCTTGAAATTCACTGTGTCTGCAAATAAAATAGCTTCCCATGTTTTTCTCTGGGTTCTTATCACATGGAGTATTGTTTTTCCATTATTTGAATTTCAGTCTGTGGCTTTCTTTTTATTTCTTGTATATAGAATATTGTAGATTATTGCTTCTTGATCTGTTGCCAGTCTGTGTCTTTGAACTGGTGAATTGAGACCATTAACATTGGTGGTAACTGATATGTATTGACTTATCCTTGTCATGTTATTTTCATGTTGTTTGCTCCCCCTTTTTTCCTTTCCCTCTAATTGTTTGCCTTTCCTGATGGATTTCTTCCATTGGCATTCATGTAACTGTATTTCTTATTGTCTCTTTCTAGAATGTTCTTCAAAACATTTTGAGTGCTGGCTTGATGGTCATAAATTTCCTCAGATGTTCCATCTTGAAAGTATCTTATTTCTTCACCAATTTTTGGGGGAGGAGGTATCAGGTATCAAACTCATGACCTCACACTTTCCAGACAGGTACTTGTGCCACTGAGCCAAACCCCTGGCCCTTCTCCATCAATTTTGAAAGATAGTTATGTGGGTTATATCAATCTGGCTCAAAAGTTGTTTTTGTTTAAAACTTGTAGTACTTCACTCCAAGCTCTCCTTGAGTTGAGAGTTTGTGCTGAGAAGTCAGCTGTAATTCTGATGGACTTTTCTTTAGAGGTGATTTGTTTCTTTTCTCTTAACAGCTTTTCAGATTCTATTCATGCATTGAATTTCTGGAATCTTGACTGTGATATGCCTGGCTGTAGATTTTTAATTTTTTTTTTACTTTAAAGAGGATAAAACAAAACAAAACAGAACAGAAGAAAGCAAATCAGAACAGAACAATGCAATCAATGCAGGATTTCAAAGCAAGACACTAGGATATAAACAATGGATACAATAATTTCTCTTCTTTTCTTTGAAATATTTGACAATGCCTTCACACACAATAATATGAAACATAATAAAATAGTATAAAATCAAACAAAAGAATGAAAGCATTACAGGACTTCAAAACCAGGTAACAGGAAATGAATAGTTGTTACTATAATGTCTCATTTTCTTCAAAAACAGTTGTCCATACTATCACACATAATAAAATCAAATAAAACACAACATAATAAAACCAATCAAAACAAAAGAATAAAAGCATTATAGGACTTCAAAATAAGATGATAGGAGATCAGCAATGGCTACCATAATGCCTCATTTTCTTCAAAATAGCTTTCCATACCATCACACATAATGAAATCAAACAAAACAAAGCAGAATAAAAATAATTAGACAAATGAAAGCATTATAAGACTTCAAAACAAGGTAATAGGAAACCAACCATGATTACCATAATACATCCCATTATGTTCAAAAAAGCTGCCTATACCATCAGACACAGTAAAATCTAACAAAAGAAGACAGAATAAAGCCAAACCTAACAAAATTGTAAAAACAATACAAGAGTTCAAGACAAGACAATAAGAAATTAACAGTACTTACCACCTTCCCCTCCCAGGTATTTCCTCCCCTATCACTTTTACAATATCTGTTGTGCTTTTTGGATCCCATTAACTCCTGTTTTTTATGCTAGGGTTTACCTGTATGAGTTCAGACTGTTTCACCTGTGAACATGATCTCCACTTGCATCCATATACTTACAAGAGCATCAAGATTATTCTACTTTATAGCTGGGTAGCTTTCCATTGTATGAAAATATCATACCTTTCTTACCCATTCTGTGGTTGATGGGCAAGTTACCCTTGCTTTTTTCTGGTTTCCTGTTGCATGGAACAATTGTTTTCTCTCTTTTGATTTTCAGTCTATGAATTTCCTTTCAAGTTAAGTGTGTTTCTTGTATATAGTATATTGATGGACCTTGTTTCTATATCCACTTTCTCTGTGTTTCTTTTTATTGTTGAATTGAGGCCATTTACATTAATGATTACAAACAGCATACATTGGTTTGTCTCTGCCATGCTATCATCCTGCTGTTGGCCCTCACTTTTCCCCATCATTCAATTGCCTGTCTTGTTTGGCAGTCCTCATCTGCTGCTGCTCCTGGAACCATGGCCATCTTAATCTCTCTCAAGGATATCCTTTAGCGCTCTCTGTAGGGTTGATTTGGTGGTCACAAATTCCTTCAATTGTTCTTTATCATGGAAGTATATTATTTTTCCATCAAGTTTGAAAGATAGTTTTTCAGGGTACATCAATCTGGGTTGGAAGTTGTTTTCTTTCAGGGTCTGAAACACTTCACTCTAAACTCTTTTTGACTTGATGGTTTGTGTAGACCAGTCTGCCATGATCTGATTAGTTTTCCTTTATAGATGAGCTGTCTTTTCTCTAACAGCTTTTAATAGACCCTGGTGGGTCTGTTCTTGTGCTGAATTTCTGGGATCTTGATTTATTATATGCCTGGGTGCAGATTTACTTTGGTTATGGCTGGTTGGAGACCTATATGTACTTATCTGCATGCCAGATCCTTTCCCCATGTTTGAAAAAATTTTCTGCTATTACTTCTGTAAATAACCTTTTCATTTCATTTGTGCTGACCCCTGCTTCTTCACCAACACCTATAACTCTTAAATTATGCTTCTTTGCATCATCTTGCAGCTGTTGAATTATTTCCTGATTTCTTGTTATTTTGAAAAGATCTTTCCTTTCATGGTCACTAGCTAAAGTCCTGTCTTCAAGGTTTGAAAGTCTGTCTTTAGTTTCTTTCAAGTGGTGTTACCAGTTTTTGATTGAATTTTTTTAATTTCCTGAATATCTCTTTGAATCTGTTTCCTGCATCACAATTCCTTTCTATATTGTTCATTCAAGGTTTCCATCATTTTTCTATGGACCTCCTTTTTTTCCTATGTCTTCTTTAGAAATGATGAGCAATTCTTTCATTATGTTCATGATTTCTTCTTTTACCTGAGGCATTATTTCTGATTTGATTGCTTTTACAAGTTCATGAAGTTGTTTCTTTACTTCAGTTTCTATCTTAGAGATTTCAGCTGTGTGACTTCCATTTTATTCCATGACTGTATCTCCCAGATTTGTTGTGTGTGGGCTGGAAGTCTGAGATTGCCTTTGGCTCCCTTGTCTTAACATTTTCCTGGGTTCCTCCCAACAAGCTGGTTGTGAGACCCCAGGAACTTCTCACTTTGGAACCCCCTTGGTGGCATAGGGGAATGGGACAAAGCACCTGTGTTCCTCTAACTCCAGATTTATAGGGATGTAGCAGGGCATGGGGCAGGCTTCTCCAGATCTGGGGCTTTCTTGATTGCCAGGGGTGCATGAATGTGGTTCTCTCATCCTGCATGTTTACACTGGGACTCCTGCAATGGTGGTAGGCACATAGGAGCGTTTGTCTGATTTTTCTGGTGGGTGTTGGCTACCCAAAGGAATCTAGGGCCTCCAGTGGTGGCCTATGTTGGGCCTTACCTGTCAGCATGTCCCTGCTTCTGCTACCTGCCTGTGGGAAGCAGCATTTGGGTGGCAATGTCTGGCAGGTGGTGGTGGATCTGCTGGATCTCTCTGCCTGTGCTGGCTGCCCACAGGAAGCAGCCTCCCAGTGGCAGGAGACACCAGACACAGGTGGATCTTCTGGCTCTTGCTGCCCATGCTGGCTGCCCACAGGAAGCAGCCTCCTGGTAGTGGGGACAAGCAAGCAGAGGCAAATCTGCTGGCTGTCTCTGCCCATGCTCTCTGCCTGTGCTGGCTGCCCACAGGAAGCATGTAGTTTTTTTGTTTTTGTTTCTGTTTTTTTGATCATCACTAATTCAAATTCTATATGTCTCATTTATCTGTATGCCAAATTCTTTTTCTATACCAGGAAATTTTACTGTCATAATGTCTGTGAACTTTGTTTTAATGTGATTTGTGGTATCTCATTCCATTTCATTGACTCCAGTTAATCTGAAATTATTATTCTTTGTCTCATCTAGCAGCTGCTGGGTTAATTTCTCATTGTCCCTTGCTATTTTTGAGAAATTTTTCCTTTCCTGGTTGCTAACTGCAATCCTGTCTTCAATACCTGAGATCCTGTCCTCACATTGGCCTAACCTTTCTTGAATATCCTGGAGTTTTTATTCTCCTGGATATTTGCTTGAATCTGATTTATGGATTCCATTTCTTTCCTATCTGAGCTTTCATAATTTGCTTAAACTCATCTCTTTTTTTTTTTACCTATGTCTGCTCTAATGTTGCTAATCATGGTAAGTATTTTGGTAATCTCTGTAGTTATCTGAGAGATTTTTTAACATTTTTTCCAGAGCCTTATTCAATTGCTTTGTTGTTTCCACTTCAGAGTGATCTCATAGAGGGCTTTTGGATTGTCCCACCTAATTGCCCCCAGAATTTGCCCTTGGTGAACTAGATGTCTGAGGTTGCATTTTGCTGAAGTGTCCTCTGATTTTATTTTATTTTTTTTAGTTTAATTTCTTCGATAATACTTCTAAATTGCCTATGGTAGATTGCTTTATTGGTAGTATTTGGGACCCTTAGGTGATAATTACTTCTATGAGGTATCTTCCAGCTGTAGCTGGTTTTTGGGTTTTGAGTCCACTGGAAGATCTTACCTATTCAGTTTATTGGAGATGAGAAGTTGTTGCTTGTTTGGCCTAGGCCCTGGTTATTTTGGCTCTGTGCTACTGTGTCCCTTAGTTTATCTCAGACATTTCCTGTGTCCCTTAGTTTATCTCAGTCATGGATTATTAGGACCAATAGCTATTTAGAACAATTATGTGTATTTTGCTTAGAGTGTTACCAATAGCATCAAACACAGCCTATAAAACAACAAATTGAGGTAACCCTTAATTTGTAACTTTTAACCATGTGAACTAGACTTGTGATTATATAAAATGTAAAACAGACCAGATAATTATATGCAGTACATAAGTGCTTAATGTGTTAATTTTGCCCTTGAGGTTAAACTTTAAAATGGATTAAGGAGAAAATGGAGAAGTTGAAGAAGAGAAAGATTAGAAGAAAGGTTGGAGTACAAAGGGGATCTTGCCAGCTTGGGGAAACTGGTGCAGAAGATAAGGAAAAGAGAGATGGAAGAGATAAAAGGAAGAATAGAGAAGCACTACACCAACAAAGAGATTAGGAACCACTTTCACACTCATATATAAACAATGAAGGAGAAAGAGAAAAGAGAAACAAAACAAACAACAAAAACACAAACAAACAAACAAACAAAAACCCCCAAATGTTCCACTTCCAAGATTCTTTCTGGTTTCACTAGTAGACAGCCTATGGAGATAGCATCCTGAATTGTGCCAGTCTAACCCTACAAGCCAGCAGTTGCTTTATTGTGGTGTAGTAGATAATCTTAGCAAGCCTGCCTAGAGACCAGATTTGTTGGGCTTGCTGCAGTCCAAGCAATTTCCATGGGTGTGTACCTAGCTAGGAGCTGCTAGACACAGCCAGCAGCAGTTTTGGGTTCTGCACTTATCCAACCTGACTCCAAAATGGCTCCTGGCCAATTGTTCTTTCCCATGGGAGGACTGAGTCCTCTGCATTCACAGCCAGCCAGTGAAATCCTCCACGTCTGCTACTCCTCTCCACTGCTATGCCTCTGCAGAGGCCTCCAGAGTCACCAGCCATCATTGTTACCATGACTGTGCATCCCCAGATTCAAAGAGTCCCACTCACACAGTGAGTCCCAAGTCAGGGTGTAGGTGACACCAGCTACTGCCTTCTTCATTGAAGTTTTTCTTTTCATTCTCTCTGTGAAATTCAATTCACACTTCAGATTCTTCATGGGTCCACAGGATCCAACTCCTTCCTTCTTGTTTTTCTTATGATACTATATTCCATTATCTGGGGTGACTCTCAGAGACGCTGTTTTCTCTGCTGCTTACCACTCCACCATCTTCTCAGAAGTCCTTCCTTGGTGCTTTTAATCTCTCGTGTCACTATGCCCACTGTAGCTTTGGCTTATTCAATCCAAACGGCTCATTTTTTAGATAGACCGTAGACTAGGCATGGAACATTCAATGTTCCATTGATGCCAAATTACAATCACAGATTAGCATACTAGAGACCACTGTTTTGTGGATGAGGGATCAAATTGAGAGTCTTCAATTACAAGGTCTTAGATCACTCTAACATTTTTAGATATTATATAGCTCCACTTCCATATAAATAGTCACTCCATTCATGGGAACACATAAGGAAACAAGCATAGCAATATTACATTAGATATTTACAGAAGGAAGTTTCATCTGTGTCCCAACAGATCCACAACTTTGATGACAACTGGGATAAAATTGATAATACTCCAGATCAAGTGAACCTGTGGAATCTCCTCAAAACTTATTTTGGAATGTATTTGGGCAATCATGTTAACATGTGTTTATGTCTTCTGTTTCTACTTACAGTCTGTTGCAGAGAAAGAAAAAAGACAATACATAGATGCCCTGCAGTATTTTTTTTGTAATTATTTCAATTACAAAACCCAAAAGGGGCAACTGTTGGTGACTAGGCACCATGGTGACTGGGAACTGGGAAGACATGATTATAAAGTACTAGGGCTATGTGATCTATTAACACTTATTGTGAAGCTCAACTTGTTCCCCATTTTTCCAAATAGCTTGGAACTATTACTGCTCTCTGAATGATACAGGAACCCACCCTCCACCTCACTTGATTGCTAATAAAAATGGATCAACCATTGAGGCTGATGAGTCTTTCCTCTAGAGACACATCTTGATCCCTTTTCACCATAAAATTTTTGCCTCTATCTCTCTTTTATTCCCCATTACTCCCTGACAGATATCCAAGGGTCTGATCAACCCCTAACACAGAGTCTTCAAACTCTAAAAGGAAATAACATTCAACAAGGTTAATATATCTGCAAACTTGTCTTTGAAAATTGATGGAGAAGTGAAGACTTCCATGACAAACAATGCTTAAAGAAATTCATTACCAGAAAACCTGCAATGCTGTGTGTACTCAAGGAAATTCTAGACAGAGATAGTGAGGCCAATATCACCAAACAGCCCAAAGTAAAGCGTATATCAAATTGGGAGAGTAATTAAACAGAGGAGGGAAAAATCAAAGGAATTAGTAATAGAAAAATAATGCAAAGACAGTACTAAAAAATGCTTTTCAGTAATAGGCCTTATGTGTAAATGATTTTACACAGTCAAGACACAGAATGGTAGATTGGATTTAAAAAAACTGAAATATGTAAAACCTGCAAGAGATGTATCTCACTCACTAAGATACACATAGTCTGAAAGTGAAATGATAACAAATGAAACTATGCAATTGGAGACCCAAAGCAAGCAGATGTAGCTATCCCATTATGAGATAAATAGAACTTAAATGTAAAACTTACCAGAAGAGACAATGAAAATCACTGAATGATGGTTAAGGGAATAATTCAACTGGAAGAAGTAACAATTATGTATAGGTGTATACACACCAAATGCTTTTTCACCCAATTTCATAAAATAAATGCTATAGCACATAAAAAGTCAGAGAAACATCACTAGAGTCATAATACACCACTCTCACAAATAGGTCAAGCAGACAAAAAAAATCAACAAAGAAATATCAGACTTGAACAACATAATCCAACAAATGGACTTAACAGATATCTATGGAGTGCTTTAACTGATAGCAACAGAATAAACATTTTTTTCTCAGAAAGATTGATTAACTCTTAGCCTAATTTGACAAAAAATGTAAGGAAAAGATTCATAGCAATACAATTGGAGGGCTTTGAATAGAAAATAAAGAAGTCAAACTATTCTCACTTGCAGATGACATGATGCCTTACATAGAAGATAAAAAAACACAGAAAACTGTTAGAACTAATAAAACAAGTCAGCAAATTGACAGAATAGAAAATAAACATATAAAAATCAATAGTGTTCCTGTACACCAACAATGAACTTGCCAAGAAAGAAATTGGGAAAAAATTTCATTTACAATAGCTTAACAAATTTTTAAATACCTAGGAGTTAACCAAGAAAATGAAAGATCTCTGTAGCAAAAATTGCAGTATTCAGAAAAGAGATTGATGGGAACATTGCAAAATGAAAAGACATTTTCTGTTCATGGACAGGATGAATCAATACTGGCCAAGTGACCATATTACTAAAAATAATATATATATTTAATACAATTTCAATTAAATATTTCAGCCTTTTTTCTCACTAGAAAAACCAATTCAAAAATGCATATGGAAGGAACCTTCCCACTGGTGGCCAGAATGGGCTGGGAGAAGTAGCTGGCTCTGCCTTTGCATCTGCTGCCATCAAGGAAGTCTCAGTGTAGCCATATGGGTCTGCAAAAGCCTAGCTCACTGCCTCCCAGGAGCCTAGATTTGGAGAAAACCAGGTGCCTGGCCCATTCCCCTACATTATGGATGGGCAGCCAATGCAGGTAGTGTCTGGTACTCCACAACTAGCTTGTGTAGAGGGACCCAGGAAAATGTCAAGACAAAAGAACAAAATGCAATCTCAGCCTTCTAGCCCACACAGAACAAGTCCTGAAGACATAGACTAAAATAGATTGGAAATCACACACTTGAAATTTCTGAAATGGTAGCAACTGAAGTAAAGAAACAACTTCATGAGACTGTAAAAAAAATCAGATCAGAAATAATATCTCAGGTAAAAGAAATGACAATCATAATTAAAGAATTGCTGAGCACATCTAAAGAAGACACAGATAAAAAATAGAGGAGCATAGGATAATGATGGAAATTTTAAATGAACAGTATAGGAAAGAAGCAGAATGCATGAAACAGATTCAAAGATATAGCCAGGAAATTGAAAACTCCATTGACAGCTGGAAAAACTGCTTGAATGAAACTGAAGATAGACTTTCATATCTTGAGGACAGGATGTCAGCTGGCAATAGTGAAAGGAAAGAACTCTTAAAAGTAACAAGGAACCAGGAAATAACAATTCAATAACTGTAAGATGACAAAAGAAAAATAAATTAAGTGTGATAAATGTCAGTGAAAAAACATGGGAGGGTGTAGCAGTCAATACAAATGACATAAAAGGACTATTTACAGAAGTAATAGCAGAAAAATTTCCAAACATGGGAAAGCGGCCTGACATACAAATAAGTGACATATATAGAACTCCAACTAGCCATAACCAAAGTAAATCTACACCCAGACATATAATAATCAAGATCCCAGAAATTCAGCACAAGAACAGAATTTTAAAAGCTGTTAGAGGGAAAAAATAACCCAGATCACCTGTAAAGGAAAACCCATCAGGATCATGGAGGACTTCTCAACACAAACCATCAAGTCAAGATGTGTTTGAAGTATTTTAAGTCCTGAAAGAAAGCAACTTTCAACCCAGATTGAGGTATGCTGCAAAAACTATCTTTCAAAATTAATGTAAAAACAAGATACTTCCAAGACAAAGAAAAACTGAAGAAATTCATTACCACCAAACCAACCCTACAAAGAATACTGAAAGATATTCTAGGAAGAGATAAAAATGACCACAACTCCAAGAAGAACAACACAAAGAAATCACCAACACGACAAACAGTTAAACGGGGGAAAAGTAGGGAACCAACAGCAGGAAAATAATATGACAAAGACAAGTCAATGTATATTAGTCTTAACCATTAATGTAGATGGCTTCAATTCACCAATAAAAAAAACACAGGCAGAGTGAATCAGGAGACAGGATCCATCAAGATACTTTATATAAGAAACGCATTTCACTCAAAAAAAATTCATAGACTGAAAGTCAAAGGAGAGAAAACAATACTCCATGCAATAAGAACCTAGAAAACAGCAGGGGTAGCTTGCCCATCAAATGCTGAATGGATAAGAAAGATATGGTGTTTTTATACAATGAAATGCTACCTAGCTATAAAGAAGGTAGCATTTGTAGGTAAATGGATGCAACTTGAGATCATGCTCATGTGTGAGATACTTCAGACTCACATGGTTGAAATTAGGTTATTTTCCTAGGGTAAAAAACTGAAGGAGGTAGTAGAATCCAAAATGTACAATTGATATTGTGAAAGTGAAAAAGGAGAAAATGGCTAAAAAGGGAAAAAATAACTGGTATGAGAGAAAGGAGAAAAGAAAGAAAAGATGATATACATAATATATATAAACATATATATTACATTATATATGATCATTATACTACTAATCTCTGTTAGCCCAACAAAATGAACAGTTTGTGCTTTCATTGTTAGCTTGTTTTTTCATATGTCTGGTAATCTGAGCAACTACTTTGAAGACAATGATACACAACCTATTAATCATTGTTAATCCCCTATTATTATGTTTTGAAATTCTGCATCATTATTTTATTCTTTTTTCTTTTATCATTTTAAATTTTTTTAAAAAGTATATGGAACCAAAAGTGACCAAGAATAGTTTAAGCAATCCTGAGCAACAAGAGCAAGGCAGGAGATAGTCAATATTGGATGTCAAGTTATACCATTCTACAAAGTTACTGTAATGAAAACAGAGTGTTACTGCCCCCAAAGACAGGTTGGCCAGTGGAATAGAATATAGGATATAGCTCCAAACACCTTCAGCCATGTGACTTTTGATACAGACAAATAACATATGTAAGAGAAAAGATAGCCTCTTTAACAATGGTGCTGGGAAAACTGGTTATATACATGCAGAAAAATGAGTCTAATCTTTGTTTCTCTCCCTGTACTAAAATCAAATTATAATGTATCAAAAAGTTAGATATAAAAAAACCTGAATCTATTGCAAGTAAAAAAATTGGTAAACTCTTAAAGAGGGTTGGGGATTTAGCTCAGTAGCACAAGTACCTACTTGGCAAGCACAAGATCATGAGTTCAATCCCCAGAACCAAAAATAAAACAGAAATGAAAACAAAAATACAAAAAATTCTTGAAGACATAGGTATAAACAAGGATTTCCCAGATGCACAAAGTATAATACCAAGAATCATTCAATAGAATTCAATCAAATTAAAAACCTTCACAACAAAGGAAACAACCAACAGAGTGAAGTGATAGCCTATTCAATGGGAAACTTGTTTTTTCTAACTACTCTAACTACTCCTCAGATAGCGAGCTGATGTTTAGAATATATAAAAAACTAAAAAACTCCCCCAAATAAAAGACAATAAAAAAATGGGCAGTTGAAATACATAGACACTTCTCAGAAGAGGAAATACAAATGGCCAATGGTACACAAAAAAGTGCTCAGTATATTTGACCATTAGAGAAATGCAAATTAAAACAACACTAAAATTCTGCTTTACTTCAGTAAAAATGGCTATTAACAAGGACTCAAAAAACAACAAATGTTGATGAAGTTGTGGAAAAAAAGAAACCCTTCTACACTGTTGGTAGGAATATAAACTAGTAATTACTATGGAAATCAGTATGGAGATTCATAAAAAATCTAAAAGTAGAAATTCCATTTGAGCCAGCTATACTTATGCTGAGTATCTTCCCAAAAGAGTCATAAAGTCATCATATTACAGTAATACCTGGGTACCAATGTTTGCAATGGCACAAATCACAACAGATGAATTGTCAAAGTGGCCTACTTGCTAAAATCAGATACACAAGCCTAAATATTGTATTGACTTTCTAATATGAGTGATATATAAATAATTTCCAGAGCAAAATAAAAAATAGATGATAAAAAAAGTAGGTAGACTATTTGGAAATGAGAAAAGAAGTGTGGAGTGGGAATAAATATGATCCAGATACAATATGTATATGTACCAATTCCCCAGGATGAATGTAATTATCATATATTACACATATATACTAATTATAAAATATATGATGCTAAACTATATATATGACAGATCTCCAGCATGTGTCTCCAGTTACTGTTAACTCAATCAAATAAAAATTCTCTAAGGGAGCTTCAAAGAATAATGTCAATGTTGAGGAACCACTGAAGAACTTCAAAGACATTGCATAGGACATAAGGGAAGTCTTTCTAAACTCCAGCCTGGCTCACAGAACTGTAAGCCACCTTGCCATCAGATCAGTGAAGATACAAGCCCTATATTTCCCTATAGCTCTAATATTTTCTCTCTGTCTTTGTCCTTGCAGGCAGAGCAATCAAACCAAGGGAAGAAAAATGTGAGGTGGAAGAGGAAGAAACTTCTGTTGTGTTTTAGATATAAAATATTTCCCCCTCTCACCAAATCTCATCTATTTAGAGATAAAACTTTTGGAAAATTATTATATTATGTGTTCTTATGCTCAAAGGTGGATTAATCCATTAGGAACTTTATAGTTGAACATGCTGTTAGAAAGTTATACCTAATTGGAAGAGGTGAACTATTGCAGGCATGAGCTGAAAGGGTATGCTTTGTCCCTGGTTCTTTCATAACTCTATGCTTCCTAGTTACCATGTTTTGAATAGTCTTTATTATGCTTTTATGTCGAGCCAGACAACTGCTTTGGAGCCAGCTGACCATGGACTAAACACTCTGAAACTGTGAGCCATAATAAACTCATTCATTTTAAGTTTCAAGTGTTTTGTTTCAGTTATGGAAAAGCTGACTAATACAGAAAATTGATAATCAGAGAATTGAGGGCATTGCTGTGACTATATCTGATGATGTGGTTCAGAAGCCTTTGGATCTTGTTTGTGGGAGGAGCTTGGAAAATTTTAGATGTGTGGGCTAGAAAAGCTGTATAAAGCTGTAAATTTATCCTGATGATAAATCTGGTCAGAGCTGAGAATTCTAGAATGTTCTAAGGAATGCATAAAGCAGAGGCTAGACTCATGAGATTTCTGATGGAAATGAGTAATTCATTGGGAGACTAGAGGTCATTTATATAACATTCTGATTAAAACAAAACAAAATGAAACAAAAAACTTGTCTACATTTTTTCCATACCCTGAGACTTTGTGGAAGCTGAATTTAAATGTGAAAGACTAAACAATCTGGTACGGGAAATTTCAAGGCAGCTCAAGTATATACATTTTGCATCTAGATTTTAGATGCTTCACCAAAACCTTATGCTATCAGAGAATGGCTGAATCTAGAATGTGAGATAATAGGATCTATTCATGGTGCAATGTAAGGTTCATGGGCACTAGGATTAAGGGTGTGAGTGTTACCTGCCTTATGTATCCTTGGTAAGATATAAGGAATAGAAGGTGCTGTGGTCAACCCTTATTGCTTTGCTACCTTCTGCCCATCATGAACTCTTTCTCCCTTGTGATGCCTGTCTGCCATGCTATCTTGCCTTGGAGCTAGCCAGTTATGGACTGAAATCTACAAATTATGAGCTACATAAACCTTCATTCCTTTCACTTTGGGTGTTAGTGTTTTTTCTCAGTAATGAGAAAAGCAACTAAGATAAATTTGGTACCAAAGAAGTGGTATCATTGCTGTGACTGTATCTAACCATGTGGTTCAGGAGCCTTTGCAACTGGCTTATGGGAGACTTAGGAAAGGGTTGGAGATGCTGGTTTAAAAAGTAGATGTGGAACACCTTATGTTGTCAAACTCCAAATGATCATATAGGTGGAACTGATAATAAATTTTCTGGATTCCTTTTACCAAGGTCTGCTAGGCTGACCTGAAGAAAGTTCATAACTGCCAAGCCCCAAAATGCCTTCACTTCAAGGCCCCTTAGATTAGCTCTTTGCGGAAAATTTCAGACTACTGTCTTGCCTACACTGACTCTTCTTATCCTGAAACACCTAGAATTTGATCTTCATGCCTTCTCACCTAATGGTAGTTAGGGATACCTCTTCAGATGAGGAAATATTATAGACAAGTAAGTTAGATAGAAATTAATAGGCAGTCAGACTGGGTTGGGCCCTTCAGGGATTCAGTGCCAAAGGTGAAACACACCAAGATTGTGGCTGGAGGTGGATCTGAAGAGAGGCAGGCCTCAAGATGGAGATGCAATCGCCAGGCCTGCAAGTCTCCCTAGAAATAAACAGGAGCTTATCATTGTACTATTATTAGCACCAGCTGATTGAGTGAGCCAAGATAGGCATCAGATGCATAGTTGGGTATTCAGAACACCTGAACTCCCATTCCTTTGCAGGAAGGCCTTTGTTCTTTCTGTGATAGAAGTTATAGATAAGCTAAAGTTAATGATGCTTGCCACATACCCTTGTTACCTGCCTCATTTCACTACTGGATCAATATTAGCTAAGCAACTACACTTGAGCAACTAGACTTGTAATCCTATAGGTTGATCATAGTTTGAACCATGTTGTAATTTTGTAAAACTCACAATCATGTAATTTACAAAGGAAGTAAAATACCACTGACAAACAGCCTCAGCAGCCATGATGCCTCCTAGAAACCTAGGAGCTATTGTTCTTTTTCTTATTTTCTACAAAACTTTCCTAACCTAAAGAGGGGGAAGGAGAACTTTATACATGGACAATAGGAAAAATGGTTTGAGGCCATCTCAGGAATTGCTCAGATTCCGCCAATCACAGGCTCAAGAATATAAAAAGGTAAATTCCTTTGAAAGGATTTTGCTTTGACAGAAGAGCCCTAGAGTGCCCTGCTTTCTCAGGACTGCCTAGGGAATTATAGCCTAGAGTTCAGCTCCCCAGGCACTCAGAATCTACTGTGGGCATGACCCAACAGTATCTAGCTGCTGCTTGAGCTGCCAGCAGACCTTGGTATCATGCTAGTTGTACAGGCATGCAAAATACAAAAGTTGTGAAATCATAGAAGCTACCACCCAGACTATAAAGGAAGGCCTGAGGAGCCATATAACATGATGTGAGAGAGTCATAATCCCTGCCAGGAAACCCTGAGGGAGTGATATATAAAGATGCAAGTAATGCCAAACATGCAATGGAGACTCTAGAAGTTTGGAGATGCCAAGAACATGGAACATCTGACAAGTAAAACTGCAAGCATTGAATAGAGCCAGCTACTGAGAGTGGCCACATGCCCTGCAATCAGCCAGGCTGTTGGGATAGGGCTGCTCAAACACTTTAGAGATCACAGCTCACTACATGTGCCTTAGCTCTTGATTGTAAATACAGTCCAATTCCTTTCTATTTGCCCAATCTTCCTTTGGGAATGGGAATGTTTGGCCTGTGCCATTGTGTGTTGGAAGTGTTTAACTTTTTGTTGTCATTTTTACAGGGTTTCATAATTATTTTCCTGGAGGTTTTCATACCTCATTTGTCTTGAGTTTCAGAGGAGTCTTTGGACTTGGACTTTTGAGCAGTGTTGAAACTGTTTACATCTTGGCAACTCTTTGAGATGAACTAAATTAATTTATGTAATGAGATGGATGTGAGCCTTTTGGGGGATAGGAGTGAAATATTATGATTTAGATTTAAAATGCCTCTCAAAAGTCTCATGCATTCGGAGGTGAGAGTTTTATAAAGTGATTAGGTCACAAGGGTGCTGTGCACAACAGTGAAATAATCTGTTGATGAATTTATAGTTTAGGAGAAGGAGATATGGCCTGGTTGGAAGAGATGAGTAATTTGAAACATGACCTGAAAGGATGTATTCTTTCTCTCTTTCCCTCCCTCTATCCCTCCCTCTCCCTCTCCTTCTTCCTCTCCCTTTCTGTCTTCCTCTCTCTCCTTCCTGTCTTCCATGACTTAGGCAGCTTTTCTCTATCCAGCCTTTCCACCATACTATTTCTTGAAATCAGTTGACCAAGGACTGAACCCTTTAAAAGAGTGAGTCAAAATATATTTTGCTTAAGTTGCAAGTGCTGGGTATTTTGTCCCAGTGAAGGGAAAGTTGACTAATATACCTCTAAGGAGGATTAAAGAGAGTGTTAAGATTATACTGGGCATTTTTACTTTCTAAATGAAGATTGGGTTTGCAATTCAGAGTAGCCTTAGGAATTTTCATTAAAAGTGAGTTGAAATGTCTTGAAGGCTGTGTAGAAGTCTTGCTTCACTAATTAAAATTAAAATTAAAATTAAAATGGGAGACTTTTAAAGTTGTACCTTCACCTACCTCTAGTGTGTGTTTAATATTTATAACCAAAGAAAAAAATATTCTTTTTATTTTGGTTCATAGACACTGGAAAACTTTTTGCCTAATTGAGCAGGAAGTTAATTACAGAGTAATTAAGAACAATTTCCATGCCAAACTAAGGAAAATGAAAACAAAAGAGAAAATTATATAAGAACTCCACATTTACAACATTATAAATTAGTCTTTATACTTGGCATTCCTTCATGTAAAAAGGAAAGGGATCTTTAAATGTTCAGTAGTTGGAATGTATAAAAATAAAAAAATGAGGGGAGGGATTTAGCTTAGCAGCACTAAGTGCTTGCCTGGCAAGTGCAAGGTCAAGAGTTTGATCCCCTGAACCCCCCCACCCCGACAAATAAAATTTTTAAAAATGATTTAAGTAAAGACTGAGACGCTCCTTCTTTTGACTCTAATCTAAAGACTGCAAATCAGTTTCAATAGCAAGGTTTCTACTTACTACTTTGGGCAAATTACTGTCTCTCTGTAAAATAGGAATTATTGAAGAACCAATTTCATAGAGTAAGTATTAGCTTGCATCATATAAAACTATCAGCCATGAATTATACTGTGACACATAATCAAAATCTTTCTCATCCACCATACACAAAGACTGGCAATAAATCTAATATTGGTCAACTTAAGGACCTCCCTTTTACTTTCTTGGATTATAGAAGAATCCAAGTTTATGAAATTCAGGAGTACAGTATGTGGAGTTACCTTCTCTGGAGATCACCATGTTTGTTTCTCTTTGGCCAGGCTTGCGTGGTTCAGTTGAAAGTGGGTAGCTATACAGGCTTCCTACATCTACTCCTCTTCTTGTGTTTTTTTTCTCTTAGTGATACCCTTTCCAAGACAAACTTCCCTCTCTGCTTCTCTCTTCACTGCCAAACAATGAATCAATGTTACTAAATCTTCTTATACTGACCCACTGCATTTCACAACCTTGTTATGTCCTCTCCAGCCTCACTGTCAGGCACTTATTATCTTTCCCCAGGATTTTTAAATTGCCTACCAATGGCCTCTGGCTCTAGTCTTGGCTCACTGCAATCTATTCTCAAGATTTTCTTGGCCAGCATTATCTCTGTAATATACACAATGATTACTTATCCTTTTGACTTAACACTTTTCATGTTTCTTCACTGCTAATCCCAACTTCCCAAATAGCTTTCACCACTTCTCTTTCTTCTATGCTTTGTTCCTGTGTTCTATTCCTTAGCCACAGGGAATATTTTGTGTTTCTCTAAATTTAATGCATTTTTCCTTTTGTTTTTATTTATGGATTCTTGGCCTCTAATGTTTTTAATGACATTTCTCTACTCTTTTTTTTCCCTGTCACAAGCACTCCAAACCATGACTCTAAACCACCTCGCCCATAAAGCCCTCTCCTGGCTACTTCTATCCCCCAGTAAGAAAAGTGACCACACCCCTTAGAAGACTCAGCTGGGGGAGTGAGCAGAGGTGATCATGACAAAGCTGTAAATGAGTTCTTGTTCATCTTTAAAGGCATCAGAATTCCTTTCTCTAGCCCCTAGTTTTTGGCATCCAGAGATCTTTTGATCTATTTCTCCACTTCATCAACACTATTTGGAGAAGAGTCAATTTCAGTCTTCTGTATTTGAATTTGTTCACATTAGTCAATGTTGAGTTAATGAATTTTTAAATAAATACCAGAGGAACAGAGGTCATGTTTATTTTGTCTGTTATATCCTCAGTGAAAAGTAATGTGTAGGTACTTGTCATGGTTAATTTTATATGTCACCTTCACCAGATCATGACACTCAGATATTTTATCAAATACTATTTTGAATGTTTCTGTGAAGATATTTTAAAAAGTGGAATTAACATGTAAATCAGTAGACTCTGACTAAAGCAGTTTATCACCCACAGTGGGGGTGAACCTTATCTAATCAATTGAAAGAAAGCTTGACAAAAAAAGATTGACTTTCCCCAATTAGAAGAAGTTCTGCTAGCACACTTCCTGCAGAATCAAATTATAGTATCAGCTCTTCCTAGTGTGCAGTCTTCTGGCTTACCCCTACAGAGTTTGCCAGCCTCTACAATTATGTAATTTAATTCCTTAAAATAAATCTCTCTCTCTTTCCCACCATATCTCTCTCTCTCTCTCTCTCTCTCTCTCTCTCTCTCTCTCTCTCTCTCTCTACCTGTCTGTCTCTCCCTCTGTCTCCCCTCTCTCTGTTTCAGCCACTTAAACACAGGGATATGTTCTGAGAAATGTGTTATTGCCATTGGTAAATATCATGCAGTATACTGACACAAACCTAAATAGTATTGCTCAATCAAAAGATTTGGAGCCATGGCTCAGGCAAGTGGTGGCTGCCCCAGGGGGAGAGCCAGCCAGCGTCTCCTAAGGTCCATGCCATGTTGGAACTCAGTGTGCTGGGAAACCAGGTAATCTGCTCACCTCCCTGTTAAGCAGCTGTGAGCCTACTGGCACACAGGCTAAGAATCAAACACCCCCCCACCCAGTTAGGAAATGGGAGCTAGAGGTCTGAGTATCTCTTGGGAGGTTGACCATATGCAATATAGCAAATAGGGGGGATTTCCTTCTACCATCTCTCTGAAGGCAAATCAAATATTGTTATCACTGTTTTGCTTTGTTCTGATTAATTGTATTGCTCTATTTAATGTTCTGTTTTGATAAGTTCTATAATGTTCTGTATTTGGTTTGATTTTGTTATACCTGGTTGAAAGAACAACTATTGTGAAGATAACAATATATACTATGGTACCTATTACTGTTATCCTGGTAACCTGATGTGACATTCTGTACCAGTTTCACTGCACTATCTCAGTTGGCTTTGTTCTGCCTTGTTCTGTTGTATTTCACTACCTTCAAAAAAAAAAGATTTGATAAAGACAAGATGAATGGGGCTGCAGCTGATATAACATGGCTTACAGTTTTACAATAAACTTTTAAACAAGTAGGAATATGCTCTAAAACAATAGTTAAAAATATTACATAATAAGCATAGAAACTAATAACAGTTATTGTCATTTTCAAGTATTATGTGCTGTATGTAATTGTATGTATTTTTATACAACTGGCAGTGCAGGACGTGCTTACCACACATGTGAGAAATGCATTGTTTTTATGACTTTAGACTGTTAGCACATTATCAGGTAATAGGAATTTTTTCAGATCTATTATACACTTATGGGTCAATCATTACATATATGATCTATCATTGAGTGACATGTCATTATTTACTACATGACCACATATTGGTTGTGTTTCCCTGGAAAACCCACACTAATACAGAACTCTATAAATATTTCATAAATACTTGGTTAACCAATAAATAAACATATCTAAGTGGAAAAAAAATGTCTTTTCCAGGAACATTTTACCCTTTATTCAACATTTGGAGCAATAGGTACCATCCCCAGTGTTTCTTTGAATTCTTTGGCCTTTTTATATTTGGCTAATTAGGTGTTTAAGTGTAAACAAGCAAATCAGCTCTTGGATTTGAGTTTTAAAAGTCTCAGCCCAGTGGTGAATGGAGATTTGAGCCATAGACTTGGGAGGAACCAGGGATGACATTAAGTTTTTCAAGACAGATAGCTGTTAGAGAACAAAAGGAAGTGCGTAAATACTATGAGTCTCTGATGAGGGCATTTTTAAACCCTGGGTGGGATGAAAGAAGAAATTCTCCATGGGTCGGGGGATCTTGATCTGGTAATGGAGGAAGAATTGTGCTTTGATTCCCAAGCAGAAATAGGGATGGTAGCAAGAAAAAGTGGTTGATGATTGTACATGGACCACAGCAGCTTTTGATGGGTAAGCAGAATGCCCAAGGCTCGGTAAAGCAAGACAGCTAAAGAGTGATCCCCAAGGAGGATGAAAATAACTGAACGCAAACCAGCTATCAAGGGGTCATGAGCTGAGAAATGAAAAATGAGTCACCACGTATCTGTCTGAGCTGATTGCTGGAGGAAGATGCATCAACAGATACAATATTGACAGCTACCTAAACCAGAACCTACCTCTTCTGTTAATGCCTTCAACTATGAAAGAGAGTAAGAAGGTCTAGGGCAATGGGTTAGACTGAGCATGGACTCTAGCACAGACTCATGCATATTATTTCTTTGGGTAAATTGCTTAATTTTTTATCAACCCATTTGCCTGTATATAAAATGGAACAATAATAGTAGACTCTACCTTGAGCTTTTATAAGGATTAAATTAGTTAAAACATGGAAGACATCTAAAATATTAGGTAGAATAGAATAAATGGTACATAAGCATTAGTCATTATTTTTCATATTAATATCATCATGCAAGCCTACTAGCATTTAGATAAAAGCTCCAGGAAAATATATGGATAAAAGAAGCCCTGAAATAACTGAGACTAAGTTTGTATCACCTGACACAAACATTTATTAACCACTGAGGGAAATTATAAGAAAGTAAAGAAAATTACATTTTCCATTGATCTATATAAAGATACACTTGAAATGTTGGCAAACTCACCTAGGAATTTCAGGTGTCATTGTATGTATCAGGATGTTTTGGGAGCAGACTGAGATTGATAATCTCACTGTGCATATGTCATGTTATCAATGGATGATAGCTGCCTGTGACAGTATGCAGAGATGGGGTCAGAGAATAGGTAGAAAGTTAGCTCTGGGAGTGGTGCAGGAAGTAAGGTGCACCATTGGACAGGTACATGGCTAGCTTTGGAAAGATCTCCAGTTCTTTTGAGGGTAAAGGAAGCAATGAAAGGATTTGAGGGGGTTGTTATGTGTTGAGCTAAAGGTAACCAGTAGTAAAGAATTCCTATGACTTGTGCATAGTCTTTCTGAGATAGAAAGTGAGGTTGTCTACTGAAACAGAGTGGAGATTTACAAAGAAAGCAAAGCAAAGTTCAATTTTAAAATGGCATTTGAGATGCTGGTGAGATGATAAACAACAGCATTGGGGCTGAAGTGTAGTTAAACTATAAAATTGTTTACTCTGAACTATATGCAGATACCTGTATCAGAAAAAAAATGTTTTGTGGCCCACCAATTAGAAACATGCAGAGAAATTCTTTTTTGAATTCTAGAAGAAAATGCAGCCAAATATATGCTATGATTTTATCAGACTAGGGAACTTATCGATGACTTTTTATCTCTGCATCTTCTAAACATCTTATAACAAGGTTTTAATGGTTTAATTTTTTTGAGGTTTATAAAAGTATATTTAAAAAGATTTTACTATATGTCACATTGTTAGTGTTCTCAAAAGTCACCATGACTAATCTCAAGACCATGAAACACAGTTTGTCTTCTCTGAGCTGTTTAGTCATAGTATAATCCAGTGTTCTCATTTAACTTTGATAACCTTGATAGTTTACCTGTTTGCCTCAGTAATTAAACCATTAAACCCACAGATCTGTACATTCTATTCCAGCTGCCTCCTGAACTCTTTTTTTCAATGAACTTCCGGAACCAAGAATTGAGATTCAATCCAGGATTTTCTATGATTGTATTACCTTTTTTCAGATCAGAATAACCTAATGGGCTTTGTACTTACAGGAAGAGCTGTACCAATTGGAATTCAGAAAAGAATGATTAGCTCACTTTAAATCAAATTTAGGAGTGCCATAACAAAGAAACCAGTGGTATACTTGAATCTTGTTTATCTTTTTTTACTATGCCTTTGAATTAGTTATTAGCTCTTTTCCAGGCCTTTTTGTTTGGTGTTGTCATAACTGATGATTCAGAAATGAGTGGTTAGCATTTACAGAGTAGGAGATAATGTGTTATTTACTTATAACGACAATGCTAGGGCTGTCAATCATTGCATCCCGTTACAATGTTATAAAGGGAAGAGGCAGAAATAAATGAGAGTGAAATCTACCATCTGATGTGTGTTTAGAAAGAGATGAATTTCACTGTATAGCTAGAGCTCTTATGACTGAAAATAATAAAATCTTTTTCTTGTGGCCTTGAGAATGGGCTGGGAAAATTATAGTTTCTTGATATTATAACTTAAGTGATAATCACTTGGGTGAATTTTTAAAGTTTTAGTTTATTAGTACATGTGTGTTACAAATAATATTTATGTTCTTTGTGAGACGTTGATACATATAAATAACATCTCAATTTATTTTTTTATCCCTTTTTCCTTGCCTCCCTTCTCCCCCCAGTCATTAATCCCCTTCCCTTTTTGTGTGTGATACATGTTTGTAGTACTCAGTGTTTATATTCTTTGTGTGGAGTTGGTACATGTACATAACACTTCTCAATTCCTTTTTTTTCTCATCTTTTATCTCTTTTGTCCTTCCCCTTCTCTCAGGCACCTGGCCTAGATTCCCAATCTCCCAAGTGAGTGTATGGCAAAGGCTTAAAATAAATGAGACAAATGGTACGATTTTAGGGCTCCAGGAGGATCAGAACTCTCTGCAGAGTTCAAAATTCTGGTGGCTAAGACAAAACATGTCTCTGGGGAGCCCGTATTTATTTTTTTCAGTCAAGGAAGGGATTAGAGCAGAAGAAGCAGGAAACTCGGCAAGATCTTGGGAGTGGTTTAAAGACTTCTTTTTTAAAAATTTTATTTTACAGAGAATAGAACAAAAAAGGGTAGAATAAAGTAGATCAGAACAGAACAATGCAAGCAACAGAGCACTTCACAAGCCAATTGGATATCAACAGTAGCTACCATAATGTCTCTTTCTTTGAAATAGTTGAACATAGCTTCACACATAATAATATCAAACATAACAAAATAGAATAAAACCATTCAAGAGAATGAAAGTATTACAAGGCATTCTGAATCAAATAACAGAAAATGAACAATGGCTACTATAATATCTCATTTTCCATAAAAAATTTGTTTATATTATTACACATATTAAAATCCAATAAGACATGATAGAACCAATGGTAATAGAAGAACAAAAGCATGTTAGGACTTCAAAGCAAGATGATATTAAATCAGCAATGACTGCCATGTCTTATTTTCTTCAAAGTAGCTGTTCGTCATCACACATAAGGTCAAACAAAACAGAATTAAACCATTCCAACCAGTGAATGAAAACATTGACTGGGAACATCATAGAAGCCCACCCTAGGCCTAAAACTGCCCTGTACTGCTTCTGCTGGGCCTGCCCTTTCACCGGGAACATTGAAACCTTGGACTACAGTGGATTGGTGTGCTGGCTGGATGAGAGACTCAGGAACCCCTCACCCAAACAGAAGACCTCAGCAGGCTCCAGTCAGTGTGGTGCTGGTCATTGTATCTTGGGGTAAAAAGTAACTAAGACAGCCTTGGGCCCTGACCATGTGCTTTGTCAGAATCCCAGTGCATGGAAAGGGACTTTGAGCTTTCTCCCAGGCAGTAAGACCATGCCCTGTGTTGGAGACCACACCAACGTGCACACAGGGATGGGGGCTTAGCAGGGCCACACCCAATGAACTCCAAGAGGTGAGCAGGACTTGGAATCCAGACTCGGGCCCTGACCATGCACTATGGTGGAATCCCAGCACATGGAAAAAACTTGGAACTTCACTCCCAGGTGGCGCACCTCGGACTACAGTGGATTAACTGTGTCAGTGTGGTGAGTATGCTCCTAAAATAGAGGTGTACAGTGGGCATATAGGGCCAGTAGTAAAGCCCCCTCCAACTAACTGTAAGGCCTTGGTGAGTCTAAAAAGAGTGTGGTTGACCCCCTTCTACACACAGAAAACACCAGGCAGAGTGAAAATGGCAAAACAAAAAAGCAAAACATAGTCTCAGACATCTAGTCCACCAGAAGCAAGTGCAGGAGATATTGAAATAGAGGATCCCAAAAGTAACTCACCAGAAATCTCTGAAAAGATAGCGAGTGAAATAAAAAAACAACTCCATGAGGCTATAGAGGAAATCAAATTAGAAGCATGTAAAGATAGAAATAACAAACTTAGTAAAGGAGTTGCTGAGCACAGCTAAAAAAGAAATTGAGAAAAAAGTACAGGAGCATGGGAAACTGACTGAAAACTTTAATGAACAATATAGAAAACAAGCAGAATTCATGAAACAAACTCAAGGAGAAATCCAAGAAACAAAAAATTCTATTCAAAGCATGCAAAACCATTTAAATAAAGCTGAGACAGGACTTCAGACCAGGAGGACAGGATCACAATTAGTGATCATGAAAGGATAGAACTTTTAAAAATAACAAAGCATCATGAAGTGACAATCCAACAGCTTCAAGATGATGCCAAGAGAAAAAATATAAGATTAATAGCATCAGTGAAGATGCAGGAGTCAATGCAAATGACATAGCCAAAATATTCACAGAAATAATAGAAGAAAATTTCTCAAACATGGGGAAAATTCTGATATGCAAATAAGTGAGGCATATAGAACATCAAACAGTCACAATCAAAATAAATCTACAGCCAGACACATAATAATTAAGATCTCAGACATACAGCATAAAAACAGAATACTAAAATCTGTTAAGAGAAAAGACACAACTCACCTATCAAGGGAAGCCCATTAGGTTCACAGCAGACTTTTCAGCACAAACCCTCAAGTCAAGACGAGCTAATGGGCTTTCCTTGGTAGGTGAGTTGTGTCTTTTCTCTAACAGCTTTTAGTATTCTGTTTTTATGCTGCATGTCTGAGATCTTAATTATTATGTGTCTGCATGTGGATTTATTTTGATTGTGACTGTGTGGTGTCCTGTGTGCCTCATGTATCTGCATATCAGATTCTTTCCCCATGTTTGTGAAATTTTCTTCTATTACTTCTGTGAATATTTTGGCTACATCATTTGCTTTCACTCCTGCCTCTTCACTGATGCTATTAATCTTATATCGTTGCCCTCAGCATCATCTTGAAGCTGTTGGATTTTCACTACATGATGCTTTGTTATTTTTAAAAGTTCTATCCTTTCATGATCACTAATTGTGATCCTGCCCTCAAGGTCCAAAATCCTATCCTCAGCTTCATTTAAGCAGTTTTGCAAGCTTTGAATAGAATTTTTTGTTCCTTGGATGTCTTTTTCAGTTTTTTTCATGAATTCTACATGTTTTCTATATTGTTCATTCAAGGTTTTAATCAGTTTCCCATGCTCCTGTACTTTTTCTCAATTTGTTCTTTAGCTGCACTCAGCAAGTCCTTTACTAAGGTTGTTATTTCTGTCTTTACATGGGAGAGTACTTCTAATTTGATTTCCTCTATAGCCTCATGGAGTTGTTTTTTTTATTTCACTTGCTATCTTTTCAGAGGTTCTAGGTGTGTTACTTTTGGGATCCTCTATTTCAATATCTCCTGCACTGTCTTCTGGTGAACTAGATGTTTGAGATTGCATTTTGCTTTTTCGTTTTGTCATTTTCACTCTGCCTGATGTTTTCTGTGTGTAGGAGGTGGACCCCACACTCTTTTCAGACTCACCAAAGTCTTACAGTTAGTTGGAGGGGGCTTTACTACTGGCCATATTTACCTTCTCTACACCCCTGTTTTAGGGGCATACTCACCACACTGGCACAGTTAATCCACTGTAGTCCAAGATTTGCCACCTGGGAACTAATTTCCAAGTTTTTTCCGTGTGCTAGAATTCAGCCAGAGTGCCCAGTCAGAGCCTGAGGCTGGAATCTGGGTCCTGCTTGCTGTTTGGTGGTCGCTGAGCATGGCCCAGTTGGGCCCTGTCCCTTTTTGTGGCCCTGGGTGGTCTTGGACACAGGGCGTGGTCTTACTGCCTGGGAGCAGGCTCTAAGTCCCTTTCTGTGCACTGGGATTCTGCCAGAGCATGCGGTGAGGTTCCAAAGCTGGAATCTGAGTCCTATTGGCTGCTTGGTGGTCGCTGTGCATGACCCCGTTAGGCCCCCTGTCCCTGTTTGTGGCCCAGGATGGTTGGGATGCAGCAAGTGGTCTTAATGCCTGGGAGCAGGCTCAAAGTCCCTTTCCGTGTGCTGGAATTCTGCTGGAGAGTGCAGTGAGGGCCCAAAGCTGGAATCTGGATCCCACTGGCTGCTTGGTGGTCTCTGGGCATCCATACTTTTTATAATTGCATATTATTCCACTGTGAAGTTTATCTCACTACTTCCCCAAAGATAAATGATTGAATTGTTTTCATTATTTTGCTCCAATTTTTCCCAAATCCCAAAATTACCGAACATTTCATGTTAAGCAAGCGTATCTGCACAATATGAGTAAGTGGAGTAGGTATGGTATATTGATGATTTTCATAGATAAAACTGAAGTGTCCACAGTGGGTGTATCATTTAGCATTCCCTACACAAATATATGAGAATTAAGTGTTATGAGATTTTCATTAGGTTTTATATAGGACCAGTCATACTGCTAATTGTACTGGTTTCTTATTCTGCTATAATAAATTACCATGAACTTATTAGTCTATCAAAATGTAAGTTTACTATTTTATAATTCTGGAGGTCAGAAGTCCAAGATGGGTCTGAAATAAAAGTGTTATAAGAGTTACATTCCTTTTGGAGGCCCTGGGGGGAATTGGCTTTCATGCTTTTTCTAGCATTTCTTGGCCCATGGCCCTTCATTACTCTGACTTTTTCTATTGCTATGTCTTCTCTCTCTGATTTTCTTGTCTCTCTCTTATAAGGATTATATGATTACACTGGGCCTACTGAGGTAACTCAAAGTTTTTTCTCTATCTATTTCATCCTTTACTTAATGACATCTGCAAAGTCCCTTTGCTGTGTAATGTATAGCCACAAGTTTAGGGTATAGAATTCTTTGGGGAGACATCATTCTACCTATTAAAACTGTCTATAAACAGTGTCAGGAGTATAAAAATAGAAAAATTATCTGTGGAAAGTTTGCTGTGTCTGTGTGTCTCCTGGGGAGGGGTCATGCCAGCTTTTCAACTATGGTAACAGACTATTAGAGAAAATCAACTCTAAAGTAGGAAAGATTCATTTTGTCCTAGGGCTTCAGAGGTTTCAGTCTATGGTCAGCCAGATCCATTGTGTTAAACAAGTGGCAAGGCAGGAGCATGGTAGAAAGGTGTGGTGCTAGAAAACTGCTCATCTCATGGCACCCAGGAAACAGGAAGAATGAGAGCACCAGAGAGGAAGGGGTCAGGGACCAGATTAGTTCCCAGGGCCACACTCTTTTTAAAATTTTTTTTTTATTTTAAAGAGAATAAAACAAAAGAGGAAAGATCTAAGCAGGTAAGAACAGAACAATGTGAGCAACACAGCACTTCACAACAAGACAATTGGATCTTAATAGTAGCTATCATAATGTCTCTTTCTTTGAAATAGTTGAGCTTAGCTTTACACACAGTAATGTCAAACATAACAAAATAGAATAAAACCACTCAAGAGAATGAAAGTACTGCAAGGCATTCTGAACCAAATAATTGAAGATGAACAATGGCTGCTATATTATCTCATTTTCCATAAAAATTTTGTTTATACTATCATACATATTAAAATTCAATAAGACACAATGTGATAGAACCAATGGTAATAGAAAAACAAGAGCATGGTAGGACTTCAGGGCAAGATGATATTAAATCAACAATGGCTGCCATATTGTCTTGCCTTCAAAGTAACTATTCATATGATCACATATATTAAGATCAAACAAAACAGAACAAAACCATTCCAACCAATGAATGAAAACATAAGACTTCAAAGCAGTATAATGGTGAACCATGATTACCATAAAATCTTCTGTACTCTTACCATTTCTTACACTAGGGAGACTATATGGTATTTATACATGTGAGTTTGATTTATTTCACTTATGAGTATAGAATCAACTTGCATCCATTTATCTATAAATATCTCAATGTGATCATTCTTTATAGCTGAGTAGTATTCCATTGTATAAAAGTACCATAATTTTTTTATCCATTCCTTGGTTGATGGGCACTTAGGTTGTTTCCAAGATCTGGCTATTACAAATTGTGCCACTATAACCATGGGTGTGCATATATCCCTGTGGTAAGATGTTTTCAGATCTTCTGGGAATATGCCTAAGAGTGGAATAGTTGAATCAAATGGGACCTCCAACCCCAGCTTTTTGAGGAATCTCCAGACTGACCTCCACAGTTGTTGCACCAGTCTACACTCCCACCAACAGTGCAGAAGAGTTCCTTTTTCCCCACAGCCTCTCCAGCATTTGTTATTGGTAGTTTTGTTGATCCTGGCCATTCTTTCTGGAGTGAGATGGAATCTCAGTGTGGTTTTAATTTGCATTTCTCTAATGACCAATGATGATGAACAGTTTTTCATGCATTTATTTGCAATTCATATTTCTTTATCTGAGAACTGTGTGTTCATCTCAGATGCCCATTTTTGGATTGGGTCTTTGAATTTCAGGGGTCTGATTTTTAAAAATTCTTTCTAAGTTCTAGACAGAAGTCCTTTGTCTGAGAGATAGTTCACTAAGATTTTTTCCCAGTTTGTGGGTTTTCTTTTCACTCTGCTGGAGATTTCTTTGGACATGCAGAAACTCTTTAACAAGACATGATCCCAGTTATTGATTCTGTGAGGTATTTTCTGTGCAGTTTGGTTCTTGTTCATGAATTCTCTACCTACCCCAATGTCTTCAAGATTTTTACCTATTTTGTCTTCCAACAGATTTAGTGTTTCTGTTTTAATATTTAGATCTTTGACACATTTGGATTTTAGTTTAGTACATGGTGATAGGCATGGGTCTAATTTTAGTTTTCAGCATATGGATAGCCAGTTTTTCTAGCACCATTTATTAAAGAGACTGTCATTCTTCCAGTGAACATGCTTGGCCCCTTTATCAAAGATAAAGTGGTTGAGTGTGTTTGTAGTTGTATCTTCTAGTCTATCCCATTGATCTTTAGGTCTGTTTTTATTCTAATAAATAATAATTCTAATAAATAGACCATGTTGATTTTATTACAGTAGGTTTGTAGTATAACTTCAAGTCAGGGATTGTGATGCCTCCTGTCTTGGCTTTGTTGCTTAGAATTGCCTTTGCTATTCTAGGTCTCTTCTGATTCCAGATGAATTTTAGGAGTGATTTCTCTAGATCTATGAGGTATGTTAGTGGTATTTTGATTGGGATTGCATTGAATCTGTATAACAATTTTGGGAGAATGGCCATTTTCACAATATTTATTCTTCCTATCCATGAACAAGTGATGTCTTTCCATTTTCTGAGGTCTTCTTTGATTTCTTTTTTTTTGGATATTATAATTTTCCCTGTACAACTCTTTTACAGCTTTTGTTAGATTAATTCCTAAGTATTTCATTTTTTTGGATGCTAGTGTGAGGGGTGTGGATTCTCTTATTTCTCTCTCAGTGACTTTATTATTAGTGTATAAGAATTCTATTGATTTTTGAGTATTGACTTTGTATCCATCTACATTGCTGAATTTATTTATTATATCTAGGAGACTTTCAATGGAGGTTTGGGGGTCTTCTATGTAGAGTATCATGTCATCTGCAAATAATGATAATTTAACTTCTTCTTTTCCTATCCTTACTCCTTTTATTTCTCTCTCTTGTCTAATTGCTCTGGCTAGTATTTCCAGTACATTATTGAATAGGAGCGGTGATAAGGGACATCCTTGTCTTGTGCCTGATTTCAAGGTAAAGGCTTTCAGTTTTTGGCCATTTTTGGTTTGTCATAGATGACCTTTAACATATTGAGGTAAAGACCATCTATTCCAATTCTCTGTAAGGTTCTTATCATGAATGGGTGTTGGATCTTATCAAAAGCTTTTTCTGCATCTATAGACATGACCATGTGATTCTTGCTTTTGGCTCTATAGATATGGTGGATTACATTTATTGATTTATATACATAAACCATCCCTACATGCCTTGGATGAATCCCACTTGGTCATGGTGTATAATCTTCTTGATGATTTGCTGCATCCTGTTTGCCAATATTTTATTGAGAATTTTTGTATCTATGCTCACTAGGTAAATTGGTCTGTAGTTCTCTTTTTAGTTGGGTCTTTTTCAGGTTTTGGTACTAGACCGATATTTGCTTTCAGGAATGACTTAGGGAGAATTGCTTCCCTTTCAATTTCATTGAAGAGTTTGAGGGGTGTCTGCATTGTCTTCTTTGTATTTCTTAGAGAATTCCACAGTGAATCTGTCAGGGCCTGGGCTCCTCTTTGTTGGTAGGGACTTGATTACATTTTCAATTTCATTAATAGAAATTGGGTTATTCAGCAGTTTTACATCTTCTTGATCCAGCTTTGGTGGTTCATATGTTTCTAAGAATCTGTCCATTTCTTCTGTGTTATCGAACCTATGAGAGTAGAGGTTTTTGAAATAGTTGTTGATGATCTTCTGTATTTCCACAGGGTTGGTAGTGATTTCACCTTTTTCATTCTGTATTGCATGAATTTGCATCTTTTCTTTCCTTTTTTAAATTAGGTTAGCTAGGGGCTTGTCAATTTTATTTATTCTTTCAAAGAGCTAACTCTTTGATTCACTGATTCTTTGAATTGTTTCCTTAGTCTCTATTGCATTAGTTTCTGCTCTGATCTTTATAATTTCCTCCCTTTTTTTGCCTTTGGTCTTGGCTTGCTCTTCTTTTTCTAGATGTTTAAGGTGTAGTATCAGGTTGCTTGTTTGTGTTTGTTCTGTTTTCCTAATGTGGGAACTCAGTGCAATAAATTTTCCTCTGAGGACCACTTTCATTGCATCCCACAGGTTCCGGTAAGTTGTGTTTGTATTTTCATTTGCTTGTAGATATTGTTTGATTTCTTCTTTAATTTCCTCTGTGACCCACTGATTGCTCAAGAGTGTATTGTTTAATTTCCATGTGTTTGTGGGGTTTTTGCAGTTACTCTTATCATTAATTTCCAGTTTCATGGCACTATGATCTGATACCATGCATGGGATAATTTCAATTCTTCTGCATTTACTTAAATATGTTCTGTGGGTTAGTATATGGTCTATTTTAGAGAATGTCCCATGTACTGCTGAGACGAATGTATATTCTGATGCTGTTGGATGGAACACTCTGTATACATCTATCAAATCCATTTGTTCACAGGTGTGATTCAGTTCTGTTATTTCTTTTCTGATTTTCTGTCTAGTTGATCTATCCCTTTGTGTCAATGGTGTGTTAAGGTCTCCTGTTATAACTGTGTTATTGCCTATTTGATTTTTCATTTCTGTTAATACTTGTTTTGTGTAGTTGGGTGCTCTGGAATTTGGTGCAAATATATTTAAGATTGTTATCTCTTCCTCTTGTAGTTTTCCCCTAACTGGTATGTAGTGACCTTCTTTATCTCTTCGGACAATTCTTGGTTTGAAGTTCACATAGTCTGCAAACAGAATAGCTACTCCCACGCTTTTTTGAGTTCCTGTTGCATGGAGTATTGTTTTCCATCCTTTGACTTTCAGTCTGTGCATTTCCTTTTGGGTTAGATGGGTTTCTTGTAGACAACATATGGTTGGACATTGTTTCTTGATCCATTCTGCCAGTCTGTTTCTTTTAATTGGTGAATTGAGGACATTTACATTAATGGTTATAACTGTCCTATATTGGTTTATTGTTGACATGTTATCTTTCTGATGTTGTATCTTAACTTTCCATTCTGTTTAATTATCTGTCTTGCTTAGTGGTTTTTTCCTATGTGTATCTAGAACGTCTTTCAGTATTCTTTGCAGGGTTGATTTGGTGGTCATGAAGTTCTTCAGCTGTTCTTTGTCATGGAAGTATCTTATTTCTCCATCCATTTTGAATAACAGTTTTGCAGGGTACATCAGTCTGGGTTGGAAGTCGTTTTCCTTTAGGATCTAAAATACTTCACTCCATGCTCTTCTTGACTTCATTGTTTGTGTTGAGAAGTCTGCTGTGACTCTGATAGGTTTTCCTTATAGGTGACCTGTCTTTTCTCTCTAATAGCTTTTATATTCTGTTCTTATGTTGGATTTCTGGGATGGTGATTATTATATCTCTGGGTGTAGTTTTGTTTTGGTTATGGCTCTTTGGAGTTCTATATGCTTCACTAACCTGTATGTCAGTTCCATACTCATGTTTGGGGATTTTTCAGCTATTACTTCTGTAAATATCCTCTTGATATCATTTGTGTTGTCCCCTTCTTTTTCTTTTATCCATATTAATCTTATATTGTTTTTCTTTGCATCATCTTGCAGCTGTTGAATTGTTATTTCTTGATTTCTTGTTATTTTTAGAAGATCTTTCCTTTCCTGTTCACTAGCTGCAATCTTACCTTTGAAGTCTGAGATTCTATCTTCACTTTTGTTGAGGCAGTTTTTGCATCTTTCATTAGAGTTTTTGATTTCCTGTATATCTCTTTGAATCTGCTTAATGCATTCAGTTTGTCTCTTAAACTGTTCATTCAGGGATTCTATCATTTTGCTTTGTTCCTCTAATTTTTTAGCTGTGTCTTCGTTGGATGCATTCAGTATTTCTTTCACTACTTTTATCATTTCTTCTTTTACCTGGGAGAATATTTCTGATTTGAGTTCCTTTATATCTTCCTGTACTTGCTTCTTTATTTCAGTTGATATCATTTCAGGTATTTCAGGTGTATACTATTATTTTCTTCTATGTACATGGCTCCTAGGTTTTCTTGGGATGGGTTGGAGGTTTGAGATTGCATTTTGGTCTTTCGTTTTGTCATTTTCCTATATTTCCATATTTCCAGCGATTTTCCAAAGCTTTCCCTGGATTTATAGGAAATCACCTCCTAGCCCTCTGCTACTGGGACTCACTTGTGTGGTGGGCCTGACTCCCCTGGTTGAATGAAGGTCACTGGGCGTGGTCCACTCAAGCCCTGGAACCTCTGGAGCTTAGTCCAGTGTCCCAAGGGGGCTTTGCGGGCACCTACCCGCCGGGATCGATGTTCCCAGATGTTTCCCGGACCTGCCCTGGTGAGCTGCAACTCACCTTATGGCACTGTGCTGGCTTGGCTCCAGGGCTACACTCTTATAAGCCACTCCCTTCAACTTGATCCCACCTGTTGTTTTGATCATCTTCCAATAATTGTATCAAATTATGAACTATTCAATGGTTTAATTCACTGCTGAAGTTAGAGCCCTTACGATTCAATCATTTTCCCAAAATTCCATAAGCATCCAAGCCTTCAACATAATGAGACTTTTGGAGGACATGTTAGATAACAATCATAACAGAAGTGTTGTGTTTGGTTCACTTCATTAATCTTTATACCTGGTACAACATGGACACAGAGTAGACCCTCCATATATTTAAAACTTCTAATATATGAAGGAATGAATGAAATATTTAGAAAAACTATGAAGCATTATGTAAATAAAAACTACTGTTACTTTTTCAAAAGGAGGTGTATGTCCCAGTTGGAAATGAAAACCTATCTCATTACACAAAATATTGATTAAGAAACTGAATTCTTGAGCCATTTGTCTGTAAACTTTTAATAATCAGTAATACAATCTTTTCTTATTCAAAAACATATGCCTTATATCTCAATGAAGAAAATACATTGCCTATATCTAAAATTTCTTTTTCAATTTCAAATTGACATGCAAATAGTCTGTCCCACTTTTTCCAGGTTTATATCACAGAGTCACATATCTATGGAATAATGAACAGACCAGTACAAACCTAAGAACACAAGCAGGGAAGAATTCAGTATCTGTGTATTGAAGGGAAGCAACTATGGTAAGAGAAATTGGGGTGGTGGCTAGGAAAAAAGCAATGAGTGCCCAATTCTTAACTATGTTTTCATCATGGGCTTTTCTTCCTTTTCTTAATCTTACAAATACAAACTTATTTTCACTTACCAATCCTGAATTCCATATGCCCTAGCTTGTATGTGATGGAAAATATTGCACAGTGGTGAAAAAGATGTGCTCTGGAGTCTACAAACCTGTGTTTGAAACATACACTACTTCCAATACTACATGGTCTGAAGTAAAGTGTCTAAGTTTGCTAAGTTTCCCCACCCTGCCCTTCTTGCCATTAAAATGTAGGTGGTGATATTGTCTCTCATAGAACAGGCATAAAGATTAAAGGATACATTATTTGTAAAGTGCTTAGAATAATGTCTCAATAAATGGAGTTCAGGGCTGTTGTCTGAATTCTGTCAAGGTGTCAGCAGTTTTTTGCTGTTTTGCAACATCTTTGCCAGTGTTCACTGTGTGAACAATGATATTGCAAAAGTTCGCTGTGTGAACAATGATGTTGCAAATGTTCACTGTGTGAACAATGATGTTGCAAAGCAGCATAAAACTGCTGACACCTTGACAGGAATTCAGACGATATTGAACTGCGCTAGTAGGCATTGTATATTCACAATCATATTTTCACTTGTATTTATTTATTTTTTATACTTGCATTTTAAAAGCTAGTTTTGCTTAAAAATATTCTTGATAAAGCAGTAAAAATTATTAATTTTTATTAAATCTAAATCTTTTGATTTTTATTAGTACATAACTGCAAGTACATAACTGCAAATATGTACTAATAAATCTAAACTTTTAAAAACTTTTATTAGTACATATTTGCAGTGATTATATTCACTGTAGAGAATTGACACATGTACATAATACATTTCAGTTCCCTTCTTTTCTCCTCTTCTAATTCTAAACACTTGATATATATTTTAATATTCTGTATAGAAAACTGAGGTTTGCATAAAGAATTGATGCTGCATTCTAAGGGATGCATATTTTGAGGAAAGTACTTGCAATGATTAGGTATGAGCTAAACTAACACCTTTTTTATGAAATAACATTTTTATTTAAAAGAATGTCTGGCAGACAAACTATGTCTGTTAGTTTTGTGTATTTCACATAGACTTTTGAAAATTAAAATGAAATTTTGAGTTAGGAAAGTAATATTTTTACCAATAATAAAATTTGAGGCTTTGAGCAAAAGTTTGAATTTTGGAAAATTTATGTCCTCTTCTGTAATTTGAACAGCTTGACAATACATAAAGATTTTTTGATTCAATTGATAAGGATAATAATGGATGTGACTTTTATGTTGTATAATGAAAAGTATCAACATTTGGAAGGTCTGCATAACTCAGAGAACAACTACTCTCTAAGTAATAAACATTGGTTATAATACTGGTTAAAATGTGATAAATATTAGTTTCATTATTGGTGGGTGGCATTTCACAGGTGAATACATTTAAATCATGTTTAGTTGGCTATTGGTAACTCAGCAGATAATAATTAATTATCAATTATTATTCATAATCATTAATCATCAATTTGACCAGAAACTACTAGACAGTATTTGCCTAAATTTTGTTGTTCTGATTATCTCTTGATTTTTATCACCATTTTGGCAGACACAAAATTGGAAGTGCAGTAAGGCCAAATCTGCTATCCATTTCCTGCTTCCAACTGTAGATCAGACGGTGAGGACTTCATTCCAGGTCCCAGGGACTGAGTGGGATCTGTTCTAATTAGTTTTGTTGACTTCTCCAGAAAAGGAAGCAGTGGGATAAATGGGTATTTGGCTGCAATAGAAAACTGAATTCTGATGCTGTCTGGTGACCAAGCTGGGTATCATGGTGTTGACATAATTTTGACAGACTGAACCTCTAAATTCTGCCTATTAGTGGTACTGGTGTGTAACTTTCCACTATAAATTATTTCTTCTCAGCTTTTCTATTAGCTCTGAAAGCCAAAAGTAATAATCCCAAGAAGGTAGGGCTGGCAAAAGCAACATCCTCTCAATTTATACCCATTTTTATAGCAGCTGTCATTTGATTATTTTTCTTTACCGAGTTCATTGAGAAGTTAGTATCAAATGTTGGCTTCAAATTATGGTGATCAAGTCTTTAATTTCTATTCCCAAAATATAATCAATGTTCTTGATTTTCTATGAAAGTCAGAATGTATCACCCTATTTGTATTCTCTAAGTTCTTTTTCCTGCATGGATTTGTTTTCAGATCCAGTTCTACCAATTCCAAATGAAATTCTTTGCAGAAAATATCTCTGTTTGCTTTGTTAAGGTCTGCATGTGACAGTGAAATATGTGATGGTCTCACTACTGCCTGCCCATAAGCTTCCATGATGAGACTTTAAGGGGATGATTTATTTGTTGGTTGGTTAAAGATGCTGATATAATAGCTTCTGCAGAACAAATTGAAAAATAATTTATATTCTTAATTTCTACTGCAGTGGTGGATTTTGTTTTGTTCCTCTCTGAGTTTTAGAGATTTTTTAAATCTCTGTTGAATGTTGACACACAACTATTAATATTTTTAGATTCAACAGGATCTTTAGAGATCTGGTTCTACACAGTAAGTTGTTGCTAAAACATTAGATTCAGATAGGGAAAGTGAGAGGGGAATCCAGGGTCACAAAGTAACCATACTAGATTGGTTCCTGATTCTTACTATCTTACAATCGCAGGAGCTTCAAAGCCCAGTATCTGTGTGTAGATCCAGATTTGAGCCATTTTAGCCCCACCTTGGTGCGTGTGCAGCCCTAATATTAAATATACTTGTAGTACTTTCCTCTCTAGGATTTTTTTCCTCTTTTTTACCTAACAGGCCCACTGTCTTTTCCCCTCTGGCAGTCTATTTTGTCATGGTTTATGTCATTGGCCCCAAAGCCTCATGAAATTATAGACTCTACTAAATCTAGCGTTTGTGATTGGTTCATTGTCTAGTGCTCAGATTGGTGGTATGAGTGCTACACCTAGGGCTGGAACCAGCAAACGATGTAATGGTGGGAAGAAGGTTATCTCTCTCACACTGATTTCTGCCTTGCTGTTTGCAGCCAGCCATGAATGGCTGCCTTGCCATGCCACGCTGCATTGGAACCAACTGAGTATGTACTGAAAACTCCAAGAACTGTAAGAAATAAACCTTTCCTTCCCTAATTTTGGTCATCAGGTATTTTGTCTCAGCAATGAGTAAAAAATAGCTAAGACACATGTGGTTTTAGTGGGACACCCCCCCACCATCACCCCCAATTTAGCCTGAATTGTAGCTAAGATGATTTCACAGAGAGATAAGTATGTGACTCAATCCTGACAAATCAAACCTAGGTTCAGACTGTTGCCATGGAGAAAGAAAGTATCCATGTGGTAGGATATTTGGTAGGTATTCATGGTCATTTTGACACTTCTTGGAAATAGCCTGACTGAGAAGAAAACAAACCCAAATAAAGCAGAGCTTTGAAAGAAAGACTGAGAATGTATTGGTTAGATTTCTCTGGAGGAACAGATTCAATATAAAATATATGTATGATTATATAAGGAGTTTATTAGGTAGACTTACAGGATCAGAAGCAGAAGAGCCAGTGGCCATCTGTGGACTCAGAGGTAGAATTTGAGTTGGTTGATATGTGCAGGAGAGCTATAGGGTCAGTAGCTTGAAGGCCTGGAATCTCACTGCAGAGTCACCAGTGTGAGTCTCTGTTGGGAGGTTGAAGAGTCTGCACTGAGAAGCTCAAGGATCTGCCCTGGAAGGCTGAAGGAACTGGAGACCAACATCCAAAGACATGGGCAAATGTTGGGACTCCTCCATAAAGGGAAGCACTACATTCTCTGCATTTCTATTCTGTCCAAGCTACAAACCTATGAGTTGTTTGCATCTATATCTGGGTTGGGTCCTCCCCCTCAGTTTGCTTGCTTACATATCAATCATCCACAGACACTCCCAGAATTTACTACTGGTAAGCAGTTGTTACTCAAATTATGTTGACATATCACAAATAATGATCACAGGGAGTGGAAGATGGGGAAAGAGGAAAAACTATGGATTAAGATTCTTGGTGACACCATTTGAGCACCTGTTTTCAGCTACATTTGAAGCAAGATATACCTGTGGCCCTGTTTGTGTGTGTGTGTGTGTGTGTGTGTGTGTGTGTGCATGTGTGCACCTGTGTACACACATGTGTGTGATCTTTTTTCATTCTTAATACATCTTCATAATTATATCTAATTGTGTATTTTCTTAAAGGGAATTCTAAAATTGTTTTAGTATTGCACCCCCAAAACTGTGGAATTTCCCTCACCCTTCCTCGTATCTGAAATGAATTTAAATGAAAATGTAATCTCTGTCCTCAAAGGACTGAGACTAGAGAGGAGATACAAATGGGAAAACAATGGCAGCCTCCCCAAAACCCCAAAGAATAGTTTTCATGCAAGTGTTCTCATTACAGTGCTTATCATGTTGTCCTGTCAGTGTCTGAGTTCTTTAACTCTTCACAGCAGTTAAGAACTTCTCAGGGGCAGAATATGGTGTCTTTGATCTGTGTCCCTCACACCAAACAAAGAGGAAAAGAGGAATGAATCAATGAATGAATGGATGAATGAGTGTGATTAAGGGCTCTGACTAATCATAAAAGTATGTAGCCAGAGTACAACAAAGGTGCTCTTAAATATTTCATCTTTTTTAAAGTTGTGGGCTTAGGAATAAAAGTCCTAGATGTAAGTATAGTATGCATGTCATCTTGTCAAATAGAAAAAAATAGGATATAAAACCACATTTGCATATTTATTGCATTACACAATATATCAGATTTGTCTAGGAAGTTTTATGAAAAAAGTTGATGTCTGGGCTTTGCTCCAGGAGTACTAAATCACACTTTCTGTAGTTGGGACCTAGATATATGAATTTGTAACAAGTTATAAGCAATTATGATATTAGCCTCATGTTAAAACCCAGTAAGTTTAAGCTACATAACGTGTTCACATGTCTATTAACATATAGACGGGAAATGAACCAGCAGTGATATTACATCACATATCTGTTACTTTTTGCCTAACATGTCTTCTCCATTTTCTAGTAATAACACTCTTTCCTTTGGAGGTCTTCTTGCTTGATCCTAAATTGATATAGTTTAGATTGAACTGACCCTATGTCTTCAGACCCCCTCCATACACACTGTGCCTCTCACTGGTGTCAGGAAATGACATCCAGTTCTGGCCCAAATGTGTGTCCCATCCCCCAGCCATTGAGATTGGCTCAGAGATGGGCACATTATGAGACCTAATCTGAAATTCTTGTGGGACATCTTGGGAAAGAGAAGCCATCTTTCCATTGGAATGGCCAGATGAAAAGAGGTAGTCTGGAGCTGCAGAGGGCCTATTAGAAGGTGAAACCACCAGGGAAAAGCAGTTCCAAGTTATAGGGAGACAGAGAGCCATGGTGACTTTATTTCAGCTCTTAAAGTCAGCTCTGCTTGCATTCAACTCAACTTGGAGCCAGTATGACATTGATACACAGTATAATTTAAGCAGTCATAACTGGATCAGTCCAGCAATTTTTGTTAACTTTTCCTATAAATTTGTGAGGTTTCAAAAAAATCTCAAATAATTCTTACAGTGATAATAAGAACTAACAGGGGATTCATGCCTGTGAGTCTGGCACTTGGAAGTCTGAGGCAGCAAGATTGCTCTGAGTTTGAAGCCAGCTTGGACAACATAGTGAGTTCAAGGCTATCCTGAACTATATAGTAAGATCCAATCTCAAAACACACACACACACACACACGGGCTAGTACTTATTGAATATCTACTATGTGCCAGGCACTGTTCTAAGAATTTCACAATACTTTGCCATTTCATCTTCATGTAACATGCAAATATCTTCTTGGTCCACAGATGGAGAAACTAGTAAGCCCCATTTCCACCAACCTCAGGTTCAACATACTTTTTGCTATGAAGTCAGCAAGTATTACAAAGATCTTGACTGCTATTTGAGAAGCTAACACTTAAGCAAGTTATTGTACTTAAATATAAAGGTTTCATGGTGACAGTATTGCTGCTTCCAGAAGTGTCTTATGGGAGCCTTGAAAAGATAAGAAAGAAAAATAAGCTGTAGTTCAAGGTCACAAAAGAAAAGTTAGTGGTAGGCTTGCAGGAGGAAGGTTGGAAGGTGTTTTTTCTCTCTGCAGGATTAGACAACCAAGGGTAGCATGCTACTCTGAGAAATCTAGACTCCTGCACAAAGAAGATGGATGAGAAAATAACAGCACGTTGCCATGGCAGAGGAGATGGAGAGTTGCTGCCTAGATTATTTCCTGGCAAGCATTTGACAAGGAGCTGCACTTGACTTTGAATTACAGGCAAAGAAGCAACCACTTGGGAATCATTTATAGAAGAACTTTAATCAGGCTTACCTTAGGGTCCCAAAAGAAACCCTGATTTATTAATAGAAAATAAATACAATTTTCAGATACCCCTCAATGAACCATTTCCTCAGTATGACAAGTCATGAAAGCAATAAAGGTATTATTCATGAAAGGACCAACCACTTCAATTTTCTGAAAGCTGCAAGTTATATGCCAAGGGAAAATTAGCTCATGTTTGTAGATGCCTCTACCTCAGGCACCAAACCATGGGAGTGATAAAATATGGAATACTTTCTGGAATGGAGTTGCCAAAAATCTTTCCCTTATTCAGTGAAAGAAAGAAACAAACCACTATGCATTGAATAGTCACCAATGCATTTTGTGTTACCTAGGGTTTGGGGACTGAGAGTCAAAGTCCCAGGAGACCCGGAATGGTTGGCCAGGATTGTCTGTCCTTTAAAAAAGGAAGATCCCACATGCCAGGTCTATAGCAAAATACCATACATACACTAGTGTTTTACATAACTAATATTTATTTTTAGTTTCAGAAGCCAGGAGTTCAAGATCAGGGTGCCAGTGAGGGCCCTCTTCCTGGCTTGCAGATTGCTGTTTTCTTATTGTGTCCTATGAGAAAGAAAAAGGGGAGGTGAGAGAAGGAGGAAGAGGTAGGAAGGAGGGGAAAAGCAAAAGGAGAGGAAAGGGAGAGTTTTGATTTCTTTTTATGAAAGCACTATTCACTGGGGCTTGTACATGAATTTGGGGAGAAGCATTCAGTCCATAACATGAGGCAAATTGGGACAATTGGTCACCTCTGATTGACTTGTCTTCTTCATAATGCTTTCTTAGAAATAGACACCCCTTGAGCATGTAGATATATTTACTTTCCCTTTTGAACACATTTAGAGGCTCAGCCCACTTTGGCTAACCCTCAAATGGACAATTATCTGTTTGCATATGAAGTAAATAACCTGTCCAACTAGTGTAAATAGTTTCAAATAACACCACAAGTTTACAAGCTTTATCTGCTCTTAGAGTTTTGTGTGTATGTGTATGCCTTTGTGTTTGTGTGCACATGTGCATGTGTGTGGTACTAGGGATTGGACCTCATAAATGTTAGACAAGTGCTCAAATGTTAGACAGGAGCCCCAGCCCTCAGATCTTTTCATCTATTTTGAGGTAGAGTCTCATTAAGTTTCCTAGGCTGGCTTCAAACTCAAGATCTGCCTCAGCCTCCTGAGTACCCTCCTTGCTTAATCTTCCCTGAGCACTATCTGTGCTTTGTTCTGAAAAGCCAGAGCATAGAAGGTACTCAAAAATAACCAGATAAACAAAGTATTCTCTAATTGTATTGATATTTAAAGCTCCTTCCTGTCTTGGGTATCAGTCCTATGATGGTCAATGGTAACTTCTCAACTCTAACGTGATAGTTATTGTCAACTGTGTATTATTGTCCTAGGCAGCAGGCCAATAATCACAGTGTTGGGCAATGGTGGCTTTAGCAATATCCTTTCCACCACGTTCAAAGGAATGGCAAGATTCCAGTGTGGCTATAAATCACTCAGCCAGGATTTAACTTAAGCCCCATAGGATTCAGATACCATGAAACAGGTGTATGGAACCTTAGATACAAAGTAGAATCATTTAGAAGCTTGAAAAAATTCCCATGGTTGACCTCTGCTCTGACCAAGTAACTTAAAATCTCTAGCTGTGGAGCCTGATCAGCAGCATTCTTAAAAACTCCCTGGATTTTTCCTATATTCAGTCAAAGTTGAAAACCATTAGCTTACGGATCTTTGATGACTAAAATGACCTTTAGAAAGTAATTTTGTTGGGTATGACTAAGATTAACTATAAGAAAAATTATTCTAGGAAAATTTATCTTCTCTAGAGTAAAATTCATAGATGCTACCAGCACTTGAGTCAAAAAATCTTTTTCCATTTTTAAATATATACTGCATTTATTTCAGTTATAGGAATTATGCAAAATTTACCTTTGTAGAACTGCAAACAATTTAGATATCCATAGGTAGATTTTTTTAAAAACAAAAATAATTATTTTTATTCTATTCAAGAGTAACCCCCTTATTATCATGGGGTATATTCAGATTTTTCTCACTGCTGTTATATTTGTATATGTGTGTGTAAATACAGATATTTTTTACACAAATGTGATCATTCTTTTTATGTTCTCAAAGTTTCTTTCTTCTTAAACGCTGAGTCTTCTAGATATTGCCAAGATACAACATCTATGTTTACGTCATTCCTTTTTATTGCTTAATCTTGTAAACTGGATGTTCCACAAGTAATTTCACCATCGTTTGTTAATGAGCACAGGTTGTTCCCAGAATTTTGCCTGCTGCACAGTAAGCCAATCACTGTAATGATAAGTTTTGAAACAGACAGTTTATTCATGAAGCGGCAAAATGTGTAGAAATGAGGAGGAAACCTTAAGTATACCTCCCTGAGGATAGAGTTTAGGAATGTTTATGGGATAAAGAAGCAGAATGATCTAGGTGTGGGGAAAAGTGAACAAAATGTAGTCAGTGGTCTGCACATGCATAATCAAATATCTTCTCTCTCCACTCAGAAATTGGCCACATTATTGAGTTCTGGGGGCCCTTTGATGTCAAAAGTTACTTATTAAATACTTGCACAGGCCCATCAGAAGGGTCAGTGGTTTCAATGGGCTTGAGATAAGACAAAAGCGGCCTCCAGCTTCCTGAAGAACAGCTGTTACCATTGTGATCCATATATGAGAGGGTCTATCTATAGCAAAGCTGATGGGAATAGATCACTTAGCCACCTGGCCTCTAACTGGTGTTAAAGGCAGGTTATATTTTTGTCAGCTAACCAATCCATCACCTCGTTTTGTGTGTGTTTCTGTTTACAGGCATCTTATTTAATATAGCTTGTTCATTGTAATTGAACTCAACAGACAGCACTATGATTTGCACCTGAGCGAAGCTTATTTAGCACATGTTTTTTCTCTGGCACATCATAGCCTTCTTATGTTTTTGAATATGGGGCAGCACTACAGCATTGTTTGGGGTCATTTTATTTATTTTTTTAAGAAAAGAAATGTTTATTTATCTCAGCTTGGAGATTTCAGTTCATAATCACTTGGTTCCAAGGGAGGGTGGTATGGCAGAAGGGCAACACTTCATGGTGGCAGAGGACAGCAAAAGCAGAAAAAAGGGGAGGAGAGAGCTGGGGTCATTTTAAACAGCAAAAGCAGAAAAAAGGGGAGGAGAGAGCTGGGCTCATTTTAAACAGCAAAAGCAGAAAAAAGGGGAGGAGAGAGCTGGGGTCATTTTAAACAGCAAAATTATCACCACAAAAATGTGAAAAATGAAGGGCTGGGAATTTAGCTCAGCGGCATAAGTGCCTGCCTGGCAAGCGCAAGGTCGTGAGTTCGATCCCCAGTATCAAAAAAAAAAAAAAAAAAAAAAAGAATCGACACACAAAATGTGGAAAATGTGGCACTAAATAGATCACTGGAAGGGTACTTATTTCTAATGGGAAAGCTCAACCAGAAGGCAGTTTGGCTTCTTTGACCTCAGCTGGAAATATGTGTGGGGAAGGCTCAATTTCTTTTTCTCTGTATATTGGTTAATGAGCCAAAGGCAGTCTAGTAATAATTTGGGTTTGCAAATACATTTTAAAAAGTAGGCAAATTCACAAACACACAACCTGCAAAGCCATCAGTGAGGATTTGACTGCATTTTGTTTGACCAGTATGATGATGAAAAAGAAAGAAGGAAAGAACGATGAGGAGGGATGCCTTCTTGATCTTGGCGTATTTCCATTTCTCCCAGTTGTTTACCACTGATGGCTTCACATATTTTTTCCCTACCACATCGGTGGGGGTACTTAACACTAGGATTCCTGGTGTGGTTTTTCAGAGGTAAAACCCTACTTCTGTGAGTGGCTGGGGTTGAGACAGACCAAATATATTTCACTGATCCTATTGAAATGAGTTTTATTTTATTTTTATTTTTTATAATTTAATTTTAAAGAGAATAAAACCAAGCAAAATAAAACAAAATAAAGCCAATCAAAACAAACCAGTGTGACACAGGACTTTAAAACAATAGGAAACCAATAATGGTTACCACAATGCCTCTTGTTTTCAAAATAGCTGCAGATACTGGCAAACATAGTAAAAATCAAACAAAACAGGACAGAATAGAGCCAATAAAAACAGAACAATGAATACAACAAAGAACTTCAAAGCAAGACAATAGTAAATCCAAAATGGCTACCATAATATATCTTGCTATCTTTGAAATAGTTGTCCATGCCATCAGATATAACAAAATCAAACAAAACAAAACAGAATAAAACCCAACCCAACAAAACAACAAAAAATGATACAGGACTTCAAGGCAAGATATCAGGGAATTAAGAATGGCTACCACCCTTAGAAGGAGGTCCCCTATAGAGGCCACACGCATACCTTTATCCTCTGAATAAATGATCAGACCACTGGCCCTAGACCTGCAAAGGCAGTGAAACACCAAAATACCACAAGCATCAAATTGTATTTCACCTCAATAGCTATCATAACAGGCTGTGTTTCTCTGGATCAGCCAGTTGCATACGCAGGTGAGGGGTGGGGGTAGAAGGGGAGTAGCTCTTCTTGTTTCCCAGCCTGTGCACCAGAAGGGGCTGGGGTCTGGCTGCCCCTTTGGTGGTGATGGCCTGTGCGTGGTGCTGTTTTGTAGGGAGGACTAGCTTTTTGGTGAATTCTTGTTCTCTTACCCTGCAGTCTGCAAATGACGCTGACTCACAGGGAAAGGCTGGGCTCTGGAGTCCCCCCCCGGGTAGTAATGCCCACATATGGTGCTGGTTCACAATGAGTTTTAAATATATATATTTGGAGGGATAAGAAATCACAGAATACAGACAAAATTGAAGGAATATAAGTTTTAGCCTTGAAAGTCTTGACCAGGACACCAGGTAGACTAGACCAAGGGTATAACTAAAGAGCTAACATTGCAGAAATCTTTGAAACTCAAAGTCCCATTACAGTATCTACTTTGGTGTTTCAAATATTTTTTCTGCTTTGATTTTGGGGTTTCAAATACATTTTATCAAGTAGGCAAAAGAAGGAGGGCAGAGTCAAGCTCTTTGCTTTCCTAGGGGACTGGGAATGGATTCATTCCCAGCAGCATCAGTCTTCCCAAGAAACCTGAGCCACAAAAGTCCAGCTCTCCATGACCTGCAGATGGTTTAGTAAGGGACAAGGTGGCCACTTGCTCTGTGCTAAGGATATTTTCCTGCAGTTTCAGGTACTCTCACTCTGGACCTGAAGATGTGGTCTTTATAAGCTGATTGGCATCACATATATAGCTCCGTCCTAGCAAGGGTTTATAGTCATCCAAATTTCTTTTCTGCTTGGTTATTCAATGATGCATTTGTTGAGGCTGGTTCTGCTGGCCAGAGAGACAGGCTACTAAATGCAGGTGGAAAGCCATGCCCCAGAATTAGGTTATCCCTCAGAGGTGGACAAATTGGGTGGAAAGGTGGGAGATCACAGGTGGCAGACTTTAACCCTGACATGCAAGAGAAAGAAGGTAGTAGGAAAGTAACTGTCCTAGTTCATTTCTGTTGATATATTAAAGAACCATAGACTGGGTACTTTATAAAACACAGGGAAACTTATTTCTTATAGTTTTGGAGGCTGCAAGTCCAATACCAAAGCAGAGGTGGTATTTGGGGAAGGCTCGCTTCCTGGTTCATACATAGAACTTGGTATCTTCCCTGTTAGAAAGAGTGAGCTAACTCTGGGGGTTCTTTATTCAAGTGCACTACCACCATTCATAAGAACATCACTTCTATGACGTAGTCCTCTCCCAAAGGTCCTACTTCCTAATACCGTCATCTTGACAGTTATGATTTCGACATATTTTGGAAAGGCATAATCACTCAGTCCATTGCAATAAACCATCAGAATTGCCTAAACAATCTGAAGCAGCTTCTAACACTCTTAATGAAGTGAAACTTCCAAGAAAGTATATTTCCAGCAGTTTCACACTTGGTGAAGTAAAGGCAAAAGAACCAATATTGAAATTTTACCATGCTTCAGCTTCCTGCCACAGACCCACTTCTCATAAATAAAGTGTCCTCACCTGCTCTATCCCCCAACTATCACTAGTATTTGTCTATCCTTACCATTGCCTTGTTTCAGGCTCTGGACTCTGACATGCCACTCCACACACCATAACTACAGAGGCTTTCCTAAAAGGCCAATGGGCTCATGTCCTGTTCCCTCACAGCCCTCTCACACATCACCAACATGAAAAGCCAGGTTGCATTAGCATGATCCACTTACTCCTTGATCTTGTTTACAAACGTGTGCCGGTCATCAGCTGAGGCCCTCTGCCAGACTCCTTGTTTGTTTGTTAGTTACCATGCAGATGTTAGAGCTACAAAGATTTGGCTCTGAATCTCAGCTTTATCACCCTCCAACTCTGATCTCTAGTGAATCTAACATTTCTGAGACATAACTTTCTCACTTGTAAAATGTAGATAATAATATTTAACTTTAGTACAAACCAAACTGTTAATACTGGCTTGTTTGGGGAAGTAGAATCAGGAAAAGCAAAAGGAAGGGTCTTACATTTTATACAACTTTAAATTATTGCCTTTCAAAGTAAGGCAATAATTTAAAATATGCATTGCTTTTGCCAACAAAAGTGTTCAAGGAATTGAAAAAGAAGTCTGGTTGACACGAATGGCAACCAGGAGCCCAGATTCTGGAGCAAGACTGCTTGATTTGAATCCAGCTCACCCACTTACTTGCTGTGTCACTGTGGACAAGTTACTTAACCTTTCTGTGCCTGCTCTACTGATTTGTAAAATAGTGCTTACCCTACCTCTTAACACTATTGTTGTAATGATTAAATAAGTGACATACACGCAGTGTTTAGAATAGTGCCACCACTAGAGTGGTACTTCGGAATTTGAAACAGCATTTGGCATCTTTCCCTTTACCACATATTGAATAGGGTTGCTATGAGGATTGCATGAGGCCCTTGGTTCATCAAACTGCATAGTACCTGCTGAGTAAAGGCTAGGACCCCTCCCTTCTCCCTTTCTTTCCTTTCAAGGTTTAGTTCTGGGACTTTTTCATTGGAAACGCTTTCCTGTCTAGCCATTCCTGTGTTTCCTATATTAGGATACTTTTCACTCTGCAGTGCCATTGCTGGCTTCTCTGTTTTGCACCAGACTCTAAGGACTTTGATGGTTAAGGACTGTTTTAGTTTTATCTTTATATTTCAAGCACTTGGTACAGTGCCTAACAAAATAGTAGGAGCTTAATATGTTTGCTGTGCTTTGCATGAATAAATATGATCTCTACCTTTAAGCAGATTATAATGTATCTAGGGGAAAAAGATATAAACATGCCAAAATTAGTCTATTTATAAAATGTAAAACCTGTTTTTGACAATATCCTGGGTTGTATAGGGAATAAGTTGAGCACTGATCTTGAGACCTGGCGACAGGTACCTAACTTCTTGGAGGTGGAATTCTGGTAGCTATAAAAGATACAGAAGATAACTCCAAGGCCCAGAGAACACTATGATAAAGTATCCGCCTTGGGTAGACTTTCAGTTCTAGAGATGCTCAGAGAAGAAAGAAATCCGTTTTGGCCTTTGTGGTTCCACAGGCTTTTAGAATACACAGCATTTGAGCTGAGCTTTGAGGGAGTGGGCAGAGATTAGGGAAATGAAGAGGAAGGCAGCCTATTTCAGGCATAAAAATATTTTGAGAAGAAAAAGTTTAAAGAAAGACAGGAAAGATTAAACTTTCTTTACTTGTCAAAAAATAAGAATTAAGTGAAAAGTCTCATTGGCTTGTGAACACAAATTGGCATTTTAGTTATCCTATCAAATTTGAAAAAACTAAGAAAAATCTTAATTGGAGGCTCTCAAAGAAAATCTGGGACTGTCCAATCCTGGAGAAGACTGTCTCTAAAATCAAATACCCATGATATATTTTTTTTAAGAAACAGCACACTATTGAGTTAAAAACAAACCAAAAACTGTGGGTGCAAAGTAGTTAAGGTAATAGCCCAGTATTCTTACTATTTGAAATTTAACTCTAATTGTTTAAATGCATTTTATTTCCCTTATCCTACAATTCAGTTAAAAGTTCTTTAAAAGCAAAATAAAACAAATAAACAAACAACAAACACTGATGTAAAGTTATTTGGTATTCATATTTTAGGGATTTAAGCACACTTATTATTGCTTACTGTATTTTTTAGTTTTTCATAGTGTGGCATTACTTGAGTAACTTAAGGTTCTAAAATAAAAATAAAAGCAACTTATTATAACCTCCAAATTTCTTGAGCCCACTCTCTCCCTTTTTGCTCCCTACATGCCAAAAATATAACAGTTAAGGAAACATGATTGCAATGGCAGGGCCTGTAGCATCAGTTTATGTATGCTTCTTCACCTAGTTTACATTTTTGTGCTGTTGTAGAGCTGTACAATAACAGCTATGAATTTACAACCATACCTTCTTTAACCGTTGTTCAAGCCAGTGACTGTGTAGAGCAGCAGAGATCCTGTCATTAATGGATATTGCCCCCTAGTGGAAAATTCACAGGTCCATACATGGTTATGACAGCTAGCTGGATAGAGTGTGATTTGTGAACTACTTTATAAAACAAGAGAGATTAAACTCTCCAGTTTCAAGCTATTCTTCCAAACTGATTATGATAGCAGAATAGTTTCTCTCCCTCAAAGATGCCCATGCCCTAATCTTCAGAACTCCATGTATATGCTACCAAACATAACCAAGGGGACTTTGCAGATGTTATTAAACTAAGGATATTGAGCTGGGAAGTTATCTGGGATTATTCAGATTTCATGTTCTGAAATTAACTTAATGTTGCCATGTTACTGGGCATTTAAACTATTTGGGGTTTCCAATATAATGAATGAACAGTGTAGAGAATATTTTGTGCAAAAGTCTTTGATGTCTGAACCTATTTTATGTTGCTGGAACAAAATATCTGAAGTGGCAATTGGTAAAGAATACAGGTTTATTTAGTTCATAGCTCTGGTGGGTTCAAAAGTGTAAGTAGCATGCTATCCAGTAAGGACCCATTTCACTATGTCAGAACATGGTAGAGAACCACAAAGGGAAATGGCTACTTGCACAGGGGCTAAGCATGTGAGGTAAACTTGCTTCAATACAACCCACTCTCTTGTGAACTAATCCACTCCTGTGAGAACTGCAATATCAGACCTAATTGTCTTCCACCTGGCCTTACCTCTTAAACATCTAATGCTTCTCAACATCACCATGCTAAGGACCAAGCTTACAGCACATGAATCTTTGATAAAAAAAAAATACCTATTCAAATCATATCATCTGAGTTTTGTACTGTTTCCTTAAGACAGAAATCTAAAAGATAGAATAACTGGGTTAGAAATTGTGGATAATTTCAAAGTCTATGAAACTTAATAAAAAACTATATTGTATTAGGCTTATGTTAATTTCCTCTCCTACAAATAGCATATATTGATGCTGGGAAATTTGCATGTACATAGTCTTGAATCAGTAACTTTCAAGTCTATTTAAATGTAACTTATCCTACACCAAACATTTTATATCATAAAACACACAAATACACCACAAAATTAAGTTTTTATTTCAACATAAAATATATTGCTTTGATGCTGTTTTGTTGCAGGTGGTATTTGTTTTAAGTGCTTGTTTTAATCCATAAATTGATTTCACAGTCTATGACTGGGCCACAGTCTAATTTGAAAAACACTGCTATAGAACATGGGAGTGGACTGCGTTGAATGTAATACATATGTACATTTAGGAAGATCACAGGAATCACCCTTTCTAAAAATAATATCAAGCCCCAGTTTTATGCCACTTTGAAGCACTTGCTTGTCTGATGAAATGATCATAGCACTAGATTAAAAACAACATCTGCATTGAACAGCTGACCAACCTTTTAAAATCTGAATTTAGCTATGCCTCCAAGCCTAAATGTCAGCCCCATTAATTTTACATTTCAAGAATTCTCACAGGTACACACCTTGTGATTTCTATGCATTTAATAATGGAGGATGAAGTGGCAACCACAGAAACTTAACCTTAAAAATCTGAATTCTGTGAGATTTTTGATGTAAGTTGCACCTTTGGTGTCATCAACACTTCTGTATATCTGTAAGTTCTAGTTGAGCTTTAAAAAAAGATTTAGATCTCCCAGCTAACATCTGGGAAAGGGGGAATGAACAAGTACTGAGTTCTTAAAAATAGAAAGAAGGACACAGAAGAAACAAAACATCTCTATTTTTAGATAGATGTCAGATTAATATCCTGGACTCAGATATAAGAGAAATTCCTTCTCATATGTGAAGTGCTGCCATTGTGATGAATTATTTTTAAAAACCTGTCAGCATATATATTAAACATATAATGTAGACTACTCAGCTTTAAATTCTGTGAAAAATTTAAATGACAAACATTTCATGAAACATTATATTTTATATTAATTCAAATTTTCCTTTCTTATTTCCAACTGGCAAATAAATGGAGAACAGTAGGAGAAAGACAACAACAAAGCAACAGATGAGTATTAAATACTGTGATGAAGTGCCTCAAAATTATATTTCCTTACACTTTTCTATGAAAGAATTCAAAATATTTTACAGATATCTTCATTTGTGCAGTCTTTTAGTGTAATAAATAAAAGAATCTTATACCTACAGTATATAAAGAAAAGAGAGAAAAAAGGGTTGTACCCAAAGGACCCATCCAGATTTAGAAGTATGGAAAAAATGTTTACATTTTCAAATTCTAAATCATTATCTCACTTATGCCTTATCCTTTAATCATAAGGCTCTCAAGAGTCTGAGCTCTGAAAGCACAAAATTTTTTGTTAAAACAACAGCATCAACTGTGTGCTAGAATTTGGCACTATTCCAAATTCTTTCTAAATATTGGTTCATTTAACACTATTAATATTACATTTCACAATGGGGGAAACTGAGGCATTGAGATACAAATGACTTGCTGAAGGTCACAGCTAATCAGAAGCAGAAACAGGATTTGAAGACTATAAGTCTATCTCTTTGGTCTTAATGATTACATTTTGTTTCCTCTGATACTATAAATGAATTCTCATGTTTTTTTTGAAAAACCTAAACTTCTCTAGATTTTACATTGTCTGATATATGGGAGCATATTTTTTGATATGATAATTTCTTTCAAGAGAAATTCAAAAGCCCCTGTGTGTGTTTGAACATATACATCCATCCATCCATCCATCCATCTATACATAAACTGGGATAGAAATTTACACTGGACTAGAGGTACAAGTCTAGATTTCCTTTACTGTCCACTAGATGGCCATTAACTCCCAGGGTCAGTGGGTCATTGAAGAGTAATCACTCGGCTGGAATTTGATGTCACTGGGAAAATTGAGTGTCCCTAATGTAGATTTCAGTCATAAAGCTCTATGCTCTGTGGCCTTTTCTTCTTAAATTCAGACTTCCTCTGGTGATCAAAGGTCTCTTGGCACTTATACATTTCCTGCTGATACCTGTAGGTTCTCTTAGAGCCTTGTGACACACAAACACTGGGACTATGAGCTCCATTGAATTAAGCTGCTTTCCTTATGTCCCAGCACCACTGAATGCAGGACCATTACAGAGTGAGGGACTTATTTTTTGTTCTTCAGTCTCCTCTGGCATAGCCCACATAGTGTTCTCCTTTCTTACAGTATAAGAGTGGATTCCTTATTCTTCTTGTGAAAGTTTTTAATCCTCACAGCGTGTCAAACCATTTGCATCTGATCTTTTGTGTGTTATGTCTTGGCAGAAAGTTTGTCTGCATTTTGCTCATGTCCAGAGACTTTGCCTGAGAATGAGATTAACAGCAGAGGACTAATAAATCTTGCAGAGGAAATTTCAAGACAGTCTAATGTGGTGAGGCTACTGCAGGGGGTTTTTAGTTAGATTTATGTTGAGAGTTAAAAGCAAAGAGCCCAGAAGAATGATTTACAATGTTTTGAGTTTGACCAGAAAGAAAGTTTCAGTGAAGTTTGGACTTGCAAAGATGGAAGAGAGGAGAAATTGGTCATTGAAAAGACTAGCAAGACAAAACCAAGCATTTCAGAAGACGACAACAGAAAAGATGGCCTGGGGATATCATAAGGACCCCAGGACTCCAACATTTGCAGCCTCAGAGTTGCAAAAGTGAAAGTATTTGCTTTGAGAAGATGACCCCCAGAGCCATGTTCCAAAATGGCAGAAGTCTAGGGAAATTGTTGCTTATGATTTGATCCATAGACACTCAATCCCTACAGCCAAGAGAGAAGGAAGTGTGCATACTGCTCCAGCTGGTGCTGGTTTTATGTGCATGCAGGTTGCGAGAGTTGTGTAGTCAAGCAAGCTTCCACCCAGATTCCAGGAGAAGGCCTGGGAGGCCAGGCAATATGTCTGAAAGGGCAATGTGTGAAGCTATGGTGTGAAGCTGAGGGTGTGGTGGAGACCTTGGAAGTTTGGAGAAGCCAGGAATGTGATCATCAGAGGAAAGCTGCAAGGAGAGAGCATAGTGGGTCCAAGAGTGAAGCCGTGGGAGATACAGCCACCAGCAATGTTATAGAAATGCAATAACCCAAGCCCTTCGGAGTTCACATCTTGTTGCATGTTGCCTCAGATGCTACATGTGGAACTACAGGATTAAATGTTTGCTCTGTTGGATTTTGCACTTGCTTTGTTCCCATTCCTTTCTATCATCATCTGTTTGTACCTTTTGAAATGGAAATGGCTATCAGGTGTCATTGTATATTGGACAGGCGCTTGCAGCTAAGAGTTTGCCTTAAATCTCAGAAGAGACTTTGGACTTGGACTTTTTAGCAATGCTGAAACTATTAGAATGTTGGCAACTCTTGGAGAAGGACTAAATGCCTTTTGTATAAAGGAATATACATGAGTCTTTGGGGGTCGGGGTAGAATGTTATGGTTTGTGTCTAGATGTCCCCTGAAAGTCTCATTTGGTCATAGGTGGGGCTTTCTTAAAGGCAACTAAATCTGGAGTGTGATGCTGGGATTAAGGGTGTGTTATTACTAAGTCAGTCCACTGATTGGTTTGGCATCACCCTAATTCTGGTAGTCTAGATAGAGTGTAAAAGGGGCAGAAAGAGGCTGCTAAGGCCCCTAGCTCGCTTTGTTACCTTCTATCTACTGTGAATAGTTTCTGTTCTGCAATGTCTGTCTGCCATCACCCTGCCTTAGAGCCAGTTGATTATGGACTGAAACCTCTACAAACAAATTTTTCCTCCTTTAATTGGATATCAGGTATTTTTTTCCCCAGCAATGAGAAAACAAACTAAGATGCCTGGCCTAGGGCAGCTGCAGGGCTAATAGTCTAATGCATTGGTGGTGAATCTATGGCATGTGTGCTGCAGCTTGCTGTTTGTTATCACTGAAAGCACTAAAAAGTTTTCTGTCACTGTTCTAGTGGCTCTAACATTACAAAAACCCAAGTTCTAGGGCTGTGGGTGTAGCTGAGTGACAGAACTCTTGTGTAGCACACACAAAGTCCTGGATTTGATCCCAGCACTCCAAAGCAAAATGAAAAACATTAGGGAAGTGAATAAAGTTCAGAGGACTGGTGTGAAGCATGCAAAGGGGGACACAGGGGTATATCATGCTGTGGTGAGGAGTTGGCCCTTATCTCACCTGTCATACCAGACACATTTAGTATCCATTTGTGGAAATAGTCTTGAAACTAGACTGTATTTTAAATCAAAGTTTATTTTCATTTACAACTGTTTTCTACTATGTATCTTCTAAGGATACCTAAGAGGAAAAAGGATAAGATTTCTTATCTCATGCTTTCCCATTTCCTCTGGGGAAAATTCTCTCTGCTAGATGCCAGAGAGATTATCTGATGAAGTCTTTCACAGTAGCAGGGCTATAATTGCAGGGCTCAACCTGTTTTTTGTCAGAGGCCACACTTGGATTAATGCTAATCCAAGTGACTCTCAGACCATGGGGCAGGGTCCTCCTTTTCTTTCCCAGGAGACCACTGGCCCTCCTTACTCAATGTTGCTATAGAGAAATGTATACCTTTGGGAAATGTATACCTTTTTTTCTGAAGAGTGTTATTCACATTTTCCCAATTTTCCAGGTAACTTTTACTTTGAAGGTTTTTTTTAAGGTTCCTGAACTGTGACTTTAGTCAGTCTTTGCACTTCGTGTCACTTAATATTTTAGCATGGGCTGCAATGTCAAGGTAATGATGTGGGGTTCCTTTTCTGGAACACTATTAAAGACTCTCAGGGAGAAATGTATCACCTGATGACCTTCTGAGGTTTCCCAAAGGACTGCTTACAGAACTCAATGAAGGCTTTATATCATTCTCATTTTGCAGGTATGGAAACTGAGTCTGAACAAGGTCAAGGAATTTGCTCTGGGTGGGATTTTAGTCTATGGGCATGTCTCTAGAACCTGTGTTTTTACCAGGACCTCATGCCATGAGTAAGGCTAAGTGTTCTAAAATCATTGTGCTGAGAGGTTCCCTATTGCAATGCTGTAGTCTCAACCAGTCCTGCCAGAAGCAGCTGGGAGGATGAACAGGGAAGTAGGGAAGGTATACACATATGTGGACGGGGCTTGTGCAGTGGAGGGACAGCAGGTTTTGCTGCCCAGGCTCTACCCTCTTTCTTACTCTGCATTTGGAACAGCTGCTCTCTGGGGACTCTTGCTTTGGGCCTCTCATTTGAAAAGAAATTCAGGTTTAAGGCAGGTAGGCAGGCAGGCAGGCTGTGAGTTGTGAGCCTTGAGCCAGGTCAGGAATAGAAAGATGACAGCTCTTCTCTGAATGAGATGTTCTGGAAGCTGAAAGACACAATGAATTGCCAGAGATTTTTTTTCATTCTTTTGTCTGAGATGATTTTTATTTTCTATTATAAAATTACTATGGAATAACCTTTCCTAAACTTCACAGTTTGGGTGAGGAAGCAAATTTCATGCTGCCACAACAACTGCCTCTTATTTACCCCACACAGCCGGGAGGAAGCCCTCTGATGTGAGGTCTATGAGGCATGAGGGAGCCATATCCCCATTTCCTACCTGTTTGTGCACTAGGTGCTAGAGGAACACATCTGCTCAACAGCTAGCAAAGCCAAGTGGCCATAAGACCTGGGACTAGGCATTGACCATCCTTATGACTATCCTTATGGAGGACCCTTGGGCCTGATGCCAATTTGGGACTGTAATTCACCCTTTTAGGGGGCCACTTATCTCCCTTCTTACATCCTTCATAACATAGTAAAGTAAAATCAGTGCTTTCTGGCTTCTTAAAATTGACTTAAAAACAATCTTTACATTACGAAAGCTAATCTCCTGACAGTATTATACAGATATTTATCCATCTGCGATTTGTCTGTTACTTTGCACATGGTGTTTGTAACCATGAAGAATAATATTAATTGTACCAAGCTGACAACACCAACAACTTCCTTTATGGCTTCTGGGCTTTGCACATTGCTTAGAAAAACATGCTCATTTTGAATTATAAGGCAGTCTTACAATCTGTCACAATTTGTTTAATATTTTTATAATTTTTACCTTTTATGTTTAAGTTTAGATTCACCTATAATTATTAGGTGTGGGGATAACATGAGGAATTCACCAAAGCTGCACCCTTGTCCCCAAAAAATTGAAAACTCCCTCCCCATTGGTTGGCAATGGCATCTTTACTTCATAACAAATTTTCAGAAGCATTTATGTATATTTCTGGGCTCTTTTCTATTAAGTTGAATTGCACTGCCTGTCTATTCCTGAGTTCTACCAAGGTAAATGTTGTTGCTTTGACAGTGCATTTTAATACCTGCTATGGTTTGCTTCCTCTTGTTTCTATTTTTTCTTTAAAAAATTTCTGGTTATTCTAGGATGTTTATTTTTCCATATGAACTTTAGAATCAGATAGTTGTATTTCAAAAAAAAGCCCCCATTGGTATTTTCACTGGGAGAGCATTGTATTTATAGATTAATTTATGATGCATAAAAAATTTACAATGCTTAACATCTTTTAAATTGGTTTAAAATGCCTTTTTTGTTATATTTTTTATTTTTAAAGAGGGAAAAATTAAACAAAACAAAACAGAACAAAACAGATCACAATAAAACAATGTAAGAGACACAAATTTCAAAACAAGTCAACCAGAGATCTTCACTGTCTATCATATTGTCTCTTGTTTTCTTCCAAAGTTATCCATATCTTCACATAAAATGAATTCATACAAAACACAATAGTATAGAACTGATCAGAACAGGATGATGAAGGCATTTTAGGTCTTCAAGACTAGACAATAAGGAAGTCAACAATGGCTGCCATAATGTCTCTTATTCTCTTCAAAGTAGCTGTCCATACCTTCATGTATGTTGAAATTAAACAAAACAAAACAGACTAAAATCACTCTGAACAAAGAATAATAGTATTAGAGGGAAAAACAAAACAAATCAAGGCAAAATGAAACAAATTCTGAGAAAAACACGAAACGAAAAAGACATATAAACAATAGCAAAGAGCCCAGAACACTGACAATATAGGGCTTCAAAACAAGGTGGCAGGAGCATAACTAGGCTTGTTATTTTACATAATGATCTTCAAGAGTTCCTCACCATACCATAATATGCACAATTGTTCTAATCCTATGAATGTTAACTATTTTGTTAAATATTAAGTTCCAAGAACTTATAGAACTTAAATATTAAGTTCCAAGAACTTATACAAATTATAACACAATCATCTTACCTATCCTAAGGGTATTTATATAATTTTAGATATTTTTTCTTTTCCCTTCCTCTTTTTCTTCATTTTCTCTGAGATATTATTTTTCCCCTTTCAGTAGATTCTTATCCTTTCACTGTAATTATTGAGTTTTTTGTATCATATGTACTCTTACCATTTCTTACACTAGGGAAACTATACAGTATTTATACATGTGAGTTTGATTTATTTCCATTTACTTATAAATATCTCAATGTGATCATTCTTTATAGCTGAGTAGTACTCCATTGTATAAAAGTACCACATCTTTCTTATCCATTCCTCAGTTGGTGGGTATTTAGGTTGTTTCCAAAATCTGGCTATTACAAATTGTGCTGCTATAAACATGGGTGCACAGGTATCACTGTGATGATGTTTTTCAGTTCTTCCGGGAATGATGTTTTATCACTATGATGTTTTTCAGTTCTTCCGGGAATATGCCCAGAAGTGGGATAACTGTGTCAAATGGGACCTCCAATCCCAGCTTTTTGAGGAACTGGACTTGTGTGGAGACCAAGGAACAATATGTTCTGAGCTGGACATGATTTCCCTGGAGCTTTCTGTGTGTACCACAGAAGGAGGAACTTTTTGAGGAACTTCAAGACTGACCTCCACAGTGGTTGCACCAGTCTGCACTCCCACCAACAGTGCAGAATAGTTCCTTTTTCCCTGCAGCCTCTCCGGCATTTGTTGTTGGTAGTATTCTTGATCCTGGCCATTCTTTCTGGAGTGAGATGGAACTTCAGTGTTGTTTTAAGTTGCATTTCTCTAATGACCAATGATGCTGAACATTTTTTCATGAATTTATTTGCCATTTGTATTTCTTTACCTGAGAATTGAATTCATCTCAGGTGCCCATTTTTGGAATGGGTCTTTGAAATTTGGGGATCTGATTTTTTAAAAAATTCTTTATATGTTCTAGACAGAAGTCCTTTGTTTGAGGGATAGTTCACTAAGATTTTTTCCCAATTTGTGGCTTTTCTGTGCACTATGCTGGAGATTTCTTTTGACATGCAAAAACTCTTTAATAGGATGTGATCCCATTTATTGATTCTGTGAAGTATTTCGCATGTGGTTTGACTCTTATTCATGAATTCTCTACCTATCTGTATGTCTTCAAGATCTCTACCTACTTTGTCTTCCAACAGATTTAGTATTTCTGTTTTAATATTTGGATCTTAGTATTTCTGTTTTAATATTTGGATCTTGGATACATTTAGACTTTAGTTTAGTACATGGTGAAAGGGACTAGTTTTAGTTTTCAGCATATGGAGAGCCAATTTTTCCAGCACCATTTATTGAAGAGACTATCTTTCTTCCAGTGGATGTGTTTGCCTCCTTTATCAAAGATAAGGTGGCTGAGTGTGTTCGTAGTTGTAGTTGTATCTTCTAATCTATCCCATTGATCTTCAGGTCTATTTTTATTACAGTACCATGCTTATTTTATTACAGTAGCTTTGTAGCATAACTTCGAATCAGGGATTGTGATGCCTCCTGCCTTGCCTTTGTTATTTAGAATTGCCTTTGCTATTCTATGTCTCCTCTATTTCCAGATGAATTTTAAGAGTGATTTCTCTAGATCTGTGAGGTATGCTAGTGGTATTTGCTATGGAATTGCATTAAATCTGTACAACAATTTTGGGAGAACAGCCATTTTCACAATGTTTGTTCTTCTTATCCATGAACAAGGAATGTCTTTCCATTTTCTGAGGTCCTCTTTGATTTCTTTTTCAGAGTATTATCATTTTCCCTGAATAGATATTTTGCTTCTTTTGTTAGAATAATTCCTAAGTTTTGCATTTTGTTGGATGCTATTGTAAAGGGTGTGGCTTCTCTTATTTCTCTCTCACTGGTTTTGCTGTTAATGTATAGGAATGCTGTTGATTTGTGAGTGTTGACTTTGTATCTTTTTTGTTGTTGTTATATTGTAAAAGGAATTCTAGAAATTCTATAATGAATGAAGTGGAGCTCAAAAGTTCTATTTCTTTTGCCTTAATCCTTCCCTTGAGAGACCACTGTCAGTAATAATGCTCTTACCATTTTTTTATTTAGAGAAAAAAATCAAAACAAAAAAGGGCAGAAATAGTATAGAATTTCAAAACAAACAGTAAGAAATCACTAGTTGATAAATTACATATTGTTGTCTTAGAAGTAGTTGCTCAAGTCACAAAATCCAAGCATCAAAAGTGGATAATCAGATGTATTTATCTTACAAAGTATTTTTAATAAGCAGTTTTGTAATCATGCATGCATATGCATTGTAACATGTATATCTTTTTATATAGCTATGTATAATTTCATGTTTACTGTATCATTTTAACCCATTTTGATTTGATCAATCACATACATTAATATCTATAGACCAAACTTATTCTTTTTCTTTTTTATTCCAGGGATCAAACTCATGACCTCACACTTGCCAGGTAGATGGTTAAACCATTGAGCTAAATCCCCAGCCCTCAAACTTATTCTTTTAAAGGTCAAATGGTAACCCACTGTGTGAGAAAATAGGGATATCGTAATTAAATCACCTATTTTCCCTATAAAGAATACTTTAATCCTTTCCAGTTTCTCCCAGTTATAAATAATGCTGATGTGAACAACATTTGTGCAGATATTTCAACCACATAAATTCCTAGAAATAGGACCATATGGTCAAAGACTGAAGGTTCTTTCAATGACAAAGTGTCATGATATAGAAACAACCTCTCTATCAAAGGGCAATTTATCTGAGAATGTGCTCCACTCTAACACTATATCCTCCAGGCCCAAGTGGAGGCCATGGCCATTCGTATGTAATTTGGATGTCCTGGGGGAGTTCTTAGTCTAGTTCAAATACTTACATGTCAGTGTTTGGGCAAGTGAATGGAATTAACAGGATCTGGTGCAAAGGCTTGGTCCCACTCACGGAGGCTGGATCTGAAGGCTGCCTAGGGAAGCTGGGGGACAGTATCAGAGACAGGTGGATAGTGGAGGGGAGAGGTGTTCCTGTTCTATGGATCTGTAACTTGGAATACATTTTTTCATAGGTAGGCTATAATTGGTGATAGTGAGGGTGACAGATTAATTTTATGCAGTAATATGGCATCAGCTCATGACTTCAAGGACAAGAATAAACAGACTTTGATGGGTTGACAGCTGGAGATGGAACAATTGTGAACAATAGTTCTGATAGGATGATCCTTTCTGAGTCCAAACAACTGACTAGAAACTTGTGAGCTCCGTGGTAGAATGCTTGCCTAGCATCTTGAGGCCCTAGGTTCTATCTCCAGGACCTGAAAAAAATTTTCTAACCACTTGTGAGTTGGGTGTGCATCGAAGTTACTCTTTCAGCTTTCACCATTTCCCTAGTCTCATTTCCTTTCCCTTTGAGGAGCCTCAGTCTCCTGGACCCAGTCCATGGCCCCTAGAATGTTCCATGTCACTTAGTTACATCCTTTTATTTCTGTTTATTCAACCTTTTTCTCCATCCAAATCCTCATCATGTTTCTTATGCTTTCACACAATGCAGCCCTCTCATGGCTGGATAGTATCATTGCCTATATGACCAAAAAATTGGGGGCATTAGGCGAAAAGTACCCCAATTTTTTGTCTCCTACTTTACTTCTAATGTCTTCATCTGTTCATCTCAACAGATGAGCAGCTTAATTAGACCAATCTACTGTTTTAAGTCTTCCAGTCTTTTCCTTCCTTTCTTATGTTCACTGGGCCACTGCCTTGCACAAACATAGGGGTGTTATTCACATGTACCATGATATAAATGATGCTCCCTGAGTTGGCAGTGGACAATGCTGGGCTGCAAATCATATTTCTCTACTGTCTCTATATTTCTATCTGTCATTTTAACAGTAATAACGATCTCCCTTCACTCTAGTCCTCTAATTAATACCCAGTCTCTCTCTTTTCAGGCGCTACTGTAGTTTTTGTGGCACTAGGATTTAATGCAGGTCCTTGCACATGTGAAGCAGGCACTTTATTACTGACCTACATCCCCACCCCTCAGCCATAACACTTAAAATAGCTATTGACATTTGTCTCTATTTCCAGTCTCCTTTTTACTTTCCATAGTACTGCAACTCATTCATCATTCAATGTATATTTATTAAATACCCATAATATACCAGGTCTCATGGTAGATTCTTAGACTATGAAAGCAAGTATAAGAAAAATTATAAGGCCCCTTATACTTATAATTGACAGACTATTAAGGAAGAGAAATGGGCCTAACAACAAATCATATTTTGAAGGTGTGATAGGCCTTATTTCCACATAGATCAAGGAAGCATATAAGAATCTCAAGTATAACAAGGAATCTCATTTATTATCCCTATTAACTAATATGTTTGCTTTACAAAAAAATATGATCTAGAAATACTACTTTATTTCCTTGGGCAAGCAAAGGATAGGAATATGTCACCCTATAGAAGGTCAGTGGAAGACATTTGAAGGTGATTGAAGCTTTTGCACTTCTCAACTTTAGGAATGATTTATACTCTATAAAAATGGGACCAAGTGTGGTGGTGCATGCCTATAATCCCAGCACTTGGGAAGCTGAGGCAGGAGGAGTGCTGCAAGTTCAAGGCCAGCCTATGATACATAGTAAGTTCAGGGGCAACCTAAACTATACAGCAAGACCCTGTCTCAAAAACAAAAAACAAAACAAAAGATGATTTTTAAATCCATAAAATACCAGATCTCCTAAAATTTACAATTTAGCATACAATTTAGCATCTCACAAACGTCTCAAGATTCTGTTATCCAACAATGACCTCTGATCATCCAAAAAGTCAAATTAATGTTTAAAAATAGTTTGTTTTATAAACTTAACATGCTATTTCTTGATTCATCCCCTTTGTCAGAAACAAAATATGATAAAACCATCATTAGCTTCTTGTGGACTTGGAGTCATCTGGGTGAAGTTTTTAAGAGGTATAGTGCCTGCCTCCCTAAACTGGTAATTTTTCTAAATTTAGGCAACCCTAACTTCAAGGTTAGGGTCTTACTTGAAAACCAGGGAGGTTAATTTGTTAATCTGCTCAAGAACTCAACTTCAAATACTTACTGGTTCTTCAGTTGTCCACTCAGATGTAGTCCTCATTAGACTCAACAGATGCAGCATCTGGGTACTGGCCAAAAATGTGACTGTTATAATAGTGTACCCCTCACCTTCACCTTGGAGTGGTATTCGTAGTGGTGTGCCATAGGGCACCAGGAAAATATAGAGCAGAGAAAGAATATAGAGAGTCCTTATTAAACACTTAGGTCAATGGTTCTCAGCCTTGGTTACACACTGGAATCACCCGTGAATCTTTCACTGCTCCTACTGCCTGATTACCATGCAGAGACTGCAGCAAATGGTCTGGACTATGATTGCACATCAGCAATTTTTATTTTTTTATTTTAAAAAGCAAAACATAAAAGAGGATAGAAATGATACAGAATTTGAAAAAATAGTAGGAAATTAACACTAATACAATGCATATTGTTATCTTAGAAGTAGTTGTTCAGGTTACAAGATTTAGACATGAAAAAAATGATCAAACAATCAAACAGTGAAAGCACAAACTTTTCTTTTAGAAGAACTAACAGAGATTAGTAGTATTGCTATCTATCTTGTATACACACACACACATATATTTACATCTATATACAGATAATCTTTTCCCCTCTTCCTTCTTTCCTTTCTACTATCCTAGTTATTCTTTCCTTTTGAGCACTTTCTTTTATCCCAGTATCTATTGTACATTTTGGATCTTATTACCTTTTTTTTTTTTACACTTGGGAGACAATACAATATTTACAAATGTGACTTTGATTTATTTCATTTGAGTGTGGTCTCAAGTTGCCTCCATTTACCTGCAAAAGCCTCAAAATTATCATTTATATAGCTGAGTAATATTCCATTGTATAAAAATACCATGTCTTTTTTTATCCATTCCATGGTTGATGGGCATTTGGGTTGTTTCCAAGATTTAGCTCTTACAAATTGTGCTGCTGTAAACATGGGTGCTTGTATATCACTGTAGCATGATGTTTTCAATTTTTCTGGGAAAATATCCATAAGTGGGATAGCTGGGTCAAACAGAATCTCTAATCCTAGCTTTCTGATGAATCTCCACATTGATCTCTACAGTGGCTGTACCAGTCTACTCTCCTCCAACAGTGGAGAAGAGTTCCTTTTTCCCCACAGCCTTGCTAACATTTGTTGTTAGTTGATTTCTTGAAGACAGTCATTTTTTCTGGAGTGACATGGAATCTCAGTGTTGTTTTAATTTGCATTTCTCGATTGACCGGTGATGTTGAACATTTCTTCATGCATATATTTGCATTTGTATTTCTTCATCCAAGAAGTGTGTATTCATCTCAGATGGGAATCAGTAACTTTTAAATGCTCCCCATAATTCTCCTGTGCAGTTTAGGGTCAACAGTACATTGACTTTGTTCTACTCTTTTTGTACCTCACATATAATCTAACTGCATTTCAGAAATTGAATAGAGCTGCATGGCTAATGAAGTAGGGTATGGAAATACAAACTCAGGCCTCCCAAATGTTCTATCAATGATCTTAAGAAGAAGTGGATAAAGTCAGAGGAAAAGAAAGGAAGAAAAATATAGAGATGTTGGTGGGGTAAGCTTTTGACATCAATGAATATGAAACAACTCCTGTGGTTCACATATAAGTTGTGGTTAGGTCACTTAAAAATGTTTCATAATGGGAGGCCTGGCATGGAAACTCCAGACACTAGCCCTGGTCAAATTTCCTCCTTCAAAGCCATGCCATCTCTCTTAGGAATATTGCTCACCATTCTGGGAAAATGGAAATAAGTTATAAAGAACAAATTACATGAAAAGAACAGACATTCTCTTGTTTTGGATTTTGTCAGGGCCACAGTACTATGACTGTGAACAGAACACCTATCTTCTTGATACAGAGGAAGGGTACAACACCAATAACAAAAAAAATCATGTAATGCTTTCAAAATAATGTTTGAGGCCATTAGTTTATAAACCTTACTGTGCTTCTGAATTACCTGAGGGAACGTGTCAAATTGCAGATTACAGGTTCAACCTCTAGCAAGTCTAATGCAGTAGATTCAGAGCCCAGGAGTTTGTACTTGTAAAACACTCCTATTCCAAACATACACACTCATATTGCCTCCTTCCTCAGCCAAACGTAAGGCAGAGTCCTCAGCAACCAGTGTCAGGGAGCCCTCAGAATTTACTTACTAAGCCTACCTAACCCCTCTAGAGCAAACACAAACATAAACAATGTTTATTGATTGATTAAATATACAGAGAGGAGCTGTGGTAATAGTGTAAGGTTTTTAGATGCATTTAAGTGCATTCTAAAAAAGTTTTAGAGATCAAATAGTTTTGATATTGGAATTAGACTTTGGGTGGAAATGAGAGAGGGAAGGTTGGAAGGTTGTTGCTGGAGGATCAGAGTACAAGTCACTCAAGACTTGATCCTGAAGCAATGGAAAAGCTGAATTCATGGCTAAGTCTGGTCTGCCTCCCTAGACTGGAAAACAGCACTCTGAAGTTGCTGGGACTGCATGCCATTCCTTCCCAATCATAATGGCTTTCATTTCATTAAAAAAAATGGCAAAATACACATAACATAAAGCTAACCATTTTAATTATTTTGATTTTATATTTTTAAATTTTATTTTAAAAAGCATAAAACCAAGAAAAATAAAGCAGAATAAAACCAATCAAAACAAACCAGTGTAAGTGATACAGTACTTCAAAACAATACAAAATCAACAATACTTACCATAATGTTTCTTATTGTCTTCAAAATAGCTGCAGATACCTTTAGACATAGTATAAATCAACCAGAACAGAACAGAATAGAACCAATAAAAACAAAACAATGAATGCAATAAAGGACTTCAAAGCAGGACAATAGTAAATCCAAAATGGATACCATAATATATCTTGCTGTCTTTGAAATAGCTGCCCATGCCATCAGATATAACAAAATCAAACAAAATAAAACAGAATAAAACTCAACCCAACAAAACAATGAAAATGATACAGGACTTTAAAGCAAGACAATAGGGAATCAACAATGGCTACCACCCTCAGAAGGAGATTCCCCCTAGATACCACACTGCATACTTTTATCCTCTGAATAGATGATCAGACCAATGGCCCTAGACCTGCAAGGACAGTAAAACACCAAAACAATGCAAGCATCAAACTGCATTTCACCTCAATAGCTACCATCACAGCCTGTGTGTCTTCAGATCAGCTGGTCATTTATGGAGTGGGGGGATTGGCTCTTCTTGTTTGTCAGCCCACATGCCAGAAAGGGCTAGGGTCTGGCTGTCCCCCTACCAGAGGTAGCCCACACATGGCACTGGTTCACAAGGAGGGCTTGCTTCTTGGTGAATCCTTGTCCTCTCTCCCCACAGTCTGTGAATGGCACTGACTCGTGGGGAAAGGCTAGGATCTGGCTGCTGGTTTTAACTATTTAAAGCATGAAGTTTAGTTGCATCATTGTGCTACCAACACCACCATCCATCTACAGAATCCTTTTCATCCTACAAAACTGAAACTCTATACTCATTAAACTATAACTTTGTCTTCTCTCTCCCTCAATTGTGTGACAACCATCATTCTAAGTTCTGTCTCTATGAATATGATTAGTTTAGTATGTCATATAAGTGAAATCAAATAGTATTTGTCCTTTTGTATGACTTTTTATTTAGCATAATGTCTTTAATGTTCATCCTTGTTGCAGTATGTGCCAGAATCTCCTTCCTTGTTAAGGTTAAAAGGTATTCTATTCAAAGTATATACCACATATAGTAAATCCACTGTTTGTCAAAGGACACATGGGTTACTTTCACCTTTGAGTTATTATAAATAAAGATACTATTAACATGGGTATACAAATACCTGTCCAAGTCCTTGGTTTAAGTGCACACCCAGATATAGAATTCCTGGATCATATAATAATTCTATTTAATACATGTAGAGACTCATGCATGTGTACTTGTTTACACTCTCACTGTTTGAATATCTACTTTGTATGCTTTAATTTTGTAACTTGAACACTATTTCTTTTTATTACTCTCTTTTTTACAATAGCAATTATACATTTTTTTATTTAAAGAGAAAAAAAACAGGAAAAAGGTAGAAATATTACAGAATTTCAAGAAAAGAAGATAAACAGTAAGAAACCACTAGTTGATATATTACATATTTTTCTTTTAGAAATAGTTATTCAAGTTACAGAATTAAAACACACAAAGTGGACACTAAAGCAGTGAGAGTGCAAACAGATCTGTTCAACAATCCAACAAGAACCTAGAATATGGTCATCTATCCCACACATCTAAACATACATGCAGCTATATCTTTTATAGTGCTTCCTATTTCCTCTTTTTTTATAATAGCAATTATACATTTTTAAAATTTTATTTAAAGAGAAGAAAAAAAAGCAAAACAAAAAAAGGGTAGCAACAATACAGAATTCTAAAAGAAAGAAAGAGAAAGGAGGGTGAGAAAAAGCTCCAGTAAGAAATCAGTAATTTATAAATTACGTACTGTCATCATGGATGTAGTTGTTCAAGTTACAAAGTTAAAGGGTACATAGTAAATATTCAAACAGTCAGACTACAAACAGTTTTGCTCAAAGATCCAACAAAGATTCAGCAATATGGTCATCTATTTTACACACTCAAACTTACATGCAGTTATATCCCTTAAAGTACTTTCTTTTCCTCTCTTTTTTACAATAGCAATTACACATTATGGTTTTTTTACACTTGTAGTTCTTATTTACTTTTTATACTAGAGACACAGTATGATATTTATAAATATGATTTTTATTTATTTCACTAATGAGGATAGTCTCAAGTAGTCTCCATTTGCCTATGAAGGCCTCAAGATCATCCATTTTTATAGCTGAGTAATATTCCATTGTATAAAAATGCCACATCTTTTTCATCCACTCTGCAGTTGATGGGCATCTTGGTTGTTTCCAGGATTTAGCTATCACAAATTGTGCAGCTATGAACATGGGTGCACATATATCACTGTGATATGAACTTTTCAGTTCTTTGGGGAAAATACCCAGGAGGGGGATAGCTGGATTAAATGGAACTTCCAGTCCTAGTCTTCTGAGAATTCTCCATATGGATTTCCATAATGGTTTCACCAGTCTACATTTCCACCAACAGTGGAGCAGTGTTCCTTTTTCCCTGCAGCCTTGCCAACATTTGTTATCAGTTGATTTCTTGATGGCAGCTAGTCTTTCCAGAGTAAGGTGGAATCTCAATGCTGTTTTAAGTTGCATTTCTCGAATGACCAGTGATGGCGAACATTTCTTCATGTATTTATTTGCCATTTTTATATCTTTCTCTGAGAACCATGTGTTCATCTCAGATGCCCATTTTTGGAGAGGGTCTTTTAATATGGGGGGCTTGATGTTTTTCAGTTCTTTATATATTTTGGACACAAGTCCTTTGTCTGAGGGGTTGCTGGTTAAAATTCTTTCCCACTCTGTTGGTTTTCTTTTCACTCTGTTGGGGATTTCCTTTGAAGTGCAGAAACTTTTCAATAATGTGAGATCCCATCTGTTGATTCTTTGAAGTGTTTCCCGTGCAGTTTGTGTTTTGTTCATGAATATTCTGCCTACCGCTATGTCTCCAAGATGTCTACCTACCTTGTCTTCCAAGTAGATTTAGTGTTTCTGTTTTAATATTGAGGTCTTTGATCCATTTAGACTTTAGTTTTGTGCATGGTGATAGGCATGGATCTAGTTTCAGTCTTCGGCATGTAGAGAGCCAATTTTTCCAACACCATTTATTAAAGAGACTATCCTTCTTCCAGTGGACATATTTAGCCCCTTTGTCAAATATCAGGTGGATGAGTGTCTTTGTAGTTGTGCTTGCATCTTCTAATCTGTTCCATTGATCCTCAGGTCTATTTCTTTGCCAGTACCAAGCTGATTTTATCACTGTGGCTTTATGGTACTGAGATGCCTCCTGCCTTGCTTTTGTTGCCTAGAATTGCCTTTGCTATTCTAGTTTTCTTCTGTTTCCAAATGAATTTTAGGAGTGTTTCTCTAGATCTGTGAGGTATGTCAATGGTATTTTGATTGGGATTGCGTTAAATCTGTATAGCAGTTTTGGGAGTATAGCCATTTTCATAATGTTGGTTCTTCCTAACCAAGAGCAAGGAATGTCCTTCCATTTTCTGATATCCTCTTCAATCTCCTTTTTCAGCATAGTATAATTTTCAGCATATAGGTCTTTTACATTTTTAGTTAGGTTGATTCCTAAGTATTTCATTTTTTTACATATTATTATAAAGGGCGATATTTCCATAATTTCTCTCTCAGTGAGTTTTTTGTTTGTGTATGGGAAGACTATTGATTTTTAAGCATTGACTTTATATCCAGCTACACTACTGAACTTGTTTATTACCTCTAGCAGTCTTTTAATGGAGTTTTTTGGGTCTTCTATATAGACTATCATGTCATCTGCAAATAGTGATAATTTAACTTCTTCCTTTCCTATCTCTATTCCTTTTATTTCTCTCTCTTTTCTGATTGCCCTGGCTAGTGTTTCCAGAACTATGTTGAAAAGGAGTGGTGAGAGTGGACATCCTTGTCTTGTTCCTGATTTTAAAGTGAAAGCTTTCAGTTTTTGCCCATTTAGTATAATGCTGGCTGTTGGTTTGTCATAGACAGTCTTTATAAGGTTGAGGTAGATGCCTTGTATTCCGAGTTTCTGAAGGGTTTTTCTCATGAACATGTGTTGGACTTTGTCAAAAGCTTTTTCTGCATCTATTGAGATGACCATGTGGTTTTGGTTTTTGGCTCTGTTGATGTGGTGCATTATATTTATTGATTTGTGTATGTTAAACCATCCCTGCATTCCTGGAATGAACCCCACTTGGTCATGATGTATAATCTTCTTGATGATTTGCTGCATTCTATTTGCCAGTATTTTGTTGAGCATCTTTGCATCAATGTTCATTAGTGAGATTGGCCTATAGTTCTCTTTTTTGGTTGGATCTTTCTCTGGTTTTGGTATCAGGGTAATACTTGCCTCCAGGATTGATTTAGGGAGGATTGCTTTTTTCTCAATTTCGTTGAAGAGTTTAAGGGGTACTGGCATCAAATCTTCTCTAAATTTCTTGTAGAATGCAGCTGTGAATCCATCAGGACCTGGACTTTTCTTTGTTGGTAAGTTTTTAATTACATTTTTCAATTTCAATAGCTGATATTGGGTTGTTCAAAACTGCTCTATCTTCTTGGTTGAGCTTTGGTAGTTCATATGTTTCTAGAAATCTGTCCACTTCCTCTGTGTTTTCGACTCTATTTGAGTAGAAATTTTCAAAGTAGTTATTCATGATCTTTGGAATTTCCATGGGATCTGTAGTAATTTCTCCCTTTTCAGTTCTTATTGCATGAATTGGGTTTTTTCTTTCTTTCTCTTGATAAGGTTAGCTAGGGGTTTGTCAATTTTGTTGATTCTCTCAAAAAGCCAGCTTTTTGATTCATTAATTCTTTGTATTTTTTTTTTAGTTTCAGTTGCATTGATTTCTGCTCTAATCTTTACAATTTCCACTCTTCTATGAGTTTGGGTTTAGCTTGCTCTTCTTTTTCTAGAAGCTTGAGATGGAGCATTAGGCTGTTTATTTGTGCTCATTCTGTTTTCTTGATATGACAGTTTATTGTTATATATTTCCCTCTTAAGACTGCTTTCATTGCATCCCACAGATTACAGTATGTTGTTTCTATATTTTCATTCAATTGTAGGTATTGTTTTATTTCTTCTTTAATTTCATCTGTAGCCCACTGGTTGTTCAAAAGGCTGTTATTTAATTTCCATGTATTTATGTAGGTTTTACAATTTCTTTTGCCATAAATTTCCAATTTCTGTGCCACTATGGTCAGATATTATGCATGGTTTGATTTCAATACCTTTGCATTTACTTAAGAATGTTTTATGGGATAATATATAGTCTGTTTTGGAGAATGTCCCATGTGCAGCTGAGAAGAATGTGTATTCTGATGTGGTTTTGTGGAACACTCTGTAAACATCTACTAAGTCCAATTGCTCACAGGTATGATGCAGGTCTGTTATTTCTTTGCTGGCTTTTTGTCTAGTTGATCTATCTCTTTGTGACAATGGGCTGTTAAGATCTCCTGTTATAACTGTGTTATGTATTTGGTTTTTCATGTCCATTAGTATCTGTCTTATGTAGCTGGGTGCTCCTATGTTTGGTGCATATATATTTATAATTGTTAGTTCTTCCTCTTGAATTTTACCACTAACAAGTATGTAGTGACCTTCTTTATCTCTTTTAATCATTTTAGGTTTGATGTTCACGTTGTCTGCAAACAGAATAGCTACCCCTGCTTTTTTCTGGGTTCCTGTTGCATGGAATACTGTTTTCCATCCTTTGACTTTTAATCTATGAGTTTCCTTTTGGGTCAGATGTGTTTCTTGTATACAGCATATTGTGAGGTCCTGTTTCTTGATCCATTCTGTCAATCTATTTCTTTTTATAGGTGAATTGAGGCCATTTATATTTATGGATATCACTGATATGTACTGGCTTGACTTTGCCATGTTATGTTCCAGTTGTTTCTTTCTGCTTTTCCTCTTTTTAATTGCTTATCCTACCTGGAGATTTCTTTCTGTTGTTGTTTTGGGGATTGTGGTCATTTTTATCTCTGTCTAGTATGTCTTTCAGTACTCTTTCTAGGGTTGATTTGGTGGACATGAATTTCTTCAGTTGTTCTCTGTCATGTAAGTATTTTGTTTCTCCATTAAATTTGAATGAAAGTTTTGCTGGGTACATCAGTCTGGGTTGAAGATTGTTTTCTTTCAGGGCTTGAAATACCTCACTCCAAGCTCTTCTTGACTTGAGGGTTTGTGCTGAAAAGTCTGCCATTATTCTAATGGGCTTTCCTTGATAGGTGAGTTGTGTCTTTTCTCTGACCGCTTTTAATATTCTGTTTTTATGCTGTATGTCTGAGATCTTAAGTATTATGTGTCTGGGTGTGGATTTATGGTGATTGTGACTGTTTGGTGTTCTATGTGCCTCACTTATCTGCATATCAGATTCTTTCCCCATGTTTGGGAAATTTTCTGCTATTATTTCTGTAAATACTTTATGTATGTCGTTTGCCTGCACTCCTGTATCTTCACTAATGCCCATTATTCTTATATTGTTGCTCTTGGCATCATCATGAAGCTTCTGGATTGTCATTTCATGCTGCTTTGTTATTTTTAAAAGTTCTATCCTTTCCAGATCACTAACTGTGATCCTGTCCTCAAGGTCCGAAATCCTATCCTCAGCTTCCTTTAGGCAGTTTTGCACACTTTCAATAGAATTTTTTGTTTCTTGGATGTCCCTTTGAGTTTGTTTCATGAATTCTGCTTGTTTTCTACATTGTTCATTCAAAGTTTCAATCAGTTTCCCATGCTCATGTACTTTTTTCTCTAGTTCTTCTTTATCTGCATTCAACAACTCCTTTACTAAAGTTGTTATTTCTATCTTTACATGGGAGGGTACTTCTAATTTGATTTCCTCTATAGCCTGATGCAGTTGTTTTTTTATTTCACTTGCCATCTTTTCAGAGATTCCCAGTGTGTTACTTTTGGGGTCCTCTATTTCAATGTCTCCTATACTTGCTTCTGGTGAACTAGATGTTTGAGATTGCATTTTGCTTTTTCATTTTGTCATTTTCACTCTGCCTTGTGTTTTCTATGTGTAGGAGGGGATCACACACACTCTTTTCAGACACACCAAAGTCTTACAGTTAGTTGGAGGGGGCTTTACTACTGACTCTATTTGTCCCCTGTACACCTCTATTTTATAGGTATACTCACCACACTGATACAGTCAATCTGGTGTAGTCCAAATTTGAACACTATTTCTAAGAGGACAATATGTAATTTATAAACTAGTGATTTCTTATTATCTTTTTTTGAAATTCTGTATTATCTCTACCCTTTACATGCTTTTGTTTCTCTTTAAATAATAAAAACAATTTTTTAAAAATAATAATTCTATTTAGTTTTCAGGGGAGCTGCTATATTGTTTTCCACAGTGACTATGCCATTTTTTTATTTAAAGGAAAAAAAATAAAACAGAAAGAGGGTAGAAATAATACATAATTTGAAAAAGAAAAAAAGTAAGAAATCACTAGTTGATAATTACACATTTTCCTCTTAGAAAATGTTGTTGTTCAAGCTACAAAAGGAAAGCATACAAAGTGGACATTTAAACAGTGAGACTGTAATTAGTTCTGTTCATCTATCCAACAAAAACTTAGTAATATAGTTATCAATCCTACACACCCAAACACACATGCAGCCGTATCCTTCAGAATACTTTCTTCTCGTCTCTTTTTTTTACAGTAACTATAATCAAGTCTCATAAACTGTTTAAAAGTTCTGCACATGTATAATTCTCTACATGTATACCTATCTTTTCTATATTAGAGGGAAAAACAAATCAAAACAAGTCAACAAAACAAATTCCTAGAAAAACACAAAATGAAAAGGACATATAAAACCACAATACTAGGTGATCTATGGTAGTTACTGTGACATCTCTTGTTATTTTCAGTAAAATTGTCTATATCATCAGGCATAGTATAATTAAACATAGAGTACATAACACTATTAATAAAAACCAAAAATTGGAGACATTATAGGACTTTGAAGGCAGTTAATAATCAAACCAGAATGGATATCCTATTGAATCTTGTCATCTTCAGAGTAGTTGCCTGTACTCTCAGACTTGATAATATCAAGCATACCAGATTTGAATAAAATCAGTCAAGACAAAACAGCGATATAGCCAGTCTTCTCTGCCTCATGTCTGCTATGCTATTTTTCTGTCATTGTTGTTTACTTTTCTCCTTCATTCTACTGTCTGCCCCTTTCATTGAGGCCTTTCTGCCATTGTTCCTGGAATCCTGGTGATTTTCTTCTCTCTCTCTAGATTGTCCTTCAATATTCTTTGCAGGGTTGGATTGGTGGTCATGAACTCCTCCAGTTCCTCTTTGTCATGGAAATATCTTGTCTCTCCATTAATTTTGAGAGACAGTTTTGCAGGGTATATCAATCTGGGTCGGAGGTTAGTTTCTTTCAGGGCTTAGAATACTTTGTCCCAAACTCTTCTTGATTTGATAGTTTGCATCGACAAGTCTGCTGTGATTTGGATAAGTTTTCTTTTATAGGTGATCTCTGTTTCTTTTCTCTGACCACTTTTAATATTCTGTTCTTGTGATGGATTTCTGTGATCCTGATTATTACATATCTGGGTGTAGATCTATTTTGGTTGTAGCTGGCTGGAGTTCTGTATGCCTCATGTATGAAGTTTCTGGTTTCTTTCAGACAGGTGAATGGTGGAGGTCTCAGGACCTTTTTGTATTGCTTACAGTTTTCCCGAAGTGTACTGACTAGGGGATTGCTGTCCCCCATCCCCAGTTTGCTGTTGATCTGTGAGGTGCACACAGGGAGCCAGACCCTCCCCTCTAAGACAGTCAACTAGTGAGTGCTTTAGCACATTAGTGTGTGCCCTGCAACATCACAGGTTTGGGACAGCCTCATCCCTGGCTATTGGGTCCCGACCAGGGGCATGGCCCAGCCCAAGCAGATTCCACCAATCCACTCTGGGCCAGGAGCCACCAACCGATGCTGCTTCAGTTGTTGATTCAAGCCTGTCCTGCCCAACTCCAATATGTTGCCCAGCCTGTCACCCTACTCTGGGGAACCCATTTCTCAGCTCTCACCAAAGTCCGTACAGCTTGGTTCGCCAGTTCCACTCCCTGTTGCAGTGCCTCCTTCTGCCAAGGGTCTCGGGCTTACCAACCCCTGCTCTCAGCAGGGCCACGACCTCAGCTTGATGAATTGTGAGTTGCTCCACTCTAAGACATGCCCAGTACAGCGATGGGTGCATGCCCAGCTCCAGCCCTCCATCCACGCTTCTTCTTTTTAAATTTTTTTTAATTTTTCTTTTTCCTCAGTTTCTTCCTGGGTCTTGAGAATTCCTCTCCTTTTGTCTGGTCTTCTCCATGGTGTTAAATTCTAGCATCTGAGTTGTTTTTCTCAGAGAGGCTCTCTATCATGCTACCTATCAATTGGCCATCTTTTTCCTCTCTCCAACTATAACATTCTTAATTCAAATGCATTTTTTTATATCTATCAAAATGGAACAAGTAAGGTTTGTCCTTTACTAGTATGGTATAGTATATTAATTGAGTCTTCAGATATTACTAACCTTACATACTTGAGTTAAGTTCTACTTAGGCATGGCATATAATACTTTTTATACATTACTGGAATCAGTTAATATTCTATTAAGGATTTTTGCATGCACATTCATGGGGATAATTAATCTTTCATTTTCTTTTCTTGTGATACCTATCTGCTTTGTTAGGATAATACCAACCTCATATAATGAGTTGAGAAGTTATCTATATTCTCAATTTTGTGAAACTTATGTACGATAGTAGTAATTCCTCTTTAAACTTTTGATAAAATTACTTTCTCCTTTATTTTCTTCCTTCCTTTCTTCTTTCTTTCTGTACTGGGGATTAAAACCAGGGCCTAGCAACTGAGCTGCATCCTCAGTCCTTTTAATTTAAATTAAATTAAATTATTTTTTTAAACAAAGGCAGAAAAATAGCATAGCAGAAATGAGGCAGAGAAGGATAACTAGAAACTCTAACATAGATGGCCTTGATACACTATATTGTTAATAGTGCACCAGGATTTAAAACCCACATTACTCACACTACTCTGCTTAGATGTATTATATTATGTTCCAGTCATTCTACCTGTATTAGATTTGAAGGCACAGACAGTAATCCTGAAAAATAACAGGATATAATACAGTAATCATCCTTAATTTCCTATTAACTTAATCTAAAGTCTGTAAAACCTATACTATTTTACCATGACTGATCATAATCAAATCTGGTTTGTTAGATTGCTGTTTTGTATTGATGATTTTATTCAAAGCTGTTATGATTGATAGTATCAAGTCTGAGAGTATAGGCAACTGCACTTAAGATGACAAGATCCATTAGAATATCCACTCTGGTTTGATTATTACCTGCCTTTGAAGTTTTATACTGTCTACAATGTTTTATTTTACTAATATTGTTATTTACTGCTATAGTGAATTATACTGCTATATTCAATTATGCCCAATGATATAGACATTCTATTGAAGATAATACAAAACTATATAGTAATCATTATAGATCACCTTGTAATGTGGTTTTATACGACTTTTTGGTTTCCTATTAACTTAATCTAAAGCTCTGTTAAACCTACACAGTTTTACCATGACTGATCGTAATCAAATCTGGTTTGTTAGATCGCTGTTTTGTATTGACAGATTTTATTCAAAGCTGTTATGATTGATAGTATCAAGTCTGAGAGTATAGGCAACTGCACTTAAGATGATAAGATCCACTAGAATATCCACTCTGGTTTGATTATTACATGCCTTTGAAGTTTTATACTGTCTACAATGTTTTATTTTACTAATATAGTTATTTACTGTTATACTCAACTATACTGCTATATTCAATTATGCCTGATGATATAGACATTCTATTGAAGATAATAAGAAACAACACAGTAATCATTGTAGATCACCTTGTACTGTGGTTTAATACGACTTTTTGGTTTCATGTTTTTACAGGAATTTATTTTGTTTTGTCTTGCTAAGTTTTGTTTTTCTCTGTAATACAGAAAGGATAGAAATACATGTAAAGTCTCATGCATGCGTAGCTGTTTATACACTCACTGTTTGACTATCTACTTTGGATGCTTTAATTTTGTAACTTGAACAACTATTTCTAAGAGGAGAATATGTAATTTATTAACTAGTGATTTCTTATTGTTTATCTTTTTTTGGGAATTCTGTATTATCTCTACCCTTTACAATGCTTTTGTTTCTCTTTAAATAAATTTTTAAAAATTGAAAAAAACCAAAATTATACACCAACTGACAATAAAAAATGAAAAATTATAATCCTTAATTTTTATTTTAAAGAGAACAAAGTAAAACAAAACAAAACAGAACAAAGCAAATCAGAACAGAACAATGCAAGCAACATAGGACTTCAAAACAAGAAAACAGGCTATCAAAAGTGGTTACAATAATGGCTCTTCTTTTCTTCAAAATAGTTGACAATACTTCACACACAATAATATCAAACATAACAAAAAAGTATAAAAACCAATCAAAAGAATGAAAGCATTACAGGACTTCAAAATCAGATAACAAAAATGAATAATGTTTACTATAATGTCTCATTTTCTTCAAAACAGTTGTTCATACTATCACACATACTAAAATCAAATAAAACACAACAGAATAAAACCAATCAAAACAAAAGAATAAAAGCATTATAGGACTTCAAAATAAGATGATAGGAGATCAGCAATGGCTAAAATAATGTCTCATTTTCTTATACTATCACACATAAAAAAATCAAATCAAAACAAAATAAAACCAATTAAAGAAATGAATGAAGGCATTATAAGACTTCAAAACAAGATAATAGGAAACCAACCATGATTACCATAATACATCCCATTATGTTCAAATAGCTGCCTATACCACCAGACACAGTAAATTCTAACAAAAGAATATAGAACAAAGCCAAACCTTACCAAATTGTGAAAACAATACAAGAGTTCAAGACAAAACAATAAGAAATTAACAGTAGTTACCATCTTCCCCTCCCAGGTGTTTCCTTCCCTTTCACTTTTACAATATTTTTTTGGATCATATTAACTCCTGCTTTTTATGCTAGGGTTCACTCATATGAGTTCAAACTCTTTCACCCATGAACACGATCTCTATTTGTATCCATTTAGTTACAAGAGCCTTGAGGTTATTCTACTGTATAGCTGGGGAGCTTTCCATTGTATGAAAATATCATATCTTTCTTACCAATTCTGTGGTTGGTGGGCAAGTTACTCTTGCTTTTTTGGGGGGAGGTCTCTCCTGTCACATGGAACAATCGTTTTCTCTCCTTTGATTTTCAGTCTATAGATTTCCTTTCCAGTTAAATATGTTTCTTGTATATAATATATTGATGTATCTTGTTTCTTGATCCACTCTCCCTGTGTTTCTTTTTATTGCTGAATTGAGGCCATCTACATTAATGGTTATAACCAGCATACATTGGTTTGTCTCTGCTATGCTATCCTCCTGCTGTTGGCCCTCCACTTTTCCCCATCATTCAATTGCCTGTCCAGTTTGGCCATCTTCCTCTACTGCTGTTCCTGGAACCATGGTCATCTTTATTCTCTCTAGAATGTCCTTTAGCACTCTCTGTAGAGTTGGTTTGGTAGTCATGAATTCCTTCAGTTCTTTACCATGGAAGTATCTTATTTTTCTATCAAGTTTGAAAGATAGTTTTGCAGGGTACATCAATCTGGGTTGGAAGTTGTTTTCTTTCAGGGTCTGAAACACTTCACTCCAAACTCTTCTTGACTTGATGGTTTGTCAAGTCTGCCATGATTCTGATTGGTTTCCCTTTATAGGAGATCTGTTTCTTTTCTCTAACAGCTTTTAATATTCTACTCTAGTGCTGAATTTCTGAGACCTTCATTATTATATGTCTGGGTGTAGATTTACTTTGGTTATGGCTAGTTGGAGTTATATATGCATCACTTATCTGCATGCCAGATCCTTTTCTCATGTTTGGGAAGCTTTCTTCTATTACTTCTGTAAATAGCCTTTTCATTTCGTATTGACCCCTGCTTTTTTTGCTGACACCTATCATTCTTAAATTATGTTTCTTTGCCTCATCTTGTAGCCATTGAATTGTTATTCCAGATTCCTTGTTATTTTTAAGAGAGCTTTCCTTTCACAGTCACTAGCTGTAATCCTGTCTTCAAGGTTTGAAAATCTATCTTCAGTTTCTTTCAAATGGTTTTTCCAGCTTTTTATTAAATGTTTAATTTCCTGGTAACTACTGTTAATTTCTTATTGTCTTGTCTTGAATTCTTGTATTGTTTTCACAATTTTGTAAGGTTTGGCTTTGTTCTGTCTTCTTTTGTTAGAATTTACTGTGTCTGATGGTATAGGCAGCTATTTTGAATCTGTTTTATGCATTGAAATTCCTTTCCATGCTGTTCATCCAAGGTTTCCATCATTTTGCTATGATCTTCTTCTTTTTTAAATCTGTGTCTTCTTTAGATATGCTGAGCCATTCTTTCATCATGTTTGTGATTTCTTCTTTTACCTGAGACATTATTTCTGATTTGACTGCTTTTACAAGTTCATAAAGTTGTTTCCTTACTTCAGTCGCTATCCTCTTAGAGATTTCAAGTGTGTGACTTCCATTGTGTTCCATGACTTATCTCCCAGACTTGTTCTGTGTGGGCTGGAAGTCTGAGATTGCCTTTTGCTCCTTCCTCTTGACATTCTCCTGGGTTCCTCTCAACAAGCTGGTTGTGGGGCCCCAGGCATTTCCCATTTTGGCAGCCCCTTGGTAGTATAGGGAAATGGGATAGGCACCTGGGTTGCTCTAATCCCAGATTTACAGGGATGAAGCAGGGCATGGGACAGGATTCTCCAGACCTGTGAAGATACACTGGGGCTTCCTTGATGGCCGGGAGTGCATGAAGGTAGAGCTGCTTCGTTCAGCCTGGGTGTCTACACTGGTGTCTACACTGACACAATGGTGGCAGGCACACAAGGGTGTGTTTTTCTGATTCTCCTAGTGGGTGATGGCTGCCTGAAGGAAGCTAGGACCTCTGATGGTGGTCTATAGGTACATGGGGCTTATCTGGATGTGTGTCCCTCCTCCTGCTGGCTGGCTGCCCACAGAAAGCAAGCCTTTCTGCTGCTGGCAGGCAGAGGCAGATCTGCTGGTTCTCTCTGCCTGCAGGAAGCAGCCTTCCAGCAGTTCTTTTAATTTTTGAGACATGCTCTAAATTAATAAGTTGTCCAGGTGAGCTTGACTTGCTATCCTGACTCAGCCTCCCAGAAGGATGAGATTACATGCAGGTACCTGGCTCCCAGGCAGGATTTTAAAAGCCTATCTCAGTTTATATTTCTTTTTAGTTTAAAACCCTCTGTTTCTTTCCATGCTATTAGATTACAATGAAAATTGCTTCCCTGAATGGTGAAACTCTAGTTTGTTACCTATTTATGTTTATATTGAATTAGCAGGAACTTTAGCATGTGTCTTTCTGCTACTAGGAGTAGTGTTGACACATAGTAGATGATCAAAAAATATCTATTGAACAAATGAACATCAATAACAATAGTTATAGCTGCTAATTGAGAGCAGGCACTGATTTGAGAACTAGGTACTGATTGGAGTATTTAAAAATACCATTTAACTTAGTTCTCTAAAGTAGCTTCAAGTGAAGAGACTATATCACCTTATTAACCAAGAAGGAAATGAAGCTTCAAGATGTAAAACATGTTCATGGCCACACAGCTGTTAGACTTCAGAGCAGGGTAGGCTCTAGGTTTGTTTAACATCAGAGCACAAACTGATCTGTTCTTTGACATAAATCTCCTCCTCTTGGTTAAAGTCAAGAAAAAGGTTATTCACTCAATTAAAGGTAGAGACCTCAAGTTGATAAATCTTCACGAAGCCCAAGGTGAGGCCCCTTTGTTCTCATCACTCATCTGTGTGGGCACAAGGAACTGCTGCCAAGCCATGGTCCCACACACTGTCTTGATGAATCACACACAGCCTCAGAGGCTGAGTTTTCACATCCTCTTTCTGAAAATGTATTTGCTTCCGTCAACACACTTGGCTTCATCTTTTATGTATTGCAAATTCTTATTTCTTTCTTGTGAAACCAGTGTCCTCGTGCCTTCCATGTATCTATCAATTAAAGCACTGGCTGTTTTAGACAGTCTGACCACAGAGGCTAATAATATCTCAGAATCACTTGAGTGCTCCCTCTGGGCTAGCACTGCCCCAAGAGCAACTTAGGGAGCATCTTGCATCATCTGTGTAACAGCACCAGGATGAATCTCTGCTTAGTAACAGCACCTGGCCAGAATCATTCATTGTGTGAGGCCTACTATTACTGTTGTGAAAAGCACTTGAAATATATTATATCACACTAACCCTACAGTAGGCATCATTGGGGCCCCACCCAGACACTCTTTAATGCTGGATACCCACCTACCAATTTCTGTGAGTATTGAGTGCTCACAACCCTGAACGCTCAGCAAACAAGAGCCAACTTTTCTAGGAATGACTGCTTTCCTTGTGGAGGTGGCCCTAGCCAATATAGCTGATGACAGATAAGGGGTACAAGGATCTGGTCCCTAGTCTTAAACCTGGGTAACTTTGCCCCCTTTACAGAGCTTGTGGGATCAAGCTGAGTTTAGAATTTAGCCAAACTTACTTTCTTTTGGTTCCTTCCTCTGTTCTATAGTGTCTCCATCATTCCTCTTCTCCTAAGATCACTCACAGCAAGCATCCATCTTGGGTTCTGCTTCCACAAACCTGTAGACTAGCCCTGAGTCCAGAGCTACTGTCTGTATTTCACAGAAGGCAACATGAAGCAGGAGGCAGTTGTCCCTAGGCAAGCATTAATTTCACTATTGGAGGTGTGACATGGCTGTGAGCTCCCTGCCCATGTGGGGAGTGTTTCACTCTGGATAGTTCTTATCCTCATTCCTTCTCTGAGTTCTGTCTTGTCCTTGTCTCCTATCTCCTATCATGGACTACAGCTGTCAAGACACTTGCAGAGCAGCTGGAATCTGAGGTAACTATGGATTTGGGTTCACTAGCACCATTTTATTCTTCTCCCTCTACTGATAGTACCAACTCCCATCCCATTGGCTATTGGCCACAGGACAGGCATGTGATCCAGGGTAGAACAGGGTACCATCTGTCCTGCAGGTTACAGAAATTAGACCTTGGATGACCTTGGTCAACCCAACTCTCCTCTCTTGCTTGTGATTTTCTGACAGAATGTGCTGAGAATGCAACATGGTGAAACTAGGACACTTAGACACACCGTCCATCCCCTGAGCAACCTAGGCTGTTTTTCTTCCTTCTAGGACAGGATGATCTGCAATGTTTGCTTCCAGTAATCTAGGGGGGATCCAGGGAATTTAAACCTAGGCAAAGTGCATTCAGGTTTTCTCAGCTGCTATGTGATGTGAGGTACTGACACAATGGGGCTCTCATGGCAGCTTTCATGAGATTTGAAAAACTGACTTTCCACAGACTCTAGGATGCTGTTGATTCTTGCTGTCTCCCTGTGAGTAATATAGTTGCTTTCTCTGACTTTTGCAAGTGTTCTGTCTCACTGGACTAGACCTAATCATGGTCGAGGTAGGGTGGCTAATGATACAGCTCCTTGGCAGAGCATTGCCTAGCAGGTGAGAGGCCCTGGGTCTCATCTTCACCAGCAGCAACAACAAAAAGAGTGGTAATTGGTATTGGGGTTTCATTTGCTCTTTGCAGCTGTCTTAATGTTAAGGAACCTGTATGAGCCCCTCACAGAATAAGAACTCTTACAGAAATCTGGAAGCTGGGTTTGTAAAAACAAACAAACAAACAAAAAAAACCCGAAACAAAACAAAAACAAAAAACTACTGTCAAACTTAGGAACCTGGAACATATGACCAGGCCAGGTCAGTAAGAGCCCTTATTTAAAACTGTTTTGTAGTGTAGTAACAAAGAGTAAAGAAAGCCTTTTCTTGCCTCTGAGGTGCAGGAATGATTCAAATATGGGTCTGTCAGAGACCAACTTCTCTGCCCCAGTGGAAAAGGCTCTTCTGAGGTAACAGTCAACCAATTCCCTGGGAGCGACAGAGGCACAAGGTGAAGAGAAGCCAGGTGTGGTTGTACACATCTGTAACCCTAGTATTCTGGGAGGCCAAGGCAGAAAGATTGCAAGTTTGAACCCAGCCTGGGCAGTTTAGTAATTTAGTGAGATCTTTTCTCTAAATAAGTAAATCAACAAATAAATAAATAAATAAATAAGCAAAAAAAAATTAAAGATAGGGTTGGGAATATAGCTAATGTGAAGGCTCCTGGGTCCAATACCCCATGCTAAAAGATGAAGAGAAGAAATAGTAGTCTTGACAACCATGACACAGCCCTGGATCAGCCACATCTGAAGATCCCTGTCTTTTCCACGCAAACAAGCTAGGAAAGCCATTTGTAGATTTCCGTCTGTACCTGTGGCACCTGAAAGTTCTGAGCATAGCCAGATGACACTTTCAGCTGAAAGAATTCCAGGAGACAGTCTGTGTTCCCCAGAGGACTGTGAGCAGCCCAGCCATCATAAAGTGGTGAGAACTAGATGCAGAAATCAGATCTTATAACCTAAGGTGCTGTCCTATTTAGTCCAGCATCCCAGCTTTTCCAAGGAATAATTACCTTGCCTTTCATTTGGGTAGTAAATGACCAGGATGTGGATCAGCTAGAAGGGAGCTTGGCACTGGAGGAGCTAATCTAGCCAGAAATGTCTCAGGCAGGCTGTTCATGTAGGCTTTGAAACAACAAAATTCAGGAGCTGATAGAAGGCATGTACCAGGGATAACTCATCCAGGCAGTGTCTTTATGGGGCTTTCTGTCCTATTGTAGTTTTTCCTACTATGTTTATTCTCGGGAGAAAATTTAATAATCTGTTCAGGTTGAGACTGAGAGTTCTGATCAAAAAGTTTGTGCTGATGGAGAATGGACACAGCCCCGGCTCATGGTATAGCAGGGAAGTGAGTGCCAGTTTTTTCTCTCTGCCCTCCTTTCCCATGCCAGAGGGCTTGCATCTTCTGTGCTCATGTCTTTCAAGTCAGGACCTGAGGTCTTCATGTGAATTTGAGGTTTAACATATTCTCTTCTAGGAGAATTTGGAAGCTAGATCTAGTTTTCTGTTTGGTTTGTTTGCAGTGCTAGGGATTCAAACCAGAATATTGTGCATGAGAGGAAAAGTGCTCTGCCTCTGAGCTCCAGCTCCAGCCCTGGAAGCCAGTTCTTTATTTGCATAATAAAAACATTGTTTCTTATTAAAAGATTTCAGGGAACATCTTACTTCTCTTGGGCTAAATTACCATAGTCTTGTGGTTTAAACAATAGCAATTTGTTTCTCACAGTTCTGGATGTTGGGAAATCCAGTATCAAGGCACCCACAGATTTGCTGTCTGATGAGAGCCTACTTCTTGGTTCACTATGTTCTCTCATAGTGAGGGGTGAGGGAACCTCTCTTGGGCCTTTTTTGGTAATGGCTAATTTCTTCCTAGTGACCTTACCATCTAATACCATCATCATGGGGCTTAGTATGTTGACATCTGAAACTTTTTTGGTGGGGTGGACACAAACATTCAGTTCATAGCACTGAATAATGGGTATAAGAGGTAGTTTTTTGTGGGAGAGGAGAAAAAAAAAGCACCCTTCCAGAAGTACCTATTTTTATATGTAAGGATATGCTTGGCTGTGGCTCTTGGAGCCATTCCTGGAAGTATAAATGTTGCCAAACCCAAGCTAAACTGTCTGGCACTCTGTATCCATCTCTCCATGCCTCAGTTTCTGCATCGTCCCCTCCCTGATCTTTCTACCTGCCCTGTCTCTGGCCACCACAGCTGCTGGCTAATCTGACTTCTCTGCATCATCCTCCTGGAAGGTGTCACCATCATGCCCATTTGTATCCTCCTTGAGCAGGAAAATCTGGGAGCCTAACACTGACAGTGACAGGAGCCTGGTGCCCAGTTTCGGGAAGGGCTTCTGGGTCAGCACCAGGGCCTGTAACAGCAACAGCTAGTGAGCCTGAAGCTGCTATCAGATGATGGAGTTCAGCTCAGGAGTGCTGACCTGCTTGGCTTTCCCAATGGCTCCTAGAACCTGTTGCTGGTGCTTCTGGGAAAGGCAGTGCAGCACCTGAGCACAGATGCTGTTTAGGCAGATCCTTTATGATCTCCACTTGTTTTTGCATATTGGTGTTGAAGCTGTAGGAGACACAGAGAAATTTGAGCCTATTTTGATGGTTTTGGCATTATAAGATGAGATCTCAAAGTCAGAAAAGATCTGAAAGTCAAACTCAAGGTGATAAGCAACAACTCCTTGTCTAACAGCAGCAATGTATTAGAACCAATTTTCAAGTTTATAAACAGCTACAAAGCCTCACAGCCTCCTGGTGTCACCCGAGATTACTATTTTAGAATTAAAGTATTATCAGGATATTTTTTTCACCCATTAAGGAGCTTTTCATCCGAAGATCTTGATGTGTGTGACTACCTAATGAGTACACATCACTTCCTCAAGACAAAAGGGGAAGAATACATCACAGAAAAGAGGAAACAAAAGTACTCATCCTTATGTATGAGATCCTCAGAGAATTGGGCTCTCAAAGCCTGCTCAGTAGTGACAAAAACTGCAGAGTTCTTTTGATAGAATGATTGTCAGTTCATTCCATTATTAATCTAAGAGTTATTTTTCTACTTTCTAAATGTTTATCTATCATATAACCATCCTAAGTACTGGAAATACATTAGTGAAGAAAGCTGGCAAACATTCTTGTCCTGTGGGTCACCCATTTGCAAGCTATTTGACAGAGTGTGGTATTATGAACAGGTCACTGGGGTTCAATGTGAACAGTGGTAAAAATACTGATGGCTGTAGAATTAGAAGACTGCCATGTGGCCCTTCCCAAAAACCAAGTTACTTTGTCAGCTTGAGTCTCCAGCAGTCATTCTTCCTTCCTCAGGAATTTAAACTTTTTCTATATTCTATTATAAATGTTTCTATGTATTATCTTTTGACATCTTTCAAAAATTTTCTGGCTAGGAAAAGACTATTCTTCCAGGGTTAGCCAGTTCTTAGATAACAAAGACTCCAGTCTTAGGAACTTGTCCTTGATATTCAAATTAAACCACTCCAGAGACCCAACTTCCCTATCTGGTGTTTACACTGTTGGAAACAATTTTATTTCACCTTGATCATCATAGGACTGGATGCCAGCTAATGAGGGATTACTATTACTGCCGAGAATGACCAAAATTATTCAAATTAGTCCTAACTGCTTACACTGGCCAACCTTACATTCTTGAGGAAAGTCCAATAAAGGCCATGGCCTAAATGTTACTTTCATTCTTATCTTTTGCCTCTTGACCATCCTGATGTCTCTTCATGCAGCCCTTTGTGGTCTTCCTGACTTTAGGACCTATGAGCATAATACATTTTGTTTTTCTGAGCTTCTGTGTCTTCTCTTGTGGCTGCACTTGACTAATCCTTATATAAGACACCTCCTTTTGCCACCACCCAATGCTGTCGCCTTTCAATGCAAGTGCACAGGGCTCAGCAGGAAGGACTGGAGCTCATGGAGCCAGATTCTGTAATTCCAGTTTTGTCTCAGTCACTCCCTGACAGAACAATCCTAAGAAATTTACTTTCAACCTGCCCAGCCTCAGTTTTATCTACTCTCAAGTGGAGATAATGATAATTACTTTGTAAAAGTGTTGTGAGTTTAATGAGAAATACTCAGACCAGAGTAGACATGAGTCTAACCTTTCTCATCCCTAATTGTGGGGTAGGCAGAGTCTTGAGTAAAGAGCTACTCTGGGATTTAAGCAGATATGGAACACAGCAGTAAGAGAATGCCAGAACTGAGGGAGTTGGACCCATAACCAGATAGTAGGTACTGAGTATTGGGTATAGCTGAGAGAGGGCAGATTGTCATTCATTCATTGGGCATTCACCAAGGCCTGCTATGTACATGCCAGGTACTGTGTTAGGACACAGGAAGGCTGAGAGGTAAGACTGTCTCAGAAAGAGACAGATGTGAAGTAATTACAAGAGTGTGATACATTTTCTAGGAAGCATGTTAGATTGGTGGGCTTCTAGAAAAAGGGATGGTCCATCTCCCAATCTGGGCATGGGAAGGTATCCAGGAAGGATCCCAGATCATGTCATCACTGAACAAGGCTGCTAGTGAGGCAAAAGAGCATTCAAGTGGAAAGACAAGGGTGAAGGCTTTGTGATTTGAGGGAGCCAAGGGTGTTTGTATGGCTAGAATTTAGGCATTAAGGGGTAAGTAAAATCTAAAAGTGAAGAGGTCCTCAGAGGGCAGAATATGGATGGCTTTGGATGGCAGATGAACAAGCTTGTATAAACACCAACCTGATATGACGAAGAGCTTCTTGGTGTATTTTTAGTGGGGAAAAGACATTACTAACTTCATATGCCATTCTAACTGTGATGTGGAAAATGAGTGGGCAGAGCATTGTAGGTGGCATTGCAGCCAGCAGGAAGTACCACTTCAGTTTAGGTGAGACAGGATGGTGGCCTGATTCTGGGAAAATGGTAGTGGGGCAAGGCTGTATGTTGGAACCATCTGAACAAATTTTTAAAATATACTGGTGCCCACACTCCACTCCAGATTAATTTATCCAGAATGTTGATAGTAGACCTCAGCATGAATGTTTTTTCTCTTTCTTTCTTTCTTAGAGGAAAAAAACAATAAAATCAATAATATAGAATTTCAAAACAGAATAACAGGAAATTAACAATGATTAATATGTTGTGTATTATCTGGTATGTTTGAGGGTGTCAAGTCTGGGAGTACAGGCAACTACTCTGGGGATTGCAGGATTCAATAGGATACCCATTTTGGTTTGATTATTAACTGCCTTTGAAGTCCTATAATGTCTCCAATGTTTGGTTTTTATTAATAGTGCTCTATACTGCTAAGTTTAATTATACTATGCCTGAAGATATAGACAATTTTATTGAAAATAACAGGAGACATCACGGTGACTACCATAGATCACCTAGTATTGTGGTTTTATATGTCCTTTTCATTTCATGTTTTTCTAGAAATTGGTATGGTTGACATGTTTTGGTTTGTTTTTCCCTCTAATACAGAAAGGCTAGGTATGCATGTAGAGATTTATAGATGTGTGGAACTTCTAAACAGTTTATGAGAATTGATTATAGTTATTGTAAAAAAAGAGAGAGGAAAGTATTCTAAAGGATATAACTGCATGTATGTTTGACTGTGTAGGATTGATGACCATATTACTAAGTGTTGGATAGATGAACAGAGTTGATTGCTGCCTCACTGTTTAAATGTCTATACTTTGTATGCTTTACTTCTGTAACTTGAACAACTCCTTCTAGGAGGAAAATATGTAATTGTCAACTTGTGATTTCTTACTGGTTTTTGTTTTTCTTGAAACTTTGTAGTATTTCTACCCTCTTTCTGTTACATTTTTTTCTTTAAAGAAAAAATTAAAAAAATATATATTGTGTATTATCTTCAAAGTAGTTGCTCAGATTACAACATATAGCCATGTAAAATCGATTAAACAATAAAACTGTTCTTTTAGGGTGTTGATTTATTTAAATTGACATAATAATTGTACTTATCTATTGGGTACAGTGTGATGTTTTGGTGTATGTGTACATTGCATGGTGATCAAAATCAGGGCAACTGGCATACCCATCACCTTAAACATTTCTCATTCTTTGTAGTGGGACTATTCAAATCTGCTCTTTTAGCTACTTAGAAATAGATCATACATTATTTTTTTGCTTCGTACATTTATGTCTTTTTTTAATTTTAGAGAGAGAAAAACCAAGAAAAATAAAACAGAAGAAAGCTGATCAAAACAAGACAATGGAAGTGACACAGGATTTCAAAACAAGGTAATAGGAAGTCAACAATAGTTACCATAGTGCCTTTGCTGTCTTCAAAATAGCTGCCCATACCTTCAGATATAGTAAAATCAAACAAAAGAGAAACAGAATAGAACCAATAAAAACAAAACAATGAATGAAATATAGGACTTCAAAGCAAGATAATAGTAAATTCAAAATGGCTACCATAATATATCTTGTTATCTCTGAAATAGCTGCCCACGCTATCAGATATAACAAAATCAAACAAGATAAAACAGAATAAAATGCAACTGAAAAACACAATGAGAATGATACAGGATTTCAAAACAAGATAATAGGGAATTAACAATGGTCACCACCTTCAGAAGGAGATCACTGTATATGCTACATTGCATATTGTTATCCCCTGAATAGATGATCAGACTACTGACTTTAGGCCTGCAAAGTCAGTGAAATACTAAACAATACAAGCATTAAGTTGTATTTTACCTCATTAGCTGTCATTATAGCCTGTGTTTCTCCAGATCAGCTGGTAGCTTATGTGGGGCAGGAGGAGGAACGTTGGCTCTTTTTGTCTCCCTGCCCGCATGCTGGAAGGGGCTGGCATCTGGCTTTCCCTTGGTCAGTCTGCACATGGCACTGACTCACAGGAGGCTGTAGTTTCTTGTTGACTTCTTGTTCTCCTCCCCCAAAGTCTGCAAATGGCACCAACTCACAGGAGGGAGCTGGTATCTGGCTCTCTCCTAGTCAGCCCACACATAGAGTTGACTCTCAGGAGGTTTTAGCTTTTTGTTGACTTTTTGTTTTCCTCTCCAAAATGTGCTGCTTTGTATATTTAATTTTAGCTTTTAATAATGCAATTACAAAATAGTAAGACCAAACTTCTATGATTATTATTTGAGCTCAAAAGGGACACTTTTGAAAGGCAAAACTATGATGGCTGATTTTTTTTAAAGAGAAAAAACCCAAAAAATAATAAAAGAGTTTCAAAATAGGTTAGTAGGAGAGTAATAATAATTAATACATTGTTTATTGTTATCTTCATAGTAGTTACTCAGAGTACAAGATACAGGAATAAAATATTGTTCAAACAATATTAGCTTAAACCTTTCTTTTCAATGAACTAAGAGAAACTAGCTATATAACTATCTTAACTACTATATATATATATATATATACATGTATATATATTTCTTTTTCCCTTTCTTCCTTTCCTCTTTCCCCCATCATAGTTTCACTTTTCTTTTGAACAGTTTCTTCCCAATTCAAAATATCAATTGTATATTTCGGATCTTATTAACTCCCTCGGTTTCTCACACTAGTGAGACAATATGATGTTTACACATGTGGGTCTGATTTATTTCACTTATGAGTATGTTCTTGAGTTGCATTTATTTACCTCTGAAAGTGTCAAGTTTATCTTTATGGCTGAGCAGTACACCATTATATAAAAAAACCACATCTTTTTTATCCATTTCTTGGTTGATGGATATTTGAGTTGTTTCCAAGATTTAGCTATTACAAATTGTGCTGCTATAAATATATTTGCATATATATCACTATGGTATGATATTTTCAGTTCTTCTGGTTAGATACTCCAAAGGGGAATAGCTAGGTCAAATGGGACCTCTAATCCTAGTTTTTAAAGGATTCTCCACACTGATTTCCACAGTGGTTGTACCAGTCTGCATTCTCACTAACAGTGGAGAAGGTTCCTTTTTCCTCAGAGCCCCACTGGCATTTATTGTTGGTTGATTTCTTGATGGTAGCCATTCTTTCTGGAGTGAGATGGAATCTCAGTGTTGTTTTGATCTGCATCTTTCAAATGACTGATGGTGTTGGACATTTTCATGGATTTATTTTTCATTTGTATTTCTTCATCTGAGAAGTGCATATTCATCTCAGATATCCATTTTTGGATTGGGTCTTTGGATTCTGAGGGCCTGATTGCTTCCGATTCTTTATATGTTCTAGATATAAGTCCTTTGTCTGAGGGACAATGGGATAAATTTTTTTCTCACTGTATGCATTGTCTTTTCACTTTGTTGGTGATTTCTTTTGTTGCAAAAAAGGTTTTTTATTAAAGTGAGATCTCATTTGTTGATTCTTTGTAGTATTTTTCCATGAGCTCTGAGTTTTGTTCATGAAGTCTCTACCTACACTTCTGTCTTCAAGATATCTGCCTACTTTCTCTTCCAATAAATTTAGTGTTTCTGTTTTAATATTTAGATCTGATTAATTTTTACTTTAGTTGAGTGTTTGGTGATAGACCTTGGTCCTGCTTTAGTCTTTGGCATGTGGACAGCCAATTTTCCTGCATCATTTATTAAAGAGGCTTTCTTCCAGTGAATGTTTGTGACTCCTTTGTGAAAGATAAGGTGGTTGAGTGTGTTTAGAGCTGTGTCTGCATATTCTATTCTATTCGCTGATCCTCAAGTCTGGTTTTTTGTTTTTTGCCAATACTCTGTTGATTTTATCACAGTAACTTTGTAGTATAATTTCAGTAAGGGATGTGGTGCCCCCTGACTTGCCCTTGTTGTCCAGAATTGGTTTTGCTATTCTAGGTCTTTTCTGGTTCAAAATGAATTTTAGGAATGTTTTCTCTAGTTCTGTGAGGTATGTTAATGGTATTTGGATTAGGATTGCATTAAATCTGTAGACCATACATTATTGTTGACTATAGTCACCTTGTGCAATAACATATCAGAAATTATTTATTGTAACTATACCTTGATACATGTTGTTCAACCTCTTTCTCTCTTCACTTCCTACACATCTTCCTTAGCCACTGGCAGCCACTATTCCACTCTTAGCCTCTACAAGATCAAGTTTTTAACATTTCACATATAAATGAGCTCCTTCACTGTTTGTTTTTCTGTGCCTGGCTTATTTCACTATTGATCTCCAGTTCTATACAAGATGTTGCAAATGATACGGTTTCATTTTTTTTTTCAGCTGAATGGTAGTTTATCATTATATATAGACTACATTTTGTCATTAGCTGATGGACATGTAGGCTGCTTCTTTTTCTTGGTGGGAAGAAACTGAGTCTTTGATAATTCATTGAGTGACTTAAACAAATCCAAAGAGTGCCTGACCTCTGGACTTTCAGAATCTACAATTTTTGTTTGAGATGTTCTAAAAAGCAATGGTTGATATGGCATTGCTTATAATAGCAGAACACTGGAAACAATCTTGGTGTTCATTTACTCAGAAAATGATTAAATAAATTATGTAAGCCAATATATTCTTTTATTGTTTTTTCACCCTTGAACTGAGGCTTTTTTTTTCTTTCTTCCTAATTATATATCTGATACAAGCACCAAATTGTTACAACTTTGGGAATGATGTGTGTATAGCCAGAGGGTTGATAAGGGAAACTTTTATTTTCTACACTTTTATGCTTTAACTTTCACAATAAACACATGTTGCTTTATCTCAAGATTAAATTTTTTTAAAAAATAAATGGAGTTTTAAAATATAGAAATGTTTCACAAAAAATTTTTTTTTTTTTTTTTGGTACCGAGGATCAAACTCCCGACCTTGCGCTTGCCAGGCAGGCACTTATGCTGCTGAGCTAAATCCCTGGCCCCACAAAATAGTTTTATCAAAACAGTGGTATAAATATTTCAGTCTTCTTTGTGGGGGGGGGCTAGTGGCTGGAAAGGTGCAAAGGAAGAGTTTTGGGGGATACTGAAACATGGTTTAACAAGGATGTTCACTTTATGAAAATTCATTACATTGTATCCTTAAGATTTACACACTCTCCTGCATGTATGTTAAACTTCAATAAACATTTTTATAAAAATATTTCAGGTTTTGAGGAAGTTTTAAAGGGACTGCTAGTCAACTTCTCATCACTGTGACAAAATATGTGAGAATATAAATTTAGAGGAGGAAAGATGTATTGGGGGCTCAGTTTCAGAGGTTTCAGTCTATGATCAGCTTGTTCCATTTTTTCTAGGCCTAAGGTGAGGCAAAACATCCAGGCAGAAGGGCGTAGCAGGCGAAAGCTCTTCCCTTAATGCAAACTAGAAGCAGAAAGAGAAAAAGAGAGAAAACCAAGAATGATCAAGAATAAAGTATACCTTTCAAACTCATACCACTAGTGGCCAGCCTCATACAATTAGGCCCCACATTCTAATAAGCCCATTGAGCTATGAACTCATTAATGGATTAATCAGCTGATGAGATTTGAGCCCCATAATCCAATCACCCTTCAAAAAACCCATCAACTAGCAGGGATATAGTTCAGTGGTGCAGTGCCTGCCTGACAAATGTGAAGCCCTCACTTTGATTCCCGGTACCAAACAAACCAAAACCATCAGCTGGCAATGCAACCAAGTCCTTAACACAGTGAGCCTTCTGGGGGACCTTTTAGATCCACACTATAAAAAGGACTGTTGAATCATGCCACCTGGGAGGAGAAGGTTAGATTTTACCTATAAGAGGGTGGAATGAGCTGTACATATATTTCCTGAAAGTTTCTCCATCCTAGCTGTTTAAAAGTTAGAACAAGGCCTTCTCTTTCTTTTCTTATTTAAAGAGTGACAAAAAGAGCTGGAAGGGAGATGTAATTGCTACAAATGGCTTTAGTGGCTGGCTGTGAGATCAGTCACAAATGATCTTATCAGCTCAATTATTTAAGACTTGATACAGGTGCAATTAAGTTTATTCATTTACTTTTTCAACAACTTCTTTTCTTCCCCTGGGCATTTAATTTTCTGCTAATGCTTAAACCTCTAGGATGAATAAACTGTATCCTTGCCTAAAGAAATTCTCTATCAGGCAAAAATTAGAATGCTAACAAAATTACAGAAATAAAGTGTTACATGGGCAGCATCAGAAGTAGACATAAGGTAAACATTGTGAGAGAGAAACAGAGGTAAAGATCAGCATGTGTTAGTGGATTGTGTGTCAAAAAAGACTTGGGGAGAATGAAACTCCTGAAAAAGAAGTACCAGGCTGTGCCTGCTGTGGGCTGGAGTGAAGAAGAGTCCATAAGGTCCTTTGAGGAAAAACAGCTAGCAAGGGTAAAAGTCTAGGGGCATGACTGAATTATCTAGACAAGTTTGGGAAGCCAAAGATGTTTTTCTCAGTTTGAGAGACAGGGGTTGGATCACTAGGGAAGGACAGAACAGTACAGAAAGAGAAGGGTAGCAAGACATACACTATAAGGGCTTCCTCTACCTACCTAAAAGTTTTAAGATTGTATTTAGAAACAATGGTGAACAGAACAACATGTTAGAGTAATTTCACAAGAATGCTGTAACAGGAAGATGTAGTGTGCTGGAGGGAGTGGGACTGAGGAAGACTGACTAGCTAAGAGACCTCTGCAACAATACAAGGGATGGAGGGCGGGGGACATAGCTCAGTGGCACAGTGCCTGCCTGGCAAGCGTGAGGTTATGAGTTCAATTTCTGGTACCAAAAAACACAAACAAACAAAAATGCAATACAAGGGATGATGGAATCTACAAAGTATCCCCACCCCATAGCACTTCTGGAGGGTGGTAGAGCCTTTAGGAGATGGAGACTTGTGGAGGAAATTAGGCCACTGAGGGTGCACCCTTGAAAGGGATATTTAGACCCTAAGATTTTCCTCTGTCTCTGTGCTTCCTGGCTGCCTGAGGTAAGTGGCCTCCTCTGTTATGCTCCCCTATTATGACACGTTGTGTCACCACAGGCCCAAGTCAACATGGGGAAGTGACCATGGATTTAAATTTCTCAAACTGTGAGTCCAAATAAATCTTTCCTTCTTATAAATTGATGGTCTGAGGTATTTTGAGCTATCTAACACAGTTGAGGAAAAGTGCAACCTACAGGAGCATTTCTAAGATTCTGGCTAGAGAGGATAGGGTGGGTGGTACTGTAATTTGTCAATAGAAGGAGGTTGAAGACACAAACATGGACCTTCTTATTGAAGACATACTGAGTTTGGAGAGTAAGTTCTGGACATACTCAGAGACAGTTGGATTCATGAGTCTGGGGCTCTGGAGGAGAGATTAAAGAGGTAGGAAGAGTATCAAGGTTTTCAAAATTGATGCCATAAAATTTTTCTCTTTACATGAGCAGAAGAAAATGAAACTATTTTTTGGACTTACATAACTTCCTGCTCTCATATCAGACTCAGCTAACTTTCTTCTCTTTAATTGCCCTCTCCTCTATCTTTGACATTCTCCATTGAGCTGAGTGAGATGACTCAGGAGTCCTGCACAGGTAGTAGCCCCTTGCAACCAACTACTGGCTGGGTTCAGGACAAACTGCATTAGCTGAGAAGACATCTCTCCATATATATCTGGTCTTCTGTAAAATATATTTAATAAATATGTTTATTGCAAAATGAAACATATGCTGAAAAAGCACAAAACTCTGATGCAGGGATTAATATATCATTACAAACTAAGACATGCTCAGAGCAAGAAATAATACTCTCCTAGCAACTCCAGAAATTCTTAGAACATACCTTATTCCAATCTCCTTCCCTCAGAAATAGCTGAGATTTAGAGATAACTATGGATTTATAAAGTTTTAGCTAATTTTATCACAGATGCTCACTAGCACCCTTTCCTAAGATGCCCTGTCACCTTTGAAAGTGCCTGTTAGCACTCACCCCCTCTAAGCATCTCCAAATCAATCTTATCTCTGTGCTGAGTCCCTATTCTGTGTAGCTAGTGTGCTAAGCATTGAGGAACCCAAGAGAGAAGAATATCTTAAAACTTGTCCCTCTCTCTAATGCTTCACTATTTACCTTTTATTTGATTTTTGTTAATTTTCTTCCAACATCTCTCACTTCTTCCTTACCCTCTTATGGATTCCATCAAACTGGAAACAAAACCTTCTGTTCATGTATTCCAGACCCTTGCCACTCAGCTGGTAGTCTATTAATCTGTATTTGCATTGCCAAGGAAGTTAGAACTGCAGCAAACTGGGCCCCACTCTAGACCTGTCCTGGACAGGTCTAGAATTAAAATATTTATTCCACCAAGATTGCCAGGTGATCTTTGCACACATGCAAATTGAGGTGTCCTGTTGTCTAACAGTGCCTTTTCAGGTTTGGCTATATACTAATATCATTTGGAGATCTTTTCTCATTTCTTCTGTGTCCCACCTCAAAGATTGGTCAAGGGTTGGTTTTGGGTATCAGGATGTTTAAAAAGTATTCTCCTAGGGTGATTAATTATCTCAATTTCCATGAGATTGAGGGACATAGAACTTTCAATGCTTCAACAAGGAATGCCTCTAGTCAAGCAGGTCAAGTTGGTTGTTCTATCCCTGATAATTGTAAAGCATAGATACAGTTGAGACCTAATGCTCAAAAGAGTGCATGGCAATGGCTGGCTATGCGGAACAATACCATATTGTTTGGACCGTAAGTTCCTTAAAGGTAAAGATGGCATTTAACATTTTTTTCTGGGTGCCTTACATAATAGTTGTTCCTTGGTAACCAAGGAGTATTGGTTCTAGGATTCCTAACTGGATGCCAAAATCCAAGGATGCTTAAGTTCCTTATATAAAATGGCACAGTATTTGCATATAATTTATACACATCATCTAACACATCTCTAGATTATTTGTAATAGCTAATACAGTGTAAATGCTATGTAAATAGTTGTTATACTATTGTTATTGTATATCTGAGTACATTGTCATACTAACATAATGAGAAAGAATGTATACATGTCCAGGACAGAAGCAGTTTTTAAAATATACTTATGATCTATAGTTGGCTGAAGATACAGATGTAGAATCCATGGATATGCAGGGCTGACTCTACAATACAACCTCTGAATAATGCTTATCACCAATATAGTGTTTCTCCAAATCTTCTACAGTCATGCCCTAGTTTATAATTTTTTTATGGGAAAGGGAATTTGTAAATGTAATACTCATGTCCACAGATATACATATATACACATACAGTACTTCCCACTTTCCAAGAGTTCCTAGGGATTTTCCTATAAATCTTCTTGAGCTTTGCACAATGGCAATATCATAGCCAATGAAGTTTATCTGAGGCATAATTATTGCTAGTTGAAAACTTTTCACAGTAAATCCTCTTGAGGCTGATTTTGGCAGTCAATTTAGATAGTCCAGTACTGGACAGCTGCTTATCCAGCCCAGCCCTGGCATTCATGCCTATAAGAGCATAATACCTGAAGTATTCCTTATATTTATTTAGCAGTTGAAAAAATAATGATATGCTTATATTTGGATTTCTAAAACCTGCACATATAACTAAGTAAAACAAGTATATGTTAGGCTGAAATCTACTGCAGTGAAATAAGAAGCAGAAGTCATTTTCTTGGTCATTCTTCTTTATATTCTTCCACTGTGGCCATGCAGTATAGTAGTTAAAGACAAGTTTCAAGAGCTCAACTCCTAATTTTATTAGCAATGTTATTTAATGTGTTTCTCAGTTTTCTTATCTTCAAAAGTGGGACTATCTGGGGATGGGGGAAGATTGGAGACAGAGGAGGGGAAGGGGACATGAAAAGGATAAAGGAGTGATATGTGTATGTACTAATACCCCGTGATGAATATATTCATTATGTATCACAAATGTATACTGACAAAAAATTTTAAGAACACAAATAAATCCTTTCCTTATTAAAAAAATAATAAAATAACTCAGAGAATGGGGTGACTAATGCTACTATTCCTGTTTTACAAGGTTGTGAGGACTAAATGGATTCTTATATACAGTAATAGAGTTTTTACAACTCTATTACTCTTAGCACAGTGCTGTACCAGAGATACTATAACTATAATCCCCAGCTGGGGCTTTTCTGTTTCCTCCTGACCTCTTGGTCTTTCTTTCTTTTCTATGTGTTTTCCAAAAATTAGAGCTTTGGGACTCTTGCTAAAAAGAAAAAAAGGAATAAAGACAAAAAAGGCTCTACATAGTTCCTTATCTTTCAATAGGTTTTTTGGTCCACCTTCTTACCTATATGTGACTTTCTAAAATGTCATGATGGAAATACATGGATTTAAGACTTTGTGATTTCATAAAATTAACAAAATTCTGAAATGTTTATGTATACTAAAAATAACACCCAATATAAGTATGAGAAGTCTGCTTGAAATTATGAGTACTAGTTTAATTTTTGTAATATTTTATCTTTCTCAGCAATGTTGAGTGCTTTAACCTCCATGGCCATGTTAAGGTTTCCATGTACTTTGTCCCTCCACTGCCTCCCTTCTGCAATACACAAAGTTCAGGGTTAGAATATCTATCTCAGACTTGTCTTGCCAGCACCCCCTTACTTTTTTTTAACCTTTTAAAATCAGGCTTTACTTTTTAGAATAGTTTTAGATTTGTATAAAATTGAGATAGAAGTATAGAATTTTGTATATCTCATATCTAGTTTCTCCTATTGCATTAGTGTATATTTGCTATAAACAATGAACTGTAGTTGATACATTATTAAGTGAAGTCTGTACTTTATTCAGATATCCTTTTTTTTTTTTTTTTGGTACCGGAGATTGAACTCATGACCTCATGTTTGCCAAGCAGGCACTTACGCAGCTGAGCTGAAACCCTGACCCTCAGACATCCTTAATTTTATCTAAGGTCTCTTTTTCTGTTCCAGGATCTCATCTAGAAAACCACATTGCATTTATTGTCATGTTCCCTTAGGATCTTCTTGCTGTAATGGTTGTCTCTCTTTTTATAACAATTCCTTTGGCTTATTCGGTATTGTGATTATGAAATGAATTCATGGATAATACATACGCACATAATTTAAAAATCAATACAGTGACCTAAATGATAACAGAGGGGAAATAAAAGTAGTGCTATACATAATTAATGTGCATTTGCTTTCATAAATATTCACTCAGAACTACACTAGAAGTCAGATATTTGTTCCTTCTTATAATTTAAGGACAGAAGACTCTGAAATAGTATTGACACTTTTTATTCATTTTTGACATTTTGAAACAAGAACTAAATAAATATATTCATATACACATATGGAATTACTAGGCCTGTGGCACTTATACATGTGACAGGAGCAGATGTGTTGATTGCTGACTCAGATGTCATGAGTGGAACTGGCTGAGTTTCCTAGTTTTCTAAAATGGAAAACAGAGTACCATCTTTCTTAGACTTATACGATAGTTGTATTTTCAGAAAAATTTGTACGGATTCAAAAGGTGCAAATATATTTTGTGTTTACATGGAAAACAGAATTAAAGTTCTAATGTAATTAGAAGCAAATTTTAACAAAAGGAAGATGGAATCTGACATAGAAAGACCATGTGGGACACAATGTCCTGCGTCCCAGGCCACGCCCACTGAATGTCAGGTCCCCTCTTCCCATCCTTGTGATAAACCAAGGAAAGCCTCTGCAATTTTCTAAAATTCCTCCCAGGGGGCAGTACTGCTGTGGATTGTGGTGCTAGAAAAAGCTTAACAGAAGCCTTGGTTTCTTTATGTGGGAAGTGAATTCAGCAGTTGGCTGAGTATGATAGGCAATGCATATAAAAACACAGCAAGAAGCCTGGCACAGGGTATGTCCTCCGAGAATGTAACCTAAGCCGGGCGTGGTGGCACATGCCTATAATCCTGTCTTTCTGAAAGGCTGAGATAGAAGTATCACAAGTTCAAGCTCAACTTGGGCAATTTAGTGAGACCCTGTCTCAAAAATTATAATTAAAAACAAACAAACAAAAGATCTGGGTTCAATCCCTAATACTAGGAAAAAACAAACAAATATGTAAGTCAATATTATCTTTCAGTTAATTAACTGGAACGTGGTATCTTTGGCATCCAGGTAAGCATGTGTGAATATGGAATGCAAATCAAGCAAGCACTACACTCCCTGCCCTACACATGAAATAAGCGGTGAATTATTAATCACTTACATTCTGAAAATGGAGCCCCCAGGGGTGAGCCAGTCAGAGAAATTTTTCTGGAGGAGACAATAGCTGTGTATTGAATCAGGGCAGCTGGAACATGAAGGAAAATATATTTGCCCCATGAATAAAAAAGTAACTCCTGGATACTTACATCTCAGAATGTGATTGTCAGGTCAGTGGCACTGGTGGCACCTGGAGGTTTGTTAGAAATGCAAATCTCAGCCTACATCCCAGATCTACTGAATTAGACTCCGTATTTTAACAAAAATCCTGGGTGTTGATAGGAACAGAGGGGATGTGATACATTACTTAACCCATCATAAGGGTTAGGGCTGACGCTCCCATAACAAAAGACAGGTTAACAGGAGAAAAACAGAACAGATTTACTTAATCAACATTTTATATTTTATACAGGAGCTTTCAGAAATGTAGATTCCAAAGGCCCAGGGAAACTGTCCATATTTATGCTTGGATCTGATGAGAATGGACAACCATGTAGAAATGTGATTAGACAAAAGACATGATGTAAAGTAATAGAGTGGGAAATGCAACAAAGCCTGTCCAAAGATTCTTCTTGGCCTCTCAGCTTGACATTCCTACTTCATGGGTACAGGGCAGCACCCCTTTGGAAAGAGGTTTTATAATCTGCTATCACGCAAGGTAGGTCAGAGAATATTTTTAGGTTTTATGGCTGACTTTGAAAGACTGGAGAGGGGTTCCGGTTTCTCTGAACCATTTCAGGGAAAGAATTCTAATTTCTGCAACCTACCACAAGGAAGAAAGGGGAGCAGGAAAAAGAAGAGCAGGAGCAACTCAGAAAGATCTTGTTTCTGAATCCTCTTCCTTCAAATTCAAAGGACTCTGCATGCCAAGGCACCATAATTTGGGGTGCTGTGTCCTGAGCCCCAACATGTCCATGTGCATATGCACATTTGAGATTCCCTCGACTGTAAAACCAACTAAGGAACCAGAAGGATGAACAATGATATGCTCCATTTTTGGTAGGGTCTGCTGTAGACCATGAGGGGTGTGTGTGTACATAAAGACTAGCAGAGCTACAAGGTCTACATTGCTGAAAGAATCACAGGAGGTGGTTCCAGGACAATCTACATCAAAATGTGCATGGGGTGGGAGAGGAAAAGGGACTCAAACAAAGATTCCTAGTCAGACTTCAGATTTACTGAATAACAATTTCAGAAAGCTGGGTCGGAACAGGTATTTAAACAAACAAAAGGGTGAATGATGGAGATTTAGCTCAGCTGTAAATTGTATGCTTAGTCTGCATAGGACCTTGAGTTCTGCCCTAGCACCACTTTAAAAGAAACCAAACCAACCAATCAACCAATCAAACAAACAAACAAAACACCCTCACCAGATAACTCAGAACAGGGAAGGGGAAGGACCTTCACGAAATTCACGCCAAGGTCTCAGCCCAGACCAACCACATCAGTGATCATACCAGAATCTCTAGCAGTCCTAGAGGCCTGCGTGTTTTTGTTTAGTCCCCAGGTGATTCTTGGAGGGACATTGACAGGAGGATCAAATGGGATAAACCTGAGGGGGGAGGATCCATGGGTGGGGGAGTGGAGTAGAGAGTGGCAAGGTCTGCACATATGTCTGAAAGATTGTTTGCTTTCGAGAACTGAATCAGGATTAATGAGTAGAAATTTTCATTGATTTTAGGCAAGTAATCATTGCGTTTTTCTTTTTCTTTTGCGGCAAGAAAAAAAACCTTTAAAATGACCTTGTTCAACTCTTTCATCTTCTAGTCGAAGAAATTAGTGATCAAAAAGGTAAAGTACGCCAAAGTCAGTTCAGATCTAGCAACAATAACTAAATCATTGCTGGCGATGTTTGCACTGCACCACAAAGACATTTACATCCCACCCTGATTTTGATAATCAGAAAAACCGAAATGAGAAAGAAAATCATCTTAAAAAATAAAACAGGATGGATTCATTTAAGGAATTGGCATTTAAGGTACTCAGATTAAATTTGGAGACTAATATTCACCTAAAGATGAAGTCTATATTTTAGAGCTTGGATGTTGATTCCATGAAATGCAAGCTCAATCTGTTAAACGGCCAGGTTTCCTCTGTGCTCCTCGGGTTAGGAGAGTCGATATTGGCCCGGTGCGGGCTGAGTTGCGACCTCGCTGGGGAAACCTGCCCGGCCACGCAAGGGTACGAGCTCCGTGCGCTCAGAGACAGAGACGCCCCAGCGCTGGGGCACGCGGGGAGAGTGGCAGAGGAGGCTTCCGTGTGAATCCTGGAGAACTGATCCTGGTTGCCGAGAGAGGCTCCTGACCTGGAGGGAACCGCGCGGGAGAGGCCCAGGGATTTCGCAGCGGGGCAGCGGTCCACGACACACTCCATATTTTGGCTAAATTGGTGCTGGAGGGAAGCCACGAGGCCAGACAGAGCTCTTAGAAGGCGCGAGACCGACAGTTCGCGGAGCTGAACGGCGTTATCTCGGTGATGAGAGTGGCAGCCCAGACAGGCAGCGACCGGGTACAGCCCCTGAAGCCTGCGCGGCTTCGGAGGAGAAAGCGCCAAGCGTGGGGTGCTGGCCATCCGCCTGCGCGCGGCCGCTGACTTTGTAGACCGTAGAGGAATCGAGTCACAAGGGTCCCCTCCTGGGGACCGCTACGCGGCTGGGGCGTGGCCCTGTCACGCCCTCTCGGAGCCTGCCCGGGCCGCCTGCTGAGCCCCACGCCCTCATCAGTCCCCCCAGTTTCTGCAAGTCTGGCCCGATCCGGAGCCTCCAGCTCCACCGGCCTCGGCGTAAGGGCCCGGGAGCCTCGGGGCGGGTCCCTCCCGCCCGCACCTGCCCCCAGGGGCGGAGCGCGCGGCGACAGCTCGGCCCCAGCCTCCGCCGCCGGCCGCTCCAGCCCCGCCGCGCGCGGACCTGCCCCGGCCCCGCCCCCGGGCCCCTCCACGCCGCCGTGGCTGCCCTCTCTGCCTCCCTCTCCTCTCCGCGCCTCAGTCCATCCATCGCCCGGCGGATCCGCGGCGCCTCCCACCTCGGACTCGCGTCCGCACCGCGCTCGCCGCCTCTGCCGCCGGGATCTGGAGCCCGCGCCATGGAGCCGGCCTCGGGGAGCCAGCGCCGCAGCACCCCCGGCCCCGCGGTCCCGCCGCCGCCCCGGGGTCACGCTCCCTCGACCTCCGCCCCCAGTGTCGGCCCTCTGAGCTCCCCGGCGCGCGAGCTCGAGGAGGAGCGGCAGCCGCGGATCAGCGAGAGCGGCCAGTTCAGCGACGGGCTGGAGGACCGAGGTGAGCGGGCGCCCGGCCCCTGCCCCGCGCCCGGCGCGCCTTCCCTGCTTGCGGGCTGGACCTGCCGAGGCGCGCGGGGTGGAGCCGGGGCTTCCCCGGACGGCTGCTGACGGAGGATGCACCCCACCTCCCGCGGCGGCAGTGGCTCCAGACCCGGGGAACCCGGCTACTTGGAGCCGGCCCGACCTGGGCCCCTCGCGCTCCTCCTGGCCAGCCCCAGTCCGGCCTCAGCCTCTCAGCGCCCACCAGAAAAGTTTGAGGGAGCCGGGAATTTTTGCCTTCAGTGTCGAGCGCTCCTGTGGGACTGCGGTCCCTGCACAGCTCAGAGGGTCCAGGGTCCAGGGTTCGATGCGTCGCCCTTTTGGGCTCCCCTGCTGTTCTCAGACAGCTATCGGAAAACTTCCCTGTAGGTTTCGCCTGGAGGTGTTTCTCGGTGACCTCCATGGTTGTCAGTGTAACCAGCATTACCGAGAGTATAATAAGAGGAAAGAGCCAGGGCCCGGGATGCTGGGGTGGCACGGATCCTTGCGGGGGTCTCGGGTCTCAGTGGTCACTGCCCGGCGGTCTGATGATGAGGGCAGAGGGCTGGGGCCACCAAGGTTGGATGCCACTGAAACCTGGTGGTTCTCGTTGAATGCAGCTCCGGGCTCGTGGGAATCCCTCCCTGGACAGGGCACTGTATCCTGTAAATATCGGTCCCCGCAGGGGCTGAACTCTACCTCCGCCCCAGAACCCAGAACGGTGTCCCCTTCCAGTGGTCTGCCTGGAAGGGAACGGGAGGACAGCCCTGCTTGTTCCCGCGTTTCTCTTCTCCTCTCATCCACCCCTGGCTCATTTCTTTTGCCTTGAATTCCTTGAGGAGGAAACCCTGTTCTTGGCTGTAACTACATCCTTTCAGTTTCTTGCTGCTTCCAAATTGGAGCCCTGGAAAAGAATCAGTGGTTATGTGACACCCCCCCCCCCCGTAGCCTAAGTGGGATCCTAGAAGCCAGGCCCTACACTGGGAGCTGGCTCTTTGCACCTCCACCTCCTTTTCGTGAAAACTTTATTTTGTCGACTGTGGAGGGTTTATATATTTTAGTCTTAGCAGGTTTTTGTCCTATTCTTAGTATCTCCTGCACATTTTTATTCCGGTTTCATGTTCGGATGCATGATGTCTTTCTCCTTAGAAATTCTAAACTGTAGCATGTGAAATAGAATGACATGGAAACAGCGATTCCCAGAGAGTCGGCAGAGATGCTCTGCGGGAACTGGAGCTGTTCCAGTTGCAACGAGTTCTGCGCCCGTGTTGCGGTTTCTCCCCCTTCTCTCACAGAACTAGATGTCCTTTGAGAGCCCAAGATAGGTGACATCGACCCCACCCAGTGAAAGCTGTCATTTTATATAGGGTGTGTTAATTATCTTTGCCCGCCCTGTAACCAATATTGTAAGATTTTAAATATTTATACTGAAGAAAGACACAAGCCTGGGTTGGATTGAATTTTGCAGCATTGCGGGTCATCTGTAAGACCTGGCTTGTCTCGCCCCACCCCACCAAATGATAGGAGGGGAAAAAAAGTGCTAGAGTGAGTTAATATTCAGCATTATTTTGCAGCTCGTGCTCCGGTGTCAAAAGCTCTTCTGAATTATTCTTAAGGTTGTTCATCAGTGGTCAACTGAATTTTATTTTCCATTATATTGTACTCTGAAAGCATTTGCTGTTCCTAAACCTTCGCTGTGTGACAGCATTACATATCACACACAGAACCTCTGTTAGGATGGATCCTGTCCCCCAAAGAACCCCGAGCCATGTGCTATTGAAAGTGAGCCGAAAGTCAGTGTGACATTCTTTTGTTTGACTCACTCCTGATCACAAAGCATTAATGAGAAATCAGCTATTTTGGTTAACTAAATCAGAAGGTTACCTGGAGTGGTTTATTATAATTTGTTTTTCTTTTCCCTTGTATCGATTTTTGTCAGCCCTTGAAAACGGCTCGGTGCAGTGACCTCTTTGCCAGTGGCTGGGAGAATTGAAGGGAGAGGCACCCTCAGCAGTTCCCTGCTGTGCGGCTCTTTGTCTGGTCCCTCCACTCCTGCTAGGCGGGTTTTCTTCAGGCCTAAATACCTAGGTGTGGGGGATGGGCCCCTTGATATACACCTAGATTGACCATTTTCTTTTGTCCTAGCTTCCTTCTGACCTATTAAGACTCCGGTAACAGGGTTGTTTTATATTCCGGTGTTTGCGATTTTGTGGTCATTTTTCTCTTAGGAGTAACATGGGCTGGTTCTGAGAAGCCTTGCTAGTTCAGGATGTCAGTATCTACTGTGCCATTTGGTTTCCCCTGTATTTCAAGGAGCAATAGCTCTGTGGTTTGACTTTTAGAAACTAAAAGCAAAAATAGATGAAGTTTACCTTAGATATTCATTCCACTCCCTTTTTATGCCCACTTTTCTCCTCAGAAGTGTTTGCCCATCATTCTGTCTCAAACCTTAGGTGTCTTTTAGCCTTAGAGAGTGACAGACTTCAACACTTCCTATTAGCTCCTCATGTAATATATATTCTTTTTTCTTCAGAGAATTAAAGCTAGGAGAAAGCAATGGGGACTAATTTATACTAGTATGGAAATGACTGATGGCTTAAACATTCCCACATATCTTCTGCCTCCCCATACCCCTAAATAAGAATTAGTAGTTCACTAATATAAGTTTATGTTTAGTATTGCTAGGCTCAAATTACAAATATGTGAAATTTGAGTGAGGCTAGAAGTTCAGATGTGGAAGTCAGCTATGGTAAGGAGGATCCAGCCCTAGATATAAATCTGAGACTTGTCTTAACTTTGTTGGGCTGTTCTGCCTTTGAAGGCCACCTCATTTCCACCTTTGAAGTGCAGCTACTTGCGAACTGTAGGATACTTCATCCCATCTTTGTGGCTTGTGCATGCGCATGCATCCTGCACAGGTGTAGAGGCACCTGTTTGTGGGCCATTCATTTGTGAGCTGGGTCTTTGGTGTTGATCATACTCCAGTTCCATTTGAGGAGTAGAAAGTTTTCCATTCTTGGTATTGGCCACATTTTTAATGAAAAAGATTAGCAGGTTGAGTGGAAATGGGAAGCCCTTTCTCTTTTGGATGGTGTGTCTTTGCAGTTACTTTTTTTTTTTTTTTTTTTTAATTTTAAAATCCCATTGGGGAGGCACATTGAAGATCAGATCTGGGGAGGAGCCTCTGTCTGAATACTGCATGACTGGAAGTGTAGCTCCCACAGCTGCCATCTAAACCCCTGCCTGCAGCATTGACCCAGAGTGGGTGAGGCACATGGGTGGGTACACGTTCAGGGCAATGTGACCAGGTGCATGGTCAGGACAAGCTGTATCTGGAAAGCGGCTGGCTTTGGGAGGAAAAAGAAATGTGACATGGCAGAAAGGAAACCTAGGTTATGGTTGTCCTTTGTGGAAAATTAAATCTACTTCTAAAAAGAACCTTGTAAATAAACCTCCCTAGTGGATAAACCTCCTGAAATTATTGCAGTAAGAATACCTTATAAATGAGCCACTTGTCTGAGTCTGTAGCTAAATATTGTAACTTCACTTCTGAATTTTTTTATCATTTGTAAAAAGAAAAGTAAATTATTGAGGCATATGAGATCCCTTCATTCTAGATTATGGCTCTACTCAGGCAGAGGGTTATGGTATTTAAAAATTAGAGTGGGATATTTTTTAGTAACTAAGAAAGAAACAGACAAAGGGACACCCTGTTTCCATTTGAAATTGTCTGTACCTAGGGTGAAGTTTGACGAGAGATGAAATTTGTCTTTTTTTCTGTCTGAGTGCATGCATGAAGATTTTGGGAGACTTTTACAGTGAGGTGGTGGAGATTGTATTACACGTACTATTTGCATTTTCATTTACATCTACTGGATCCAACATAAACCCACAGATTTTGATCAGTTAAAAAATCTGGCCTGTGATCTGAGCTCACTAAGCTCATGTTCCTACTGGTGTGTTAAGGATGTGTTCAGTGATGCTTCAGTCTGGATAGCAGAGCTGAGACATTTCAGCAGGATCCTTGTTATAATTTTTTCAGAGGATGTAGTTTTTGGCATTTGTTGGGGCTCAGAAAATAATACCCCAGGGCACTTTGGCATGCAGAATACTCTTTTGACTCTTTCTCTTGTTCACTCTTATCACCCAAGTTCATGTAAGCTAGAATTTTTATTCCCTCAGATGGGTCATAGAAACTAGAACCTCTGTGCTTCTGACAGCCAGCCATAAAACTTGGAAATATTACTCTGACCTCCCCAACTTTTGTGTGTCTCAGCTGGTCACAGAGAAATTTTCTGACCTACTTTGTCTAATATCAGATCATAAGATTTCATTCCAAAATGAATCCTGTCCCCCTACCCAAGAAAAAGGGATGCCACACAGAGACCAAGATGAATCTGAACAGACAAGCAGGCCTTGCTAAGTTTCTCTCCTCAGTTTATTACCATTAACTCATAACCATTTGTCCAATCACACTTCTACACAGTTCTCTACTTTTCATGAAATCTATGCATAAAAATAAAGGAGCTTTCCCTGAGTCTTTGGTTCATTTCTGAAGGCTCCATATTAGTTAGAACTCTGATTAAATCCATTTGTCACCCTTTCTCTCCTCTTGATCTGTCTTTTGTTGTACATGTGCTGGCTATATCCTTTATAAGGTAAAGGAAGGTACCACATCCTTTTGGCCCCTAACATGATTAGAGACTTAGTATAGTAACAAGTCAGACAAATGAAATGATGGATAGATGTGCTGCCTTTAAGATGAGAGTTTAAGCTTTCACTGCCAGATCCTTCATCATTTGGCTGCTCAACTTCTGAAGGGAATATTCAGGACTGTTTTGCTAAAGCTGGTATAATAAGCCTCTGATTTATACAGAGCACATGACTTAAAATTTGATTTTCTGCACAAGAAAGAGATGCCATATATAATTTATTTTCAAGGGAGAAGAAAGAAATATAAATCAAGATCATGCTGAAGATGTTTTAATCTTTGACCCCAGGCAGTAGAAGCTTGAACATTGCCTGTAAGTTGTTGTGTTTTTCTGTCATTGTCACGGACTTTCAGTGTGCAGAAAATAGACAAAAATAAAACCTGTCCTACACATGGCCTACCTAGGGTGCTAACTCTGGTTTTAGTAGGTTTACTCCACTTTAATATTCCGAGTTTTTTTTTTTCTTTCTTTTTTTTTTTTTGAGTGCTGGTATAAAGGCAGGAGGAGAGAAAGCATAGCATTTCGTTTGGACTCTGTGGCTGTTGTTGGTTATAGTTGAGGGGAAATGTCCGTTTCTTCTTTTTAGTTGCCAGGGGGCAGAGAAGGGGTTTGCAGTCTGTGATTTCTTGCTTTGGGAATTGCTGGGACTGTGCTGGTGGATCTAGGCCAATCAGCGTCCACTGCTGTGGAGCTCAAAACTCCACTGAGTGTCGTGCTCCTTTCCTAATGGAAGGGCCTTGTTGGATGGAGCAGCATGTACTTGAGTCGAGCAACTTAGTACAGGGTCAAGACAGTGGCCCAGTGTGTCATTTTGGGGAATGGTGTGGTTTGTGGAATTCTGAAGAGGATAGCTGCTTCACCCTGCAGAAATAAATGCCCCCTATTGCCAGAATCTGTGCATTTTCAAGGGATGCCAGAAAGCTTCATTTTCGTGTGAAATCTAATTGTGAAAACACAATGTGGGCCAAACAAAACACATCTTGGTTCATGGTCTGTCAGTTTGTTTTGGATAAGAAATTGTAGCTCTGGGTTTCTTAGGAAGGAAATGTCTAATTTCCTTTTCTCCTTGTTTCTGTCAGGCTTGCTAGAAAGCAGCACCCGGCTGAAGCCTCATGAAGCCCAGAACTACAGAAAGAAGGCGTTGTGGGTGTCTTGGTTCTCCATTATTGTCACACTGGCCCTTGCCGTGGCTGCCTTCAGTGAGTATCAGGAGTCTTGCTGATCAATATATGCTTGTCTGATTCTCTAACCCCTCTGGGATACGCTCTTGCTTTTAGTTGACTATTATTGATGAGTAAATTTTTTTAGATGGTTGGATAGTCAGAGTACTTATAAATTAGTAAAATGGCTTCTCTGTGGAAAGAAGAGATATTATGAAAAAGAAATGGAGAGCAGTCCTGAGAGCTTTGGCTCTCATCAGTATGCAGGTTTTGTGGAAACTGATTCTGGCTGCCAGGTGAATAGTGACAATATTCTTTCTCTTGGTGGATGGCTGGGCTGACATGGAATAAATATATATGCTTGAGATTTGTTTTGAGCCTAATGGAACAAGATTAGTACAGTATCGCAGTGAGCCTTCTTCTCCTTTCCCCTGTTATATCTTGTGTAAGGTTTACAATAAAATCACATGTACATTTTAATGAAAGAAAAACACAAGTTCCTTCTCCCGAGTTTTCAGAGACCTCAGAAACATTTATTGAAATCAAGGAAAACAATTAAAATAGAATAATTTCTGCCTATAGACAGTTCTGTTTGGAGATTAAGAAACTATGGCATATGTTTTCTCAGCTACCATTTGCAGTCTATGGAAATATGCTTGTGCTATTTATTCTTATTAACTGTGCAATAATTTACAAGCCTAAGCAGTGACAGCTACAGCTCAACCTTGGTAGCAATCTTTTTTTTTTTTTTTTTTTAATGCTGCACTAAAGAGGCAGCATATTTTGTGTATTTTGTGATAAATTTATTACCTAACTAAAAGATCTATATTCTAAGTAATAAGCATTGTATAAGGTGTCTCAGAGTAGGAGGAAAAAAGATGTTTGCCCATTAGAAGATATGACTGTGTGTATATTGTTTAAAATTCTGTTCTGCCAGGTTGGCCCTGATGCTAGAAGTTGAGATTAGGTCCCAAGAGGGAATATTAGAATTCGGCCAAATGTTTCCTATAAAGCTAGGCATATATTACTTGAAGCAATTTATATTTGAAACAGTGTGCCGTATCTTGGTTCTAAAATGCCAAACATTTCACTTCACCGAATGTTCATTGTGCATTTCATGCAGAGGGTAGCCCATATAGATGTCTAATCAAGGGGAATTCTGATTTGTGAAAATATTTACTCCTTTTCCTCTCATCCCCTTTTTACTTAATGGCTGAAACAAGAATAACAAGCCCATTGATGTCCCTTGAGGGTAATTTGGTTGTGGTGGCTGGTGGAGACTCTGGATTAGACACTGTAATTTACATATGTAAAGAAAGAGGCATGGAAGGAAGGGAGATGATTTACAAACAGAATAATAGTTTCTCAGACGTGTCCCTTTGCCCAATAAAGCTGTTATGACTTTATCGTGTGATTGTTTGAGGACCTGACTGTGAAGAAATCATGGGCAAGTCTTTCCTTTAGGAGAAAAATATAATGTTTGATGTACTTAAATCTCATAACAAGGAAAAAATATGAGGAAATTTTGGTTTCACATGTTATGCCTAATCAGGTGGATTTTCTTTGAAATATTGTTCCATTTCCTTTAATGGAAGAAAGGACTTGCAAAATACATGCAGATAACGTTGCCTTTTTTATTTTATTTAGAGAAAAAAATAAAAGCAGAAAAATGGGTAAAATAATACAGAATTTCAAAAAAATAAGAAATGACTAGTCAAAAAAATAACAGTAAGAAATCACTAGTTGATAAATTACATATTGTTACCTTTGTGTCATTGTTTGTCCCTTTTTTATGCTTTGATTTTGTAACTTGAACAACTATTTCTAAAAATGTTGCTCTCCCCACCACCTTTGGTACTGGGGATCAAACTCATGACCTTAAGCTTGCCAGGCAGCTGCTTATGCCACAGAGCTAAATCCCCAGCCCTTCCTTTTCTTTTTAAAATGATTTTAATTAAATCAAGTTTAATTTAAATTTGCTAACCTCTTGCCTATAAAATCATAATTTCATGATGTATAGTCCATTCAGTTCTTTTTCAATTTATTTTCAACTTACTGTTTAAACTAAAAAATATATGAGTTATATTTTTTCCTGGCTTAACTATAAAGTAGCTTCATTTTGAGTGAATGTGTGTGTTTTGTATGTTAAACCCTTGGGCTGGTCCCTGTGTTGTTAGGGTTGTTGGTGTTACTTTCCAGTCTCCTAAACATATTTATAATCTGAAATATTTAAAATCTTTACTAAAGTATCATTTACTTGTTGACAGACATTTATATAATCCTTTTTCATAGTTATGATGGAAAGAAAATAAATAGGAATTAAGCAATATAAGCTGACTTTTGAAGTTATATTTAAATTGATGTCTGAAGGAAAACTGTACATTTCAGAAATGGCAATAAATTTTTAGAAAGTGCTAACATCCTCCCTTCCCCTAAGTCTTACTCTCTAAGGAAATGGTTGACAGGGAGATGGGTGAAATAGAAATCTGTGCATGGTACACTGCTGTCTTTTCCAGGGAAATTGTCAGGTTGAACCACTTAGTATTTTTAAGAGAACAGTTTATAGAATTACTACAGGTGATGCTTTGGTGTTTCAGAGGTCTTTAGAGTGTATGTTCCTCTCTGCGTGCATGTGTGTGTGTACATGTGCGTGTGCGTGTGTGTGTGTGTTGGGAGGGTGTTAATCATGGTGAAAAGAAGTCTTTGTGGTCATGTCTTTTTGCCATTATTAGTTGGTAAAAAATTGGAGACAAGTGAAGCATGTGTCGCTGCTTGCAGCTGGTTCTCAAGACTGTTCAATGAATGGAGAGGGATTTAAAAAATTTTTTTTAAGAAAGATATTAGGTGTTAGGAAAAAAATTTGTTTTTTGAAAATGATAGCTGGGCTAGGTGGTACACACCTGTAATCCTAGTACCTCAGAAGATGAGGCAAGAGTATTGCTGTGAATGTGAATCTACCCTGGATGGCATAGTAAGTTCAAGGCCAGCCTGAACTACATAGTTAAAACATCTCAAAAATAAACGAGAAAATGATACATTTCCCCTACATGTCATTTGGATACCAGGCTTACGTCTCATTTATTTTACAAGCAGGTACAATTTTGGGAGCTCTCTTACAACTTTATGGACATGCCTTGCTCAAGGTAGTACCTGAGAGATGAATGCCCCAGAGTCAGTTGAAATTCCTGTCTTCACCCACTCAGCTGCCATTTTCTGTTTTTGTGTAGGTGTTTTTCTATAGGTTGCGTCTCTTCAAGTCATTCATTTCTAAAAGACTTACTGCTAAGACTAGCTTAAATCAGCATTATTATTATTTGTGGTAAATCATGTTGTAACTGTGATTGACATTCTCATACCTAGTATAATTTGAAAATTTAGATAGACTTTCAAAGTTGTGACTTGAAAGTACATTGACTAGGTTATGAACTATTTTTGATAATACTTGATAATATAGTGATTTTTGGACCTATTCAAAAATCTATCTTGCTGATATAAAACCATATGATAGAGCTGGTGATGCATTCTTGTAATCCCAGCACCCAAGGCAGAGGCAGGAGGATCACCATGAGTTCAAGGCCAGTCTAAGCTACATAGTGAGTTCTAGACCAGCCTGAACCACATAGTAAGACACTATCTTAAAAAACAAAGAAATCTCACCCATATAATAACGCATCTTGGAATATTTTAGAGCAAGCCCTAGTTTGGTCTTAAAATTGATTTTGCTTATAATTGGCAGACAGCATGGAAAAGGGCAATCCTGTTATGAACAAACATGAAAAGAAAAAGGTCTGTGTTAATAATGAGGCTAGAAAGAAAACAGCAGTTTAGTTTCAAAAGTCAGGGTTTTGACATCATTGATGTCTTTGTTATAATGAATGAGGAAAATGTATTCTGTTTTTTGGTTTGAGTATAAGTTAATTTTTAGACACTCAGTGCTTGTTCAGTGGGAAATGAAGATACATATGAAACATTCTTAAAAAAAAAAAAAGTACTTCAGACCAAAAAACTCACTCAAAAATTTAGGGCATTGGCAGATTTAAGAATTAAGGGAAAAAAAAATCCCTCCTGTCAAGAGATTTTTTTCCTCAAGGAATTGGGCCTCTATACTAGGCTACAGTCCCCACACAGCCCTTTTTAATTTTAATTTTGAGGTAGTGTCTTGCCAAGTTTCAAGTTGGACTGGTGCTTGCTTCTTTCTGCCTCAGCTTCCCAGAGTTGATTATAAGCTGATTGTAGGTGTCACACCTATACCTGGCTTGTGATTTTTAATTTATATAGGGAGATTTTAAAATAATTTGCTTGATATTAGTGTAAACTCTTGGCTTTTAAAAATGGCACATTAAACTGGGCATAGTGGGCATACACCTGTAATCCCAGCACTCAGGAGGCTGAGGTAGGAGGATCACTGCAAGTTTGAGACCAGCCTGGGCTACAAAGTGAGCTCAAGATCAGCCTAAACTGCATAGCGAGACCTGTCTCAAAAAGACAAAAAAAGAAAAAAAAATGGCACATTAATATATACTCACATTTTTTTATTTCTAAACCTTGAGACCGGGAGTTGAAAGATGAATAAAACAAAGTTATGACGTATCTATACATAGGTGGGGACTTCTAAGATGTTCTCTTACCTGACAGATACATTGTAGGTAGAAGACACCCTAGGAGATTTCTGGGTTTCTGAGAGTAATATCTAAATAGTTACAGTGGCCTTCAAGGAGGGACATAACCTGACCTTTATCCCCCTTTCTCTCATATCCTAACTTCTCAGGGCTAGGCCCATGTCCTTTGGTCCTGCTCACCACTGCACTGACCTCACATGGTGGGCTCCCAGAGAGATGTTATCCACTGTACTGCTTGTTTTCTTCCTTTCTGTTCTTCCCTGGGTGCCCTTTCCTCCATTAGGAAGTGGGGTTCATAAAGCTCTGGTTTCTTGTGCTAGTGTCCCTGCGAGCTTCTGCCCTCACAACACTGTGTGACCTAGCAATTTAAGCATGCAGCTTACATTCTGGTCACAAAGTGATTTTTTTTGCATTGTTTGCTAGTCTTTATTTTTATTGGAAAAGCAGTGTATGTGCATGGTAAAAATTCACGAGACCTGGGTTACATAGTATATGTCTCTGTCCATCTCGTAGTCTCTGTCTCCCAGTTCCTGCTCTCCATGGATAGCTTTTGTCATCAGTGCTTTGTGGAATCTTCAAGGCATTTTCTGTGCAGTACAAGTCCAAGTATGATGCCTGCATACACCTTCCAGGTGCTGCCTCTGTTAGATACAGTCTTTTGTCCTTGATGGTCTTTTATATAGCATGAACATCTTCACAAGTTTCTGTTTTGTATGAAGTGTAATTGGAGAATCTTCAAGAATAACCTGGTGACTTTCTGCTTGTACTGCTGACCTGGAGGACAAAGCAGTTGGGTGGAGGGATGGCTGTGGGAAGAAAATTGAGAGCCGTGTCGTGGTTTGTGTTTGTGGGATAACTCACTCCCTATAAGCAGATTCTGTGTGGAAACCAGGAGGGAGGGAGGATTAGGCAGAAGCACAGTTTGGGACACTTATCCTGACAACTCTCCCTGCTTCTCAGTTCTCCCTTTATAGCCTTATGGTCTTGTTTTCAGAAGTTCTGTGCTGGGCCCTCCCTGTTCCATTAGCTACTGGCAGCATTTGGATTACAGAGTTGTATTTTATCCTGACTCTTTGCTTCGTATAAAACTACACATGATCTTGCCCCATTTTCCTGGTTAAACTCATCTCCTCCCATCCTCCAGGTTAGGACTACATCATCCCACAAAGCTTGTGGTCCCCCCAGGTGCAGTATTTTGCTGTTTGTCTCCATTCTCATGATGTGGCTGTTTCTTGGTCTCATGTGACTTTGGCTTCTGACTCCCACTCTTATTTTATTAGGTAAAGTTTACTTAACCCTCAAAATCAAGATGAAAGGCTCCCTCCTCCAGGAACCCTCCTATGGTTCTCCTGGCTGATTGAAAAATCCTTTTCCCTTATAGCTCCGTGGATCCCACAGATCCTTAATGTACAACACTTCAATCTTCATAGTATTGTTTTCTGCATGAGGATACAATTCTCACTGCCCTCAACGCCTTCTGCCCTCTGTAGTGTCTTATTCCTAGTTCCTAACACAGTTGCCTATGCATATTGGTTGAACTGGAGTCATTTTTGTCATCTCCCTGCAGAGGCCACCATGGATGCAGCAGATTGAGGATGTAATGATCTTAGTCTAAAGAAGAGCAGCTTTCTCAGGTGAATGGAAGCAAGGAGGGAATCTGCAACTTGGGCACCTTCAGCTTTGCGAATAGCTGGGTTGCAAGAGCTCATTATCTCTCTCCTCCCTTGTCCCCACTCCCATGATTTCTTTCTCCCTCTGCATCCTCTTGGGCTGAAGGATTCAGAGGCTTCCAGTGACAGGAACTCCCTGCCTGCCGCTGTTAGGAGAACACATCTTCTGCTCTCACAAAAGAGCTGCTGTTTCCAGCCAGGAGTGGAGGAGGGGTTTTAGCAGCTGCCTGCCTGGTCTGCATCCCTTCTTGGAGCACTCTGCACACAGGATTTAATTTAAATCGTGGTTAGGGTGCATAAGCACACAGGTGTCCTTGCTGCATAGTCATGGCAGGGACACAGGGGTACTGCATCCTGCTGGACTCCTCATCAGGCTAGGCAGTCCCTGTCCCTCTTTGTTTGGAAGATTTGTGAGGGTTTTTTCTCTTGCTGATCAGTTGTATTTGTTGGCCAGTTGGGTGAGACTAGGTTTTCTGGTCTTCTTATGTCCTGGGCTGTAATTTGGTCCTCTGGGAATTACCTATTTAATGTGAGTTTCCAAAGCAGTTCCTCACAGATGAGAAATGACTTTGAGGTATCTTGTGATTTGTTCTCTAATGTAGGTGCCCTAAGATTTAGAAGTAGCTGAAGCCAGAGGGAGGGAGAGGACCCCTTTTCCCAACAAAGGAAGCTCTCCTTCATGCCTGTGACAGCCGTGCTCCTTCCATCTGGTGAGTGTCTATCCAGATCTGTAGCTGGAGGACACCTGCTGTGTTGGTACCACACAGGACACCAAGCAACATAACAGTCTGTCCTCTCAAAGAGGTCAGGGAACAGGGTACTGGGGTAGGATGGGGAACCCAAACCTCCAACCTTGATACACAAGGATGCTCAGGAAAGGGCATTGATGACTGGTCAGAGTAAAGATGGTTTATAGGCCCCTGTCAGCACCCGCACTCCCTGTAGAATGTGGATTGGAGTTATCAGTGCAATGCTAAGACTACTCTGGGGGAAATGGGGTACAGTTGCTGGTCTCGGTAAGAGGGACTTGGATTATGATGCTCATCTGGCTGCATTCGTGTACGCATGAAATAATGCAGAATTGGTGCTGAAACAACAGGATTTATATTCTCATAAATCAAGAAACTGCAGATTTGAGATCCAAGTGGCACCATGATTCATTTCTTCTGAGGCTGCTCCCTGTGAATTCATAGGGTCTTCTCTCTGTATGGGTCTGTGTCCTAATTCTTTCTTTAAGGAACTCATCTTGGATTAGGGCCTATTCTCATAAGAGTGTTGGGGAGACCCAATTTGACCCAAAGCAACACCCATGATCAGCAGTAGACAGGTAGGGGAAATTAAGATCTCAGAATGAATTAAATGCCTTAAAAAAGAGTTATCTTCAGTGAAAGGGTGGACTGGAGTAAACATGCCCACCAACCTAGCAGGATTCTTCCACTAGAATTTATAACTGTGAGGGCAACTTCATATAAATTGTACTTTGAATTTTCCTGGATTGATTCCCTGGGAAATAGACCCTGAAATTCTAAGATTTACTGCAGGAGGTGTTTGTGGGTAGGGGCTGAAGGCTTGGGGAGGCTCTCAAAAATAACACCTGGAAGGGGCCTGAGGAAGCAGGAGGACAGAAGGAGAGGTTGAACTGCAGTGCTGTTGTCTTGGAGATTTACTGCACTCCTACACTCGGCACTCAGGAGCTGGTCTGGCCCTTTAGAGTTTTCCACTTGAAGTCAGGGGCCAGAACACATATGGGTATGAGCTGCCTAGGGGTCAGTTACAATCTTGGAGGGCAGCTTCCTTCAGTGGAGGGAAGTTCCAGGAGAGGGCAGCTTCCTTCAGTGGAGGGCAGTTCCAGGAGAGGGCAGCTGGGAGAATGAGTGCCTGACCCTTAAAAAAGAATCCAGGCATCCACTCTAGGTTTATAAACTCCATCTCCCTGGAAGCCCTGTGTATTATCTCAATGATGCTGAAATGTTAGCATGGGTATGGTCTTGGGGTATAAATACCTCTGGAACACCTGAGTGATGCAAGCTCAGAACCTCTACTGAGGTCTTGCAGATGCTGCTCAGATGCAGCTCCACTAAAGATGAGTTCATAGTTCAACACTAGAAGCTCCCCAAAAAAGAGCCCAACATGATCGAGTGCTATTCAGACAGCATGATTAGGACTGAATTCTAGATATGGAGATTTTCTGACAAAAATCAGTTAAATAAATATTTAAAATGAGTAATCAAATGGAGCCAAACACATGAAAGAAAAGCAAATGAAAAGAACAATTAAAATTAGCAGATAATTTTTTTTGTTATTAAAGCAATATGAACTGCAGTAACCCCCATTATTTCCCCTATTTCTCCTCTGTCCCTCTTCCAGCAACCACTTTGCCTTTGTAGTTGATTCTTTGTTTACTTATATTGTATAAATAGAAGGCTATTAATGCTAATTCTTAATTTTTTTCAAGGTTAGACATTATTTTTTGACTTCCCCAAATTAAAAAAAAAGATACTCTTTTATCATCTTGGCTTCACACAAACTTTCTGACTTCCTGAAGTTCCATCCATGCATGCAGCTATAGTTTTTATTATTATAATTATACATCCTGCTCCCTCAGTCACATGGTAAAGAATGACTACTTCTTTCTTGCATGAGTTTTGAATTTCCCTGAATTTGATATCTGTTCATTTCTTTGCTTATTTTTCTATGAAATTATTTATTAAGCTCTAATTCAGCATTTGCTTAATTTTAAAGAGAAAAAAATAAAATTTCACAAGACAGAAGAGGGTAACAATGGTTAATACATTAATATTGTTATTTTTAGTTACTCAGAGTACAAGATGTCTGCATTTAATTGTCCTAACAATACTAGCACTAACTGTCCTTTTCAATGAACTCAGAGAAACTATCTTAACTATCTTAACTATCATATCCATCCATCCACCCATCCATATTTCTTTCACCTTCTCACACTAGGGATACAATATGATGTTTACAAATGAGTCTGATTTATTTCATGTGTAATTATGGCCTGTAGTTGCATCCATTTACCTATAAAGCTCTCAAGTTTATCTTTCTTTATGGCTGAATAGTATGCCATTGTATAAAAATACCACATCATTTTTATCCATTCTTTGGTTGATGGGCATTTAGGTTGTTTCCTAGATCTAGCTATTGCAAATTGTGCTGCTAGAAACATGGGTGCATGTATATGGCTGTGGTATGATGTTTTTAATTCTTCTAGGAAAATACCCAGAAGGGGAATAGCTGGGTTAAATGGGGCCTCTAATCATACATTTTTGAGGAATCTCTACACTGATTTCCAGAGTGATTGCACCAGTCTATACTCTTAAAAACAGTGGAGAAGGTTTCTTTTTCCCCACAGTCATTCCAGCATTTGTTATTGGTTGATTTCTTGACAATAGCCATTCTTTCTGGGGTGAGCATTTTTTAAAAACTCCAACTTTCAACTTCTCTGAGAGACTTTCAGCTGAGATTCTATCAGCTTTCTGAGGAAGTCACTCTCAGAGCCATTTGCCCTCCTTTAGCCCCTCTGGTAGCCTTTTCTACCTCGTGCACAACTGCATCCAATATGTCTCTTCACTGCCTTTTTTGAGATTCCCTTTAGCTTTCTCCCTTCTTGGGTCTTCTTTTTTTGGTATATCAGGTATTCCTCTTTGTTTTATTCCCTTTTAAAGGAAGACTATCTTCTCCTAGCTCCCTAGAAATGGGCACCTGGGAGGTATAGTTTTCAAACCATGTAATACTTGAAATGTCTTTAATATATCTTGACACTTGATTGATGGTTAGATAGAAACCTCAGTGGGAAATGATGTTGCTTAAGAGTTCTGAAAGTTTTGGTCCATTTTACTGTAATTTCTAGTGTTACTGAGTTATTCTGAATTTTAATACTTTGTATGGAACTTGCTATATTAGGGCTGTTTCTTCATGCATACCCCCTCTCTCCTTTCTTTTCTTTTATCCCTTCTTTCCCTCCTTTCTTCTCTGTCTCTCTCAATCCATCTCTCTTCTCTTCTCCTCCCCTCTTCCTTACCTTCTCCTCTTCTCTGGTTTCTCCTTCCTTTCTTTTTTTTTTTTGTAATATGAAGGATTGAACCAAGGGCTTCAACCATGCTAGGCAAGTGCTCTATCCTAAACTGCATCCTCAATCCTCAGCTCTTTTTATTTTGAGAGAAGTTCTTGGTAAATTGCTGAATCTGGCCTCAAATGTGTGATTGTCCTGCCTTAGCCTCTGAATAGCTAGGATTACCTATGTATATGTCTGTGCAACTGCACCTGGCCATGCCCTGCTTTCTCTCTCTTTATTTTTTGGTTCTACTTTCTGGACAATTTCCTCAAATTTATATTTCAACTGAGCTTTTATTTCTACTCTCAAATTTTGTTTTGTTTTTTGGCGTGAGTGTGTTCCTTTAAAAGAATCATAAACAGCTCATTTTATGGATCTTTTAAATGGGTTCTAATCTTTCTGAAAATATTTGTGATGGTTAAAATAAAAACAGTGAGTAATTAAAAAACCAACTGTATCTTTAAGCAAGTTGCTGTTTTTCACTGTAGAGTGACGTTGGTCTGTTTTGTTGGTAGATTCCAGGTTGATATTTCTAGATTCTTCTTACTGGGCTAGCTGAGTGGCTCAGAGAAGATTACTCTTTTTCTCCATGTGGAGGCTGAGCCCTTCTGTTATGGCTTGTATCTAGATATTCCCCCAAAGCCTCATGAACTCAGCTTTTTTAAAACTGACTAAATCTATGGTATGTGATAATGGGATTAAATATGTGTGATACTAAATCAGTCCACTGATTAGGATTAGCAGAGTTTTGAGTGGTACCATCCAAAAGGCGAATATCCTGGATAGAATATAAAAGGAGGGAAACAAGGAAGGCCAGCAGCTGCTGCTTCACTGCTTTGCTGCATTCTGCTGCTATGCCATGAAATGCCTCCTCTGTTATGCCTCTCTGCCTGATGCATTGCCTTGGAGCCAGCAACTATGGACTGAAACCTCTAAAAACTCTGAGCTATACTCAACCTTTCCCCCAAAATACATTAGGTATTTTGTTTCAGCAATGAGAAAAGTCACTAAGACACCCTGATTGCCTGACTTTTAAGAGGTCAATTAGAGATAAAGGTTGAAATTTCAGCATTCTTTGTGAAACCCACCCCTCCATCTGTTACTTTCAGTTTGGTTCTCCTTTTGCTGAGACTGATGTTATTTAAATAAGACACCATGGTACACTCTCCAGAGACTAACCTTCTGGTAGAAGAGTTGAAGGCGAGAGACATTGTCTCCTTGTGCCAACTTTTGGAAGAATCAGGAGATTGTTAAATAGGTTTTGAACTCCCCCACCACACACACATTGTTAGTGTTCTCTTTATTTTATTCTTGCCAATTCTCATTTTCTTAGGTATTATCTTAGTTTTCTTTCATTGCAAGACAAAACACGTGACACTCAAAATTAAGGCAGGAAAGGTTTATTTAGCTCAGAGTTTATAGAGTTTTCAGTCTATAATCAGCTGGCTGCAAGGCAGAGGGGAATGGCAGAGGGGCAACTGCCCATGGTGGCAGAACACAGCAAAAGCAACAAGAGCCAAAGGGGGAATAAGCCTCTTTCCTTCCCTTATATTGTATGCAGGCTGCCCACCCTAGTGTGAATGTAGCACTCATAGCCTCAATCCCAGTACTAGACAATAAACCAATCACAAACTCTCTATTCAACTGCCTCTAAAAATCCCACTTCCCATGACTGCATGAGGCTTTGGGGGACATCCAGACACAAACCATAAGCAGTGTTTTGAGTTATAAATTAGATTGCCTTTTTGCTTTCATGTTAGTGTGTCAGGAATTTGCTTTCTGGAACCTGATAAATCAATTACCACTTAGCCATATGTTTTCTGTCTTCTAAAAAGTATTTTTGTTGCCTCTTTCTTTTAATTTTCCTAATAATTTTATCTTCTTAAAAAGTCCTTTACTCTGACAATGTTTTTAGAAGAAACAAAAATAAATGTGAGAAACCATTCTTCCATATTTCCCTGGAAGTGTCAAAGAATAATATGTAATGAAAATTATATGATGTAAGTAAAAAACTCATGAGATAGTGAACCAAAATATAGGTCAGAGCAACTTACCCAAAATATACAAAAAGTGGTTCTTCTCTTTTATGTTTACTAAAAGATGGAAGACAGAATAAATGTCAATATGAATAAATAAGAACTTCAAATGTAAAGAGAGAGGAAATAACAGCCTATGCTTTTAGAGGTTCTATCTGGACCAATTCTAGAATTGATGTGAGATATTGGAGAAATATAGGGGGAATTAGAAGAAAGAAAGGGGAAAAATGAATTAAAACACTTAGCTCATTCACTAGAGGCCAGAAGTAGAATAAATGACACAGAAAAAAGCATGTAAACTTAAAAATAAAATGTAGAAGAAAATCCAAACATTTCAGAAATTACAGAAACTGTAAATGGATTAACTTAATCAGGTAGAAATCAGAGAAGGGCCAAGGTGTAGCTTAGTAGTAGAATGCTACAAAATTTTTAAAAGACCTCAAAACTATAGAAAGCAACAGCAAAATGAAAGCTGAAAGTAGATTGTATTAAAAATAATCTGATTCTATACTATTAATATGAGATAAATTTAAAACAATGTCATAGAAAGTAAGTTTAGAGAGTGAAAAAATATATCTGGCAAATACTAGCAAAAGAGGTTGATGTATGTTCACTAAGCTAAAATGGAAATGGATCAAAGATTTAATTACTAATACATAAACAATATGCTGCAAGATAGAATAGGTAAAACTCTTGAAAATATAAGTTTAGGTAAGCAAAGACTTTATGAACAAAACTTTTGTCACACAGGAAATACTACAAAGAATCAACAGCTGGAATCACATAATATTAAATAGCAAAAGAAACCACCAAGAGAGTGGAGAGATAACCCACAGAATATTGCCAGCTATTCCTCAGACAAAGGACTGATATTTAGAGTATATAAAGAACTCAGAAAAAAAACCCAGACCCCTCATTAAAAGACCTAAATTAAAAAAAATGGCATCTGAAATGAATAGATACTTCTAAGATGAAGAAGTACAAACTGCAAATAAATATGTGAAAAAATGTTCAACCTCACTGGTCATTTGAGAGATGCAAATTAAGAGATTTCATCTCATTTCAGAAACAATGACTACTATCATGAAATCAACCAATAACAAATGCTGAGGGGCTTTGTGGGAAAAGAAACCCTTCTCCACTGTTAGTGAGAGTCTAGACTGGTACAACCTCTCTGGAAATCAGTGTGGAGATTCCTCAAAATACTAGGACTAGAGGTTCCATTTGACCTAACTTATTTCTCTTCTAAGTATCTTTCTGAGAGAGTTAAAAGCATCATGCCACTGTGGTATATGTACACCCATGTTTATAGCAGCACAATTGAATTAGATAAATCTTGAAAATACTCAGATACTCATCAGTAGATGAATAGAAAAGGAAATTATGCTTAATATACAATGCTGTATAGAAAGATAAACTTCAGTCGTTTTTGGGTAAATGGATGCACCTTGACATCATACTTTTAAATGAAATGAATCAGAAACACATGTTTATCATAGTGTGTCTCTTGTGTGAGAAATAGAAAAGAAATAGAAAAGGTAAATAGGGACCAAATACTTGATAGATATTGGGAAGTAGGAGGAAAATGTTCAAATGAGAAGGGGATCAAGGTAGGTAGAAGGAAAGGGAAGAAAAGGAAAAAGGAAGAAAGAAAATAGAAGGAAAACATGGAAACAAAGCTTTTGTAAATAAAGAGGAGAAGAGAGGTTGAAGGGAGGGAAGGGAAATGGAGAAAAAAAGAATTAAGATACATTATATACAGGTACAAATTTCCTATGATGAATGTGATCATTATATATATCAGAAGTGTACCAATAAAATTAATTTTTTAAAAAGTTGGTGTAACTATACTAAGGGGAGAAGATAGACTTGACCACAAAAACATTATTAGTAATAAAGGCTATTGATATAAATAAAAGCTTCATTTATTTAGAATATAAAACATTTGTGAATTCATAAACAGGCAATGAACCCAAAACTTCCTACCAAAAATCAACAGAATTATGGACAAATTGTAATTATAATGGTAGACTTTAATACATCCATTTTACTAGTTTATAGATGAAAAGACAAAAAATAAGGACAATTAAGATTTGATATTGCAAGCATGGTGGCACATACCTGTAATTCCAGGAGGCTGAGGGAGGAGGGTCATCATGAGTTCAAAACCAGCCTTGGCTATGCGGTGAGTTCAAAGCCAACCTGAGCTGCATGGGAGAGACCATGTATCAGAAAACAAAAGATTTGACGTATATAATTCAATGTTCTCCCAACATTTTAGACACCTATCCATAAGGAAAAATGCTTAGAATGTATAAACTTAAGTCTATACACACTATATATCATCAGGTCTAAGACATTTTGATGGTAATATGCAACATGATTGTTTTATGCTACTAGACAATAAAGATGTCATTAAACTGAATTATGTTGTTTATTGTGTGAGTTTAATAATTCCTAATGTTAGAATTGTTAAAAGTGGAAAAAAGTGCACTTAGGTCATTTCTATCCTCTCTGATTTTACAACTTCTAGTGACAATGTATCAGATTGATTTTATGACCCCCAAGTAGGTGGTAACTGTCTGTTTAAAGATCACAGAACCTTGCATCTACAAGTATTTTTCAATGTCATGGAACATTTATTAAAAAGTCACCACTTCCATTATCACAAAGGAAGTTTCATTAACATTTCTATGAATCTACATTTTATCTGACTGTTATATAATTAAATGTATAATTTGAAATCAAAAGAGCTAAAAATGCTTTGATGTACATGACATTTGTTGGGAAATTATATTTCTGAGTAGCTCAAGGATGAACTAAAAATTTTAGAACTTAAAATGTGAAATTAAAAATTGATGAGAAAAACTAAAATAAGATGCTAAGAAACAGAAAAATAGTACAAAACAGAGCAAAGAAGAGTGCAGCCGTGCTGCAGCAGCAGCATGACAGCCAACTCCACACCATGGATTCTGGGTCCTAGCAGGCTCAAACTGCTAAGTCCTAGGTAGGTCCACATTTTGGTTCGCTCATAACAGAGCCACAGAGGCAATGATCAACTGAATGGCCTGACTGTGGATGAGGCCAATGTCTCAGGAGAGAAGATAAGTCCCCAAGAGTCAGCAGTTTCAGAGAGAAATAATGTATAGGCCAACAGTACTACCTCCCCTCCTTGCTTGTTGTAAACTGCAAAAAAAAGCATAGGGTTTTACCCAGAGAGTGACTTCCTCAGGGCAGGATAGAATTGGAGAAGAAATCCAAGGCAGTATCCAGCAGATTGCCAGAGAGATTAATCAGGTGTCATTTTGGGAAGGAGTTGATTGTGTGGAACTGAGCCACAGAACAACTAACTATACTATATCTTCATGCCAGGATTTTAATGTCATACCACAGTAACTAGGTGAGAGACAGCCATGGGAGACAGCCATGGGAGATAATGGAGAGAGGGTGAAGGCTAGACATAGATCCTTTGAGAAATTCAAGTTTGGGCCAGGAAGGCCATGGGTCCTGTACTCCATTTTGGGAGGCCAAGTCCGGTGGCCTTCAGAGATGGATAGATCTGAAGATGATGACATTGAATCCAGTGGTCTTCTCCAGCACCTGCCATGCTTTCTATATCTAGTAGAGAGTGGTGCTCTTATCACTTCCCCATGAATCAACATGAATGTGAACAAATCTCAACTTGGAAGCTTGTCATGATCTGAGGTTTATGAACAGGGCTCTTTGGAACAGGGAGAACATCTCAGAAACCCCCTGGTTATAAAGCTGGGTGGAAAGGACTGTGACTTGTTGGACTTCAAGCCTGCAGAGCCTTGGAGGAAACCATTCATTTGGAAATACAGAGGAATTTAAGATTTTGGATCCATTTTTTTCTCCTTTATTGGTTTGTGTGTGTTGTTTGGAATCCTCTCCTCCATTTTTCTCCTTTCTTATTTTTTTTTCTTTCTTCAAAATTTTCACTTAGCTTTCCTTTTTTTTCCTCATAGTTTCCTTTTTCTTTTTCCCTTTTTCTATTTGTTTCTTCTTGTGTTACTTTTATCTAATGCTATTACTTTCCTTTTACTCCTTTCCATAATGTTTCATTTCAGTTTTATTTCATTCCCTTCTCATCTTATTTACTTATTTATTTTTGTACTGGGAATTGAACTCACAACCTTGCACTTGCCAGGCAGACACTGTGCCACTGAGCTATATCCCAAGCTTCCTTCTTTTCTTAAATTGCTTAGTTTTTCAAATTTTACTATTTTTTATTCTTGTTCCTCATGCCCTTTGTCTTTGCTGGTATAATCATTAGTTGTATGAATCTATAGCTAATTAAATATGTTACAGTTGTTGAATACTGTTCTATTATTAGTGGAGGTAGAGTTATTTCATTTAGTACATATTTACTTTAGGCCAATATTTGGTTTGTCTTAGTGCTTATACTATAACCATAGACATCTTTCTTATGGTCAAGGGTAGCATGATATCAGTTCTTAGGCTATCAATGTTCAGTTTGTCTTTCATGCTATAATTATTGCTGATGTTACTACTATAGCCAAGGTGACATAGTTGTTGCCATCATTTACTTTCTTTGTATGCCAATAGCTGGATTGCCTTGGTATTACTACAAATACTGTGGCCCATTCCTAGAGAAGTAGATGCTAAACCAAATATACTGGAGCCTCCCCTCCCAAATAAATGGAGGTGGAGGGATTCCAGGGCTGAAATTAAGGCCTATAGTTAGCCACATCCAGAGGGTATTACTGAAAAAAAGACAGTAACTAAAGAGGTCTCCATGCTAGCAACAAGTCTTCTACTATAATTAACTCATGTATTATAGTTAACTCATGAAACATGAGAAGACAAGGCAACAAAATAAAATACATAGAAACATGAGAAGACAAGGTAACAAAATAAAAAAGTAGGGTGCTTGGTGACTTCAAGGATGATCTAACTAAGCATTTAATGATCTTAATAAACAAAATGATCAGTGAATCTACAAAAGTCACTAATAAAAAGCTAGTTGAGTTAAAGAATGCAAAGTAAAGCATGAATGTCTAACATAGAAAAGAATTAGAGTTCATGGAAAGATACCAAAAAGAAATTCAGGAGATAAAAAATTCTATCGAAAGTATAGACAGCAGAAGCAACCATTGTGAGATCGAAGTGTCAAAACTAGAAGACAGCTGTTGTTGGCCAAAAATTATTGAGAGGTAACATAAACGAGAAGGTGAAAAATGGATCTAACAGCTTCTAGGTAACATAAGACTAAGATTAATTGGAATTGAAAAATGAGAAGATAGTGCAAATGGCATAAAAAAGCCTATTTACAGAAGTAATGGAAGAAAACTTTTCAAGTACAGGAAAAGAATTTAACAGACAGTATAGATGTTTGTGGCATGTAGAACCCCAAATAGTCATGATAAAAGAGAACCTTTCCTCAATGAATAGTAGTAATCTCTGAAGTCCAACAGAAGAACAGAATCTTAAAATCTGTTAGAGAAAAACAATGAGTCACTTATAAAGGAAAACCAATTAGAATTACACAGACTCTTCAACATAAAACTTAAAGGCAAGGAGAGCCTGGAGTACAATGTTCCAAATCCTAAATGAAAACAACTTAAAACCCAGACTGCAAACTATTTCAAAATTGATGGAGAAAGAAGATATTTCTATGATAAATAGCACCTAAAGAAACTCATGACCACAAAACTGACATTCCAAAACAATACTCAAGGATATCCTAGAAAGGGACAATGAAGTTAACAATACTAAAGGATCCAATAGAATAAATGGACTAGGTAAGTTGAGCCATTAAATAGAAGGAAAATAAAGGGAACCAGTAACAGAAAAATAATGCAAGGACAGAAATAAGTCAATACCTTTGAGTAATAACTTTTGATGGTCCTAATTTGCCATTTAAAAGACACAGATTGCCATACACAAATTAATAAATGTAATATATCATATAAACAGAGCAAGGGCAAAAGTCACATGATTATCTGGGGAAAATAAGCAGAAAAAGCGTTTGACAAACTCCAACATCTATTCATGATAAAAATCTTGAAGTTCACAGGTATAGAAGTAGGTGATCTGATCTCAATCTGGTAAACCTTTTTGCCAATATCAAATTAAATGGAAGAAAAACTGCAAGCTTTCTGAAACTCAATAATCAGGAATAAGAGTATCCACTGTCTCCACTCCTTTTCAACATAGTCACTGAAATGTTAGGGCAATTAGGCATGTGTAAGAAAAGGTATACATATAGGAAATGAAATACAATTATCATTATTTAAAGGTAACATGATCCTCTACATAGAAGACACAAAATATTCCACTGAAAGACTTCTAGAATTAATAGCCAAACTCAGCAATGTAGCAGGATACAAAATCAACCCAGAAAATCCATAAGATTCTCATACAATAAAATGATCTCACCAAGTTAAGAAATTAGAAAAACAATCCAATTCACAATAGCATCAGGAAAACATAAATACTAGGAGTTAATCTATCCAAGGAAGTGATAGACATCTACAACACAAACTACATCACTCTGGAAAAGGAGATTAAAGAAGATATCAGGAAATTAATAGATATTTCCTGTTCTTGAATAGGCAAAACCAATAGAATCAAAATGACCATACTTACAAAACTAATATATAGATTTATCACAATCTCAAATAAAATTCCAATAGCATTCATCACAGATCTGGAGGAAATAATCTTAAAATTCATATGAAAACAGAGGAGACCCAGAATATAAAAATATGGAAAGAAGAACAAAGCAAGAGGCATCACAATCTTGGCTTTAGAGTTATATCACAAAGCTATAGTGATAAAATCAGTATTTACTGGCACAAAAACATATGTAGATCAATGGAACAGAATAGAACAAGTAGAAACAATACAAATATATTTAGCTGTTTGATCTTTGACAAAGGGGTCAAAAACATACACTGGAGGAAATATATCCTCCTTAATAAATGGTGATAGGAAAATTGGCTATTCTAATGCAAAACAATGAGTCAAGACCATATAACTCAGCATGTACTAAACTAAAATCAAAATAGATCAAAGATCTAAATGTTAAAACAGAAACATTTAGCCTGCTGGAAGGTAGACTGGGTAAAAGACAGGTAGGTCTAGATAAGGACTTTCTGAATAGATTCCCAGTGGCACAAGAGATAGTACTAAGAATCAAAAAATCGGGTCATATCAAATTAAAAAGCTTCTACACGGGCAAGGAAACAACCAACAGAGTGAAGAGATAACCTATAAGACGGAAAAAAAAGGTTTTTTTCAGCTATTCTTCAAAGGATTAACACCTAGAATATATGAAAAACTCAAAAATTAGTCCCCTCTCCAATTAAAGATCCAAACAGAAAAAGGCAACTGAAATGGATAGATGCTTCCCAGAAGTAGTAAAAATGGCTAGTAAACACATGAAACAATGTTTGCTATCACTGGCCTTTGGGGAAATGCAAATTAATGCAACAGTGAGATTCCATCTTAGTCCAGAAAGAATGGCTATCATCAAGAAATCAAATAATAACAAATACTGGCAAGTGGGATAAATGGAACCCTTCTACACTGGTGGGAATGTAAACCAGTACAACCACTATGGAAATCAATATGGGGATCCTAAAAAAACTGAAACTAGAAATTCAATTTAATCCAGCTTTTCCCTTTCTAAATATCTTCCCCAAAGGGTTAAAGATGTCATATTACATTGATAAATGTATGCCTGTGTTTATAGTAGCAATTCATAATGACTACATCTTGGAAATGGCCTATATACTCATAAATAGATGAATAGGTAAAGTAAATGTGGTATTTATACACAGTGGAGTACTACTGTGCCAAAAAAGAAGTATAAACTTGAGTCATACATCAGTAAATGGATGCACCTTAAGATGGTTATATTAAGTGGGATAAGCCAGACACATGAGCTTAAAAATCATCTGGTTTCTTATGAGAAACCCAGAAATGTAAATAATGAGTAAAATAAAAGATGGCTAATGTGAAGTAGCAAGATCTTTTACAAATGAGAATTGGCAAGAAGAGATGGAAGGAGGGTGCAGAGAGGGTAGGGAAAGGCGATATAAAAAATTGAGACTGGTTATGTACTTGTATTAATTTTCTACAGTGAATGTAATCCTTATGTAGTAGAAACATACTAATAGAAATAAGAACATAAAAAAATTCATACATTTAAGAATAGAGACAACCTGGGCATGGTGGTACACTCCCATAATCCCAGCACTTGGGAGGCTGAGGCAGGAGGATCATTGCAAGTTCGAGACCAGCCTGGGCTACAAAAAGAGCTCAAAGCCAGCCTGAACTGCACAGCCAGATCCTGTCTCAAAAAGACAAAATAAAATAGAACAAACAAATCAGACAAATGAAAGAGAAAAAGATATGATAAAACCAATAAAACCAAAAGTCATCTAGGAGTAATAAAATTGATTTTTAAAAACTGAATGGATGAAAAGTAATTATGAAAAGTAATTAGAAATTAAATAGGGGGTAATAAGTAATGTAGAAAAATATAGGTAGTGAGACTTTTAGAAATAATTTTGTCCCTATAAATTTGAAAGGTTAGATGAAACGCGTAGTTTCATAGAATAATAACCTGCCATCATTGGTTCAAGGGGAAAACTATGGACTCAAGTGGTCTATGAGCATTCAGTAATTCAGCCCAGGCCAGTAGTTCTCAACCTAGAGTGAGTTTGGACTTTCCTCTTTTTCCAGTGGACATCTTGAAGATACTTTAGTTAGAAACTGTAAAGTGCCACTGGAAAGAGAGCAATGATGCTGCTAAACATCTTATAGTGCACAGCTTCTTTCAGAAGCAATGATTTGGCCACAAAAGTCACTAGTAAAAATGTAGTAAAAAATTTACAGGTGCTTTTATGAATATTCCAGGAACAGATAATCTCAGTTCTCATGCAGCCTGTTTAATAGCAAAAGAGAGAAAACTTCCTGTATCATTTTGAAAACAATCCTACCTTAATCCCAAAACCAAAGTCAATAGGGAATTTATAGGTCAGTGTCTCTTATGAGTATGTGCTCAAAATTTTAAAATATTGGCAAGTAGAATCTGTATATATGTAACAAAATCACAAACAAACATCATCAACCTGTGTGTTTATTTTAGGAATGTAGGATGGTAGAATTAGAATGTTCATCATGTAATTCACCATGTTTATAAATTAAGAGAAACAATTATAGCATCTCCTAGTAGATGTACAGAAAAGCATTTGAGAGAATCCAGATAAGATAAAAATAAACTGGCAAAAGAATTGTTAACCCTTTAATAAAGAGTGTCTGTCCTAAAACATCAACAGTCATAAGTGGCATATATTAGAAACAGCTCTTAAAATATAGACTATAACAAAGGATGTCTGCTATTACCACTTGCTCTCAACATTATACATGAGGCTCATACCCATGGGGAAAGGCAAGAAAAAATAATAAAAGAATATAGATCATAGAGGGCAAAAGCAAACATTATCACTCAGGGATAATATGGTAAGGAGTTCTGCAGATATGATTAGAGGTAATAAATTTCAACAAGATTTTTGTGTGTACTCAGAAGTTTAATGTATAAAACACAATTATATCCTTTTGTTATTTTTTGTGTATTTTGGGGTTAAACCAAAGGCCTTTGTACTGATTTTCACTCTCCCCTCCCTTTTGAGACAGGATCTTGGTAATTCACTAAGTTGTCCTGGCTGGGATGAACTTGCAATGGTTCTGCCTCAGCCTCTCAAGGTACTGAGATTATAGGTGTAGTCAATCATGTCTATCTCAAATTTATTCTTATATGACAGCAACATAGCAATAGAACTTTTGATTTTCATAATGAAATAATTTTTTGTTGTACTGGAGAATGAACTCAGGATATTCACCTAAGCTACATCCCCAACCCTTTGTTTTTATTTTGAGGCAGGATCTTGTTAGTTGCCAGAATCAGCTTGAACTTGTGATCCTTCTGTCTAGACCTTCCCAAGTACCTGGCATGTGCTACCATAACCCAGCTATGGTATAATATCTTAAACTAATAAACTGAAAGCAATATATTTATGTGTAGAGATACTCTCTCTCTCTCTGACACAGGGTCTCACTATGTAGTGCAGGCTGACCTGAACTTGCTTTTTTTAGCCCCAGCTGGCCTTGAACTCACAGCGATACTCTTGCCTCAGCCTCCCAAGTACTAGGATTAAGGCATGTGCCACCATGCCTGTCAACAGTATAGTTTCTTTATGAAGAAATTTTATGAATGCTATTAAAGTACATAACAATAATTTCTAAATAGAGAACTGCATATTTATGATTGAGAAAATGATTTTTCCTAATATTAACCTGAGTATATGCAATTTCACTGAGAATTACAATAGTTCTTTTTTCAGTACAGACTGTGAGCCCTGAAATATATACGGAGGACTGAAAGATGAAGAATAAATAAGACAATTTTCTGAACAAGGTACATATCCTTGTCAGAATTTCTAAAGCTAGAGCAGTTGAGATTGGGATATTTTTAGGGACAGATAGAACAAAGAAATTGAGTAGGTAGAAAGAAATAGTACCACTCATATGGAAATTGGTTTTATCAAAGATGTTGCATCATACATCAGGGAGGGGAATAATGATAATAGGACAATTGGCTGTCTAGATAAAAGAAATAAAATCCTTGCATCCCATCTATACAAATTCCATGTGAATTAAGAAACTAAACCTAAACAGAAAGAATTTAAAAATTTTAAATGAAAATAGACATCATGCAGCCTGAGTATAAAGAAAGATTTTTAAATTTAAGACACAAAATGACAAAATACCAAGGAAAAGATCAATTGATGTGTTCAAATGGGAACAAGGAAGAGGGAGGGGGAAAGAAAAGAAGGGAAAAAATGAGAAAAGAGGGAAAACAAGGAAACAAAGCTTTTGTAAATGGAGATGGGAAAAGAGGTTGAAGGGAGAATAGAGAAATGGGCAAAAAAAAAAAAAAAAAAAGTTATATCTATCGGGTCCTGACCTAGATCCCCAATCTTCCAAACGAGTGTACGCTGGAGGTTAAATAAAAAGAGACAAATAGTATGATTTTAGGGGCCCCAGGAGGATCAAAACCCTTAGTTGAGCTCCTGACTCTGAGGGCTAAGACCAAGTCTTCTCTGGATTAGCCCACTTTATTAGGACCAAGGACAAAAGGTGAGAAAACTGAGAAAAGTGCAGGAAATGAGCAGGACCTCGGGAGTGGCTTCAAAGACTCCTCCAAGTGGTAAATTATGCCAATTTAAGAGAACCATCTTATCTCCAGCATAACATTCATGGTACAATTGAGACTATAGGAGTGAACTTTTTAAAACTGATCTCTCCATTTACTTAATTAGTGGAGGAGCCAAAGTGTTTTTAATCTATGGCCTTATCTTACCCTTTGAGCTATCTCTGGCCTCATTGGCTACTACAAGCCTCAGCCAAGATCAGTGATTCGTAGAGGTTCACTTACTATGAATCAGCTCCCATCACCAGGCAAGGGGCCGAGGCCTAGGACAGACTCACAAATTAACATAGAAAGCCAATTAGTAAAATTTAAATTCTGCTCAGAGCCACTTCGTAGTGGTCTCCAACATATATTATTTATGGGTACAAATTCTCCATGATGAATGTAATCATTGTGTATATCTAAAATGTACCAATAAAATGATTAAAAATCAATTTAACTATAAACATAATGTAATTATAAACATACTCAAAACTTTGTGCCTCAGAAAACACCCATAAAAACAATATAGGAAGAGTTGCTGACTGGTGCAGATACTTACAAAGCACTAATTAAGGTGTGGCTGAGGAAATACAGTAAGATTGTTATAATGCTTCTGTTTGTAACAGCAAAAAACTAAGAAGGAGGCAGATGTCCATTAATAAGATATTTGATAGACACATTTTAATGTCTTAAAACAGAAAGGCTACAGTTAACATCAGGTTTCAATTCTCAGACCCAATGTACCCTTTTTAAAACCACTATTTTATCATACCTATTTTACTATCTTAATGTGTACTTCTATTTACGCACACCACTTAAAAATAGTATATCCTAAATATAGCATAATGGATAAAAATGAAAGATAATTTTGACAAAAGGTGTATAGATGCTTGGTATGATGATATTGATAGAAACACCTAAATAGTTGGTTACACCTGCATAGAATGAATAAAATTGGATTTAAAAGAGGTAGGAAATCAAGTCATACTTCAGTGTTGACATTTTTCTCTGTGTGACACTTTGGTTTTTGTTTGTTTGTTTTTTAAAAAAAAATTAAAGAGGAAAAAAAAAGCAAAACAAAAAAAGGAAGAAACTACAGAATTTCAAAAAAATAAACAGTAAGAAATCACTAGTTGATAAATTACATATTGTCTTCTTAGATATAGTTGTTCAAGTTACAAAATTAAAGCATACAAAGTGGACATTCAAACAGTGAGGCTGAAAACAGTTCTATTCAGCAATCCAACAAAAACTTAGCAACATGGTTATCAATCTGACACACTTAACCATACATGCAGTTATATCCTTTAGAGTACTTTCTTTTCCTCCTTTATTTATTTATTTAAATTTTTTATTATTTTGAAGGTAGTGAAATACAACAGAACAAGATGGAACAAAGCCAACTGAAACAGTGCAGTGAAATTGGTACAGAAACCCTCAACAGGTTACTGGCAGTAACAGTAATAGGTACCATAGTATATCCTGTTATCTTCACAACAGTTGTTCTTTCAGTCAGGTATAGCCAAATCAAAGGAAATACAGGACACTCTAGAACTTATCAAGACAGAGTATTGAATAGAGCAATACCATTAATCAGAACAAAGCAAAACAGTGATAACAATATTTGCCTTCAAAGAGATGGTAGAAGGAAATCCCCCCTATTTGCTACATTGCTTATGGTCAACCTCTCAAGAGATGTCTAGATCTCTGGCTCCCACTTGCTAACGGCGGGGGGTGGGGGTGGGGTGGGGGTGGGGGTGGGGAATGATTATCAGCCCCAGCACCAGTAGGCTCATGGGAGCCGCTGAGTGATTCTTCTCCTGCCTCATGCCAGAGAGGGCAGAGAGGGCGGGAAAATTGCCTTTGTGTGCTATCCCCTGAGTCCCTCCATGGTTGGAGTTCTGAGGCTGCTGGTTCTCCTCCTAGCTCAGGCCAGGTTCCCCTACTGAGAGGGCAGGCAAATTGCCTTTGTGTGTTGTCCCCTGAGTCCCTCCATGGTTGGAGTTCTGGGGCTGCTGGTTCTCCTCTCAACTCAGGCCAGGGTCCCCTACTGAGAGGGCAGGCAAATTGCCTTTGTGTGCTGTGACCTGAGTCCCTCCATGGTGGATCCAGTTGCAAAGCGGAATGTATGTGACACTTTGAAATAAGGCTCAGTGGATATATTGATATTCATATGTAGAATCACTACAAATATAACAGCTATGAGGACAGACTGATACAACATTCGACATTTGTTGAATGTTTTCAACATCTTGAGTGGAGTTGCTATTGATAATCTTGTTTTTGAATTGATTTGTTATTTTTTCTTAAGGTCTGAGTAGAATTGAGTGTGGTGGTGCATGCCTGTAATCCCAGCACATTAGGAGGATGAGGCAGGAGGACTGCAGGTTTGAACTGTCTGGGTCACTTAAGTGAGACCTCAAAAAAGGCATGAGTAAAACCAAATTTATTCTTCTCTTGATTTGCATAAAAATCAAGAGTTCATTTAAAATTAGGTAGAACAGAACAAAACACTCTGCTCTACAGGTGAAATGGAATTGAGTTCTAGGTTCACATAATTTTATGCTAAATGAGTATCTTTGGGTTGTCTAAAAACCCTAATGGGGCAAGAGAAGATTCTTCAAAGTGCATGACTGTCTTTAATATTTCAGGACATTAAAATGCCTGGTTCCTTTTTACCCACTAATTAGTAAAATTTCCTCAGTCCCAAATTGTAACAACCAGTGGGTACCCTACAGATTTTCAACATGCTCCTAGAACATGATACTGCCCCCTGGAAACTACAAAAGTTAAGCCCTGGATGCGGATAGATCTGAAAATCAGTGCTAAGGAATAAAACAAGTGAAACTGTACCAATCGTATCATCATAAACAATACAGTGTGTCAGATGTGGACATAAAAGTAGAGGATGAGAACGAGAATGAGCAGTTAAATTCTGTGGAGTATGTCTTGCTTGGGATAGACAGAGACAAAGGACCAATGGAGGATATGCAGGAAGCTTCAGCTATAACTGAAATGTTTCTTTAAAAAAAGTTTTGGAGCCAGTATGGTAAAGTGTGGGGATTTGCCAAAGCTGGGTGGGGAATTTGTTGGTTTTGGTTCTTTTGTTATTCTATAGTTCATCATATGCTTAAAAATCCCATGGAGTAATCTCAGGTGAGACAGTAAAGCATGAAGCCAAACATAAAGTTCAGATGAACAGTTATTGTTGTATCTATACATTTCTGTGATACCCTTTGACCCCTCAACTATTATAAAAATGTTGTTTCCTGATTCTTTACTATGAATTGATAATGTTTTCTTTCCTCTCCTCTCTCTTTCACATAGCATATAATTTGAAAATATCCTTTTATTCATACACTATAAGGCAGTTAGTGGATTTATTGTTTCTATACTTCTTAAGAATTTTTCATATGCTTTCATAGTTTTCATTTTCTGTATTCTATCCAGTGTTTTTCTGTTTTAAAATGTACAATAGGGCTGGGAATTTAGCTCAGCAGCATAAGCACCTGCCTTGCAAGCACGTGGTGGTGAGTTTGATCCCTGGTATCAAAAAAAAAAAAAAAAAGTAAAAAAAAAAATTAAAGGCATTTCTTTTAAAAAAATTGTACAATATCTGTATTGTCAGATTGTATAGATATATATTTTACTGTTTTCTTTAGTACTGTCAGTTAGTCTTAGTCCTACAAATAAACATTTTAAATCACCACTGCCAATCCTTATAATGATGCTTCATTTCACGACTTTCTCCATTAGATTCCTCAGGGAGTATTTGTTGAAATAATATTTCTTAAGCTCCTTGTTTATAATACCTTTTTGTCACTTTACACTTGAATTTTGGCCAAATGTAAGATCCTTGCGTCACATTTGCTTTCTCACATTATCTTAAATATTTATTACTAGACTGTACCATGGCATAAAGCATTACTGTCAGTGTTGAGTGGCAGTCCTACTTTCTTCCACTCAAAACTGATAATCTTCAACTGGCCAGGGAATGAAACCCCTGAAAACATGAGCCAAAGCAAACGTTTCCTCCTTTAAGTTGAACATTCATAGCTGCTTTATTTCTAATGTGTCCAAGCTGGGCATAGCCACACATCACCAGCAGGTGAGTAGATAAAGTGGATTTTTTTTGGTTTGTTTTTGTTTTTTGGTGCTGGGGGTCAAACTCATGTCCTCACACTTGCCAGGCAGGCACTTGTGCTGCTGAGCTAAACCCCCAGCCAATAAAATGGATTTTAATACACACACAAGTTATTTGGCAATAAAAATGGAATGAAGTGCTCTGTACAAAACAAAAACAAAAAAACCCCAATATTTTTTCTTAAATGTTTATGTCCAAATAATTATTTTTTTGTTTGTTTTGTTCTTGCAGTACTGGTTATTGAATCCAGGGTCTGTGCACTGAGCTATATTACCGATCCTTAAAATTTATTTATTTATTTATTTAATTTTGAGATAGATTCCGCTAAAACACTAAATTACCCAAACTGGGTTTGAACTTTTATTACTCCTACCTCAGCCTCCCAAAGGGCAGGGATTAGAGGTGTGTGTGGTACTGTTCCCAAATAATTACTCTTTTTAACGTCCAAGAATTTTGCTGAACTATTTGCCATTCTGGGTCAACTTTTTCTAGATGTTGCTTACAGTTATACAATTAGTACAGTTTTGCAACTAGATACATGTCTTTCTACTTTAGAAAAGTATTCATTCTGTTTTATTGCTTTGATTTTATTCCTTAGAGATTTCATATTTATGTATGTTGGATCTTCCTTGCCTGTCATTTGTACTGACTGCTTTATCTGATTTTATAAGTTTTTCTCCTTCTCATCAATTATTTCTTTAAAGTGTGTTTTTGCTTGTTTATTCCTTATAATTTTCTCTTCACTGTTGAAATGAAAATTTTCTTTATTCTTTAAGCCTTGAGTTCAATTTTCTGTATCTTTAAATGTTTCTTATCTTCTGTCACACATTTCAAAGGTTTTACATTCTGATACATATTTCTATACATGTGTCATTTAATTCATTTTGCTTGATTCAAGAAAGTATATGAGTATTCGTATCAAGTTTGTGAGCATGTTTTCCTCATATACTTTAGTGATATGTAGCTTCTTTTTTGCTAGGTGACATAATATTTGAGTGCAATTTGTTACTCATGTTAAAAAGAAATGAATCTTCCTTTACTTCTATGAGGAAGAATCAATCTGGAGAGATTTTTGGATAGCATGTTTGTAGAGTTCCTTTCTTTTCACATTGTTCCACAAAATGACTTTTAAAACATGGTCCCCTTATTTGGATTTGTCTCATTTGCTCCCAGTTTTCATTAAGATTAAGTTTTCCTTTCCCCAGTTGCTTTTGTCTTGTTTTGTTTGGATTCTGCTTTCAGTAATACCTCAGCGTGGGCTCTGTCCTGGAAGGGAACTTTGACTTGTTTCTAGAGAGCACTTGGCTTTTACATCATCAGACTTTATGGTTATTCGCATATATTTGCCTATAAATTGGAGCTTGTAAAGCTTTTTTTCAGTTGTGACTACTTTTCTTCGACAGACCTGTTGATAATTCTATAATCATCTGATATTGATTCTGGGATTATCCTTTTCTTTTGGTCTCTTCCTAATCATTGCCCATAGAATGCAGGTTTTGTAGCTATCAGTGTTCCTCTTTACTATTTTGTGGCAATGCTTTTCACCTAGTTTTCTTATAAATCCTTGAAGTTTGGGTTTTACTATTTTATTTTCTTTGATGTCTTTTTTTTTTAAGCTTGGGTTTTACTATTTTATTTTCTTTGATGTCTTTTTGAGACAAGATTTTACTATGCAGTGCAGACTGGCCTTGAACTCATTTTGTAGCCTAGGTTGGCCTTGAACTCATAGAAATCTCTTGCTTCAACCTTCCAAGTGCTGGGCTTACAGGTGTACACTACCACACCTTTCTTCTTTGGTATCTTTATGAGGGTTTATAGGAGATTAAAAAATTATTTCATCAATTTTTTTTGTCTTTCCAGAAAATTAGAGATTTGAATTTTTCTTTTATATTTTATTTATCTAGGGAGATAGATTTTTTTTGATATTTCTGTTTAACTTACGCTTAGAAACACTGTCACATTGTTAGATAGCAGGTACTTTGTTTACATGATGAAGTACGTTTCAAAACAGGAACTTTCTGCTGGGCAGGTGTGATAGTGCTTACATAATAATCCTAGCACCCTGGGAGACTAAGACAGGAGAATTGTAAGTTTTAGCCTGGGAAAATTAGTGACTTAGCAAGACTTTGTCCTAACATTTAAAAAGGCTGGGATGTAGTTTAGTGAGAAAGCCCAGTGTTTAATCCTCAGTATGAGGTAGAGAGAAAGAGAGGGACAGGGAGAGGGAGATAGAGAAATAGTGAGACTGACTTTTGCCTGACCCTCCCTGCAGAAGAGTAATATGTGTATGTGGTCACTTTGTGAAAGTTTAGACCACATCTCATGTTATTTTTTAGTGCAAATGAGGAGATATAGTGTCAAGGTGGAATACGTATTTATGATAGAGTGATGTACCAGTTTCCTGAAAGCAGAAGCTTAAACCCAGCATATCACATAAAAAGAGTGTTGTTAGGAAATGATTTTTAAATGGCAAGAGATGGCTTAAGTTTTCTTTTTTCTTTGGTTCTTAAGACATGTGATTTGTTTCTGGTGAAATAAAGATAAGTTTTTAGTTGTAAGAAATTACCTTTAAGTGATAGGCTCATGATGCTATTATCTGCAGTGCCAGTGGACAGTGGGAAGAGTCCTTTCTGCATAGCACCCTGTCTGAACTGCCATCATTAGATTCTTTGCCCTCATGAAGCTGGTTCGAATGGCTCACAGACTTTGTTTGAATACACCTAAAATTGGGAGCTGGGTTTGGTGGTATGCTGCAACCTGCATGGCCAGTGGGGTTCCAAGAGGGGGTGATGACAGATTAAGAAACAAGACACAGAAAGAAAACCCTGGACTGAGAAGGACCTGACCTCTCTGATGGAGAGGCAGCAACAATGTCCCAGCTCCAGCATCTTTATATATATGAAATAAAAAAATAAGAAAAAGCACACTATGGGATCCAGAGTGCCAGGTCTCAGCGTTTGCTGAGAACACTGAAAGCAAAACATTCTCAAATCTCTCTGTACTTTAGTTAACAAAGAACACCAAGGCTGGATACTTGTTGATATGCAAGTGAGCTAGAGGTCAATGTGTTTACACAGTCTGCCTCTGGCATTCCATGCCCTTGGGACTGGCTTTGTGCTAGTCTTGGAGTTTGCCCATCCCAGACTCAATTGCAGTTCAACCCATAGTGCTATGCACCTATAATCCCATTACTCTAGGAGGCTGAGACAGAAGGATCATAAATTCAAGCCCAGCCTGGGCAACTGTTTTAGTTACTTTCCGGTAGCAAACAACCAAAACTTCAAGGAGGAGAGGTTTATTCTGGCTCACATTTCAGTCCATAGCCACTGGCTCCAAAACAGGATGGCACATGCCATAGGGGCATATCAGAGGAAAAGCACCTTACCTCATGGCTGTGGGGAAGCAGAGAGTGAAGGGAGGTGCTGGGGAGGCCACACTCCCAGTGATCCACTTCTTTTCACTAGTGCCCAACTCCTAAAAGTACATTTAGCTATAAACTCACCGGTGGACTAATCCTCTCACATATATAGTGCCCCCATGATCCAATCACCTCCACAGAACCCCCTGTCTGTGAGCCCATGAGGCTTTGGGGTGCATCTGGATATGCACCGTAACACTCATTTATTCTGGTATTTTGAATATATTTTCTTATAGCAGCCAAAAGTAAGGCAGAAAGGGAGAAGGCAGAACACAGAATTTAGCAATTCCTTTGGTGTGAGAAGATCAAAAGGAACTAGTAGCAGACTTTGAAGTCAGCAAAGTTGGAGGGAATGTATTCATTCCTATGGCTATCGTAATAAATTACTACAAAATGGTGACTTCAAACAGCAGAAATTCCTTTCTTAGTTCTGGAGATCAGAAGTCCAAAAGCAGTTTCATTGGGCTGGAATCAAGTATCACATGCTGGGCTCCCTCCAAAACTCTAGGGCAGAAGCTGTTCTTTGTCTGTCATTTTCAGGTGGCTGCTAACATTCCTTGAATCCTGGCTGTATCACTTAGACTTCAGGGCCAGCATCTGCAGAAACCCTCTCTGTTCCACCTTCATGTAACTGCCTTCTCTGTGTGTCAAATCTCCCTCTGCTTTGCATTTATAAGAACACTTGTGATGGCATTTAGGGCTCACCTGGATAATCTAGGATGCTCAACTCACTTAAGGGTCTTAAATTATCACACCTGTGAAGGCTCAGCCTCCTCCACACCTGTTGCTATGTGAGGTGATTTCTACAGTCTCCAGGGACTAGGATGTGGATGTTTTTTTCTTTTTTGCAGGGCTGTTTCATAGTCTGCCCAGGGAGCAAGCACCATGTAAGAACATAGAAAACCCATGAAAACACTTCAAGGTGTGGCCAGTGATATTACATGGTCAAGCTTTAGGATTCTGACTGTTGGAGATCTTGTCCAGGTCCCTTGGCCTTAAGCAGAACATTGTGTCAGAGTGGTAAGCCCAGAAGCCAAGTTGCTCAGAGATGGGCCTGAGTGTTGGAGAAGGAAACAATTGTCAGTGTAGTGTTGTCTCTCTTAGGAGCCCCCGAGGATTGTATAAATGAATGTGTCTGTACATGTGTGTGCTCTGCACTTATGTGCTGTTTACACATGTGTGTGCATGTTTACATTAGATTTTTTTTGAGATCCAGTGAATAACACCCTTTCTTTCCAAGTTGAGAATCAGTTCAGACCAGGAGAGGAGTCAAATAGATGGAAAGCAAAAGGTCAGCTTTATTACTGATAAACCCAGATTGAGAATAAGGTTTCGGAAACAGCCTGAGGGATATTTTTACCTTTGGTGCATCAGCTGAACTGAGTTAGTGATTTGGTTCTGGTTTGTCCTGGGACACAGGATCTGCTCTGTCAGCTTAAGAATGAAAGGAGCTCTGTCCAGGGGCGATTTTCTGCACTAAGTCAGCCTCTTGCGGAGAGGTGAGGTGGGGCCTTACTCCACCTGTGCTAGAAATTAATGGTTTGTTTCAGTTGCTCCCTGTTGTCCCTGAAGTCTGTCTCTGGGGGAGTTGTGATTACCTGCCTCGGGTCTTGCTGCCCCTTGTATGCACTACCAGCCTGATGTCTCCCCTTCAGTCGTCAGAATGTCTTCCCTCTGTCACCCCTACCAACCATGCTGTGAGCTCCTCAAGAGCAGGAACCTGGTTTTTTTTGTTGTTGTTGTTTCATGTTTCTAGCACCTGGCCCCTGCCTGCCTGGAGCAGGAGATGGGCAGTCAGGGCTTGTAAATAAATTAATGAGTACAACGCTTATCAGAGTTGTTATTTAGGGCTCTGTCTTTATTTTAGTTGCATATTTGGGTTTCATAGGTATTTGCATTTTGCTAGTGTCAGTCTTTACGCTGGTGGGAACTGCCACAAGTTATTGTGTGGGTCTAATTGGCTAGCTTTGAGAACAACAGTGTAAAGACAGCCAGGGTCATGAAATTTTTAACTGTGCTGAAGTGAAGTCAGATGGAAGAGCTGGGTTTTCTCAGCATTTGCTCAAGCCTCTGGAGAATTCAGTGGTGTTTTCTATGATGAAATAAATCCATCCTTCCAACTGATTATGGACTTTTCTCTTAGAAATTGATGATGTAACTTAAGTTTGATAATCAGTGGTTGCCTGGTGTATGTGAAAGCAGAGGGGTAGGGCAAACTACTTTAGTGCTCTCCATGCAGTGCTTTGGGGAAACCATACTTTGGGGGATGCCTTTATTTACTTGGACTTCATTTGAAATAAATGTGTACGTGCAGTAATTTTATGGTACATGTGGCTTTGAAATTTAGGAAGTTATAATATTTGCCCACAAAACACAAACTGTTGGTTTTTCTAACAGTATAGCTCCCTGGGGGCTTGTTTTTACATACCAGGAAAGATGACCTGCAAATGTTTCTCCCTCCTCTCTTGGCATTCTTTCCTTCTTCACAGAGACCACAGCTATGGAGTTCCTCTCCCTGGAAGTTTCTGGTCCCCTGAATTCTTTTGAATTGGCAGCATACCTTTCAGGAGAGGGCAGATCAAAACTTGCAGCACTAATCATTTAGAGGATGAGCTGGATAAATTGTGGCTCTCTAGACCAATATTTGATATATCTATTTAATAGAAATGAAGTATAGTGCTAATCACGAAGGGGAGCCACATGTACAATTTAAAAAATTTCTAAGCATCACATTAAACAAAAAGAAACAGGTATAATTGTTATTGTAAAAAAGAGGAAATAGGAAGCACTATAAAAGATATAGCTGCGTGTATGTTTAGGTGTGTGGGATTGATGACCATATTTCTAGGTTCTTGTTGGGTTGTTGAACAGATCTGTTTGCACTCTCACTGCTTGAGTGTCCACTTTGTGTGCTTTAATTTTGTAAGTTGAACTATTTCTAAAAGAACAATATGTAATTTATCAATTAGTGATTTCTTACTGTTTATCTTCTTTTCTTGAAATTCTGTAATATTTCTATCCTTTTTCTGTTTTTTCTCTTTAAATAAAAAAGAAACAGGTGCAATTAATTGTATTATTATTTACCTCAGTATATAAAAATATTGTATCAATATTTGTTAATACAAGAATTTTTGAGATATTTTTCATGCAAAATCTTTGAAATTCAGGATATGATTTGCTGTTATAACGTATTTCAGTTTGAACTGGCTGCATTTCATGTTGTGGGTAATTATGTGGCTAATGCTGTCACCTTGGGCAGCATAGATTTAGAGAGAGTATGTGTGCTTGTGTTCTGAAAGAATGATATTCTTTTGTGTGGTATTAGTTTTGAATAGGATTAATACTTTGATGGAAAGTGAAGATCAGTTTTGCTCATTGTCGCTAACATCTGTTGCTTCCCTGGAACTAAGAAGAGGTTCTATGCAGCCTTTAGTGAAGAAACAGTTACAGCTGAGAGATTTGGATGCTGTGAGAACTAAAATGATTTCTTCTCCAAACTCCAAGTGATTTATAACCTCATTATTCTTGCCTGTTTATAATATTTTGAAGATTAATACACTTACAATGTAGGGCTGAATCTAGTAATTTGTTTAGGAAATTGATAAGGAATAGTTTTTAATTTCTCATTTTTCATTCATTGATGGCTGACTTCTCACATGTATTCTGTACACATACTGTGGTGACATTCTAATATTTTGTTTTGTTCCCTGACTTCCAGTGTGTGTTTGAGAATCCACTCTATCTTGGTGGGAGGGGACATTGGGCTCTGGGAGGCTAGAAGAAACATTTTCTCAGGATTCTTACAGCAGGGCTGAGGACCTAACTGGAGGAAAGCAGTTAGAAATTCTAGGGTGGGACATTCAGTCTGACTGGAGCACATTTTGAGGGTTCCCTGTAGCATAGGAGATGGTGGTGGCATCTGGTTCAAGGTGGCAGAGTTGGCAGCTCAGCCTGCAGTCAGGTAGCTCGGTGTTTAACAGCCAGGTGTAGTACTCTAACTAGAGAGATCCAGTCACAGCCTCATCTCTTCTTGGCATTCAACCTCTCCTTTTTTGCCAGCTTCTGGAGCTCATTTTGCTGGTCTTCCAGTTAGTTCTCTGAACTTGGGAACTCCTTCTGTGTAGATTTCTCATCTGTTCATCAGGGTGGGTGAGTATTGTTCAAAATGAAGAATTATGTCCTTGAGTTGGGGAATTGTTTTGACAGCTTCTTTGTTTCATCCCCTGGTGCTTTGTATATAGTTAAGTGTTCCATTATTTGGTTGATAAGATTAGCTTTTGCTTTTTACCAGTGATCAACTTTTTATTAAAAACAGTACATAAATGGGATGTTGATCATAGAATATGTGGTTCATAAAGAATTGGTCTCCATTTGCAATAGCTTTATTTGACCATCACCTGGGTCATGCATTTCACAATTGAATACTATTTAAGCATGAATATTACTACCTCTCCTGTATGCACTTTGTCACAGTCATACAGTATCACTTTTGGGGAGGTGTCTAGTATTTAATACTCGTGTGGTGTTGCTGAAATTGTATCTAGAGACCAATATACATTGGTTATACTTTTTTGTTAACTTAGCACACATTTTATGATTTATTTATCAAAATGGTAGATGCTTATGACTTAAGTCAAATAGTGCTAAAGTTGGTAACAAAAATCTGTCCCCTGAGGATCCCTTTTTCTTCTGTCTTGCACAGCTGACCCTATACACAATGCTTCCCTTATTTCCTCTGTGGTTTTCTGCATACTTTGCGTTCCTTTTAGAATAGTATTGTAGTGATTGCATGAAGTGTTGAGGAAAGCAGGTGGGAGAGTGGGGCTGAAGTGGGGGATTTTACAGTGATTTTTCTGGAAAATTCCCTACTTTCTAACCCAAATAGGTATAACATAATGTTAAATTATGACTTATAACTCATAAATATTTCATTTACACAACTTTATATTTTTAGCATTCTGAATTCCTGCTCATAGCTAAGAGAGAAATCCCAGATGCTCAAGATACAGAGTGATTGGGTTGTTGGTCTGTTGTTTCCTGCCAACTCACTGCTTTTTTCTTGGATTAGGATTAATGTGTTACTGGGGATTGAGCTCAGCAGCACAGCACCTACTTGGCAAGCATGAGGTCCCGAGTTTGATACCCGGTACAAAACCCCCAACAAAAACCAAAGAATTAATGTGTTATTCAGGATATTTTGAGGACTTCTACAGAGGAGGAGAGTCCTTAGTGGTATATTTATTGTGGAAACAGGGCAATTAATGGGAGTTTGAAGAGTTATTTTTGGGGTTAAACATCTTTAAGATGTGATGAATTAACTTCAGGAGGTGATTCAGCCAGGATTTTTATAGGCAAATACTACTGACACCAGAGAGGACACAAGTTCTTCCAATCACTTTGTCAACTCAGCACCCCAAGGAAGGTTTGGAAAAGCAGCTTTTGTTATATTTTAGTTATGACATCAGTCAGCAAGGACATAAAGGTCAAGAGGTAGAAACAGAGTGAATGGACATTTTTGAATGCTGTGGGCTTTTCCCCCCTTCCTTTTTTCAGTGCTGGGGATGGAACTTGGGCTCTTGAGCGTGCCAGGCAAATGCTGTACCACTGAGCTACATTTCCAGTTCTATATTATTTCCTCTTGTTTGGTGTCTCTGGAGTCCAGCATTACCAGCTAGTTCTTCCCCAAGGGTGCTGCATGCTCATAGCTTTGTCTCAGAAGAAAATGCTTTTCCCACTGTCCTTGGCATAATGGTCCTACCTGAGCTTTGCTCATGCTCATAAAATTAATTACTCTCCTCTAGCACCACTGTTTATGGTTATAGTTGGGGCACTTTTCTTTTTGCCTTATGGGTGGTTAGTTAGGTGTGTCTAACTCACATTGAAGAAAGATTTTGATAGTATGGTTCATACTTGATAAATCTTTTAAATTACTAATTGGTAGGAGCTGCTCAGTTCAATGTCCATCAAGAGAACCAATGGATGATTGGGGAGGGGAGGGAATATGTGTCATAAGACAGAGACCAAGTGCTTTCTTGTTTCTCTGTAATCTTGGAGTTTTTTGTTTTTTTAAGACAGGGTCTTGCTACGTAGCCCAAACTGTCCTTAAACTCATGAGAATCCTCCTGCCTTAGTCTCCCCAGTGCTGGGATTCCAGAAGTGCCACACCCGGCAGAAATTACTTTTTATAGGTCTTGCTTTTTCTCATCTGTAAAGCTAGGTAATAGTGCTTATAATGTGGTGAGTGTGAAATCAATACATGCACTGCTTAAGACATTATGGCACAAATAATTGACAATGAGTATCATTAGACATTGTTAATAAATTGACATTTTATCATTGATTTTTTTCTTTAATTCTTGTTTTTATACTGACACTCTGCCCTTTGGAGATCCACTAGAAGTTGAGGGCATATTGTATCTGTAACTGACAGTGTTAACACAGTGTTTCTGCTATGTTTCCTCTTGTTGACGACCTTGTCTTGACATGTCAAGTTTAGCGAGTTGTTGAGATGGTACTCTAGTGCCTTTGCCATCCTTTTGCCTGTTGTCAGCCATGTTTGTTTTCATAGCAAAATCTGATAAACCTCCTCTATGTTCCTCTTTCTTTCTTTGTACAAACACCTGCCATCAAGTTAGGGTCTGTGCCAGAAACACAGGGATTAGTAAAATAAGCAGTGCATTTAGCGTGCCCAGAAATCAGCTTTACTTATCACACATTCAATCAGTGCACCTGCAGAATCTTTAACAAGAAAAATTTGGGCTCTAGTGTCAAGTTGTAATGCCACACATGTTGCTTAATGCTGAGTTCTGAAAAGTTGTTCTGGTTGTTTATGGCTTAAGGGATGTTTGGTTTTAAAGAAAGAAACTGAGTACAGTGGAAAGAGTATGGAACTATAAGTCAGAAGTTCCAGCTTTGGGATTTTGAAGTCACTTCAGTTTCTTTTTCTTTTTTTAAAAATTAATTTTATTGGTATATGTTAGATATGCACAATGATAGTATTCATCATAGAGAATTTATGTCTTTATTCTTTTTTCCCCAATCCCCTCCCTTCAACCTCTCTTTGCCTTCTCTTTTACAAAACCTTTGTTTCCATTTTTCCTTCTATTCTCTTTTTTTTCTTTTCTCTTTCTTCCTTTTCACCACTGACTAGCCTAGGTCTGCTTCCAATTTGAACATTTTCTTCCTACTTCTCAATATCTGTTATATATTTTGGTCCTTATTTACTCTTTTGGTTTCTCATACCATGGAAACAATGTGGTATTTAAGCATGTGTATCCAATTCATTTCACTTAAGAGTATGGTCTCAAGGTATATCCATTTACCTAAAAATATCTCAAGCCTATCCTTCTTTATGGCAGAGCAGTACTCCACATCTTCTTTATTCATTTATCCACTAATGGGTATTTGGGATGTTTCCAAGAGTTAGCAATTACAAACTGTGCCACTATAAACATGGGCGTGCATATATCACTGTAGTATAAAGCTTTTAATTATTTCAGGAAGATACCCAGAAGAGGAACAGCTGGGTTGAATGGGACCTCTAATCCTAATTTTTTGAGAAATATCTATGCTGATTTCCACAGTGGCTGCACCAGTCTACACTACCACCAACAGTGGAGAACTGTTCCTTTTCCCCCACAGCCTCACCAGCATGTGTTATTGGTTGATTTCATGAAAGCCATTCTTTCTGGAGTAAGATGTTTTAATTTGCATCTCTCGAATGACTAGTGATGTTGTACATTTTTTCACATCTTTATTTGCTGTTTCTCCTTCACTTGATAAATGTCTATTCATTTCAAATGCCCATTTTTAGACTGGGCCTTTAAATTTGGGGGAGTCTGATGATTTGGAGTTCTTTATATATTCTAGATATTAGTCTTTTGTCTGAGTAACAGCTGGCAAAATTATTTTTTACTCTGAGTTATCTTTTCACTTTGCTGGTGATTACTTTGCTGTGCAACAGACTTTTATTAAGTTGAGATCCCAGTTGTTGATTCTTTGTAACATTTCCTGTGTGACTGGGGTTTTGTTCATAAATTTTGGCCTGCACTTGTGCCTGGATTTCTTTCAGCAGATTTAATGTTTCTGTCTTAACATTTATTTATTTATTTTTGGTGCCAGGGATCAAACTCAGGACCTTGCGCTTGCCAGGCAGGTGCTGTGCCACTGAGCTATATCCCCAGCCCTGTTTTAACATTTAGATTTTTGATTCATTTTTATATTAGTTTAGTGCATGATGAAAGATATGGGTCTAATTTTAATCTTCAGTTTGTGGAGAGTAATTTTTTGGTACCATTTATTAAACAGGCTTTTTTTCCCAGTGAAAGTGGCTGAGTTTGTCTGGAGTTGTTTCTGCATCTTCTAATCTGTTCCATTGATCCTCAGGTCTGTTTTGTTTTGTTTAGTTTTGTTTTTGGCAGTACCATGCTGTTTTTAAAAGAATTGTCTAAGCTTTATAATATAATTTCAAGTCAGGGTTTGTGCTGCCTCCTGCCTTGCCTTGGTTGTCAACAGTTGTTTTTGCTATTCTAGGTCTCTTCTAGTCCCAAATGAATTTTAGGATAGTTTCTCTAATTTTGTGGGATATGCTATTGGTATTTTGATTGGGATTGCATTAAATCTGTATAATAATTGTGGAAGTATGGCCATTTTCATTATATTGGTTCTTCCTACCCAAGAACAAGAGATATCTTCCTATTTTCTGATATGCTCTTTGATCTCATTTTTCAGAGTACTGAATTTTCAGTATACAAATCCTTTAATTTCTTTGTTAGATTGATTCCTCAGTATTTCATTTTTTGATGCTATTGTGAATGTTGTTGTTTCCCTAATTTCTCTCAGTGAGTCATTATTTGTGTACAGAAATGCTATTGATTTCTGAGTGTTGACTTTGTATCCAGCTATACTACTGAATTCAGTTATTAAATTTAGAAGTGTTTTGATGGAGTTTTGGGGGTCTTGTATCATGTCATCTGCAAATAATAATTAACTTCTTTCTTATCCTTATTCTTTTTATTTTTTTCTCTTCTAATTGCACTGGCTGATGTTATCAGAACATGGAGTATGAGTAGTGGTAATGGGCATCCTTATCTTGTTCCTGATTTTAAGTAAAAGATTTCCTGTTTTTGACAATTTAGTATGATGGTAGCTGTTGGTTTGTCATAGATATTTTTTTTATCAGATTGAGATAAAGACCATGTATTTCAATTTTCTGTAAGGTTTTAATCATGCATGGTTGTTGGATTTTGTCAGATGCTTTTCCTGCATCTATTGAGATAATTATGTGGTTTCATCCTTGATTATTTTAATATGATATATTACATTTATTGATTTGAATATGTTGCACCATCTCTGCATTCTTGAGATATATTCTACTTGGTTATGGTGTATAATCTTTTTGAGGATCTGCTGCATTCTGTTTGCCAGTATAGTACTGAGGATTTTTGCATCTATGTTCATTAGGGAAATTGGCCTATAGTAGTCTTTTCTTTGGTTAATTGTTCTCTGGTTTTGGTGTCATGGTAATGCTTGCTTCCAGCAATGCACTTGGGAATATTGCTTCCCTTTCAATTTCATTATAGTTTGAGGAGCAACATATTAGATCATCGCTAAATTTCCTGTAGAATTTAGCAGTGAATTCATCAGGGCCTGGCTTTTCTTTGTTGGTAGGCTTTTAATTACATCTTCAATTTTGTTGGCTAGTTATTTAGAATTTTGATATCTTTTTGATTCAGCTTTGGCAATTCATATGTATATAGGGATCTATCCTCTGTGTTTTTCATTATTAGAACACAGGATCTTGAAGTAAGTATTGCTGATCTGGATTTCTTCAAGATCTCCTGTGATTTCACCCTTTTCTTTCCTTTTTTTTCATGAAGTTGGCCATAGGTTTGTCAATTGTATTTAATCTTTCAAAGAATCAACTCTTTTGATTCATTGATTCTTTGATTGTTTCCTTAGTCTCAATTGCATTCATTTCTGCTCTGATCTTTATAATTTCCTCCTTTTGTATGAGTTTTGGGTTTAACTTGCTTTTTTTTCCTACAAGCTTCAGGTTCAACATTTAGTTGAGATTGCTCTGTTTTTCTCATGTGGGAACATCCCATACTTTCCAGTATGTTGTATTGGTGTTTGTCATTTAATTGTAGAAACTGTCTAATTTCTTCTTTAATTTCATCTATGATCCATTGGTTCAATAGGATGTTATTTAATTTGCATGTGTTTATGATGTTTTTGTGGATTCTTTTGCCATTGATTTTTTAATTTCATTGTACTATGGTCTGATAGTAGTCATGGAACAATTTCAGGTTCTTTGCATTTACTTAAGCATGTTCTATGAGCTAGGGTGTGGTCTCTTAGAGAGCGTCCTGTGTGCAAATGAGAAGAATGTATATTCTGATGTAGTCTGTAGATATCTAATTATTCAATTTCTTCAAAAGTTTGGTTCAGTTCTGATATATCTTTGTTAATCTTCTGTCTAGTTGGTCTATTTGTGACAATGGGGTATTGAGATCTCCCATTACAGTTATGTTAGTGCTTATATGATTTTTCATGTCTGTTAGTATTTGTTTTATATAGTTGGGTGCACTGGTATTTGGTGCATAGATATTTGTGATTACTATCTCTTTCTGGATTGTTCCGTTAACAAACATGTAGTGACCATCTTTGTCTTTTGTGATCAGTCTTGGTTTGACATCTATTTTGTCTGCAAATAGAGTAGTTATCTTTACTTTTTTCCAGTTTCCTTTTGTGTGGAGTATTGTTTTCTATTCTTTGACTTTCAATCTGTGAGTTTCTTTTTGAGTTAAATGTATTTCTTGGGTGCAATGTATTGTTGGATCTTGTTTCTTGATCCAGTGTGCTAACTGGTTTCTTTTGATTGATGAATCAAGACTGTTTACATGCATGGTTATGACTGATATGTATTGACTAATCTCTTCATGTTATTTTCCTGTTGTTGGTTGTCTTTCTTTCCATTCTTTTTTTTATTTTTTATTTTTTTTTACTTTGTTTGCCTTGTTGATTCATTCTGTTGGGGTTCTTGGAGTTAAGAGTTATCATCTCTTTCTAGAATGCCCTTCAGAACATTTTGGAGTGCTGGTTTGTTGGCCATGAATTTCTTCAAATGTCTTTTGTCATGGAACTATCATACTTCTCCATAAAATTTTAAAGCTAATTTTGTGGGGTACATCAACCTGAGTTGGCAGTTGTTTTCTTTTAGGGTTTCAAATCTTAACTCTAAGCCTTCCTGGACTTGAAGATTTGTGTTGAGAGGTCTGCTATGATTCTGATGATCCTCCCTTTATAGGTGATTTGTTTCTTTTCTCTAACAGCTTTTAATTTTCTGTTCTTGTGTTGAATTACTGGAATGCTGATCATATGCCTTGGTGTAGATTTTTTTTTTTTGAATCATGACTAGTTGGGGATCTATATATATCACTTATCTGTATTTCAAATTCTTTTTCCCGATTGGTAAATTTTCCACTGTTACTTCTGTGAATAGGTTTTCTATGTCATTTGTACCATCTCCTGGTTTTTGTTGTTGTTGTTGTTGATATTGATCAATTTTGTATTATTCTTTGCATCATCTAGTGGCTGCTTGAGTGATTTCTCATGATCTTTTGCAATTTTTTTTTTGTGTGTTTTTGAGACAGGATCTTGCTGTGCAGTTTAGGCTGGCCTTAGGCTCACTTTGTAGCCCAGATTGGTCTCTAACTTGCAATGATCCTCCTGCCCCAGCCTCCCAAGTGCTAGGATTACAGGAGTGTGCCACCTCTGTTGCAATTTTAAAGAAATCATTCTTTTCATGATTTCTAACTGCATTCCTGTCTTCTAGATCTGTTTTTTCCCCCTCAAATTGGTTGATTCTGCTGCATATACTTTCAATAGAGTTTTTAATCTCCTGGATATTTGATTGAATCTGCTTCATGGATTTCATTTCTGTCCTATGTTGGGCATTTGTTTCCATCATTTTCTTAAGCTTCTCTATTTTTTTTATCTGTATCTATGCTAGATTCACTAATAATTGTTTCTCTGTAGTTATCTGAGGAATTATACCTGATTTGCTTCTAGAGCCTTATTCATCTGTTTTGTTTCTTCCACTGTTAGCACCTGAGAGAGTCCAGGTTGGTAGCTTTCATATTGTTCCACCTCATTGCTCCCTGGGCTTGCCTTTGGCCAGCTGGCAGTCTGGGGTTGCATCCTGTTTCCATGTCACCTATTTTCCAATTTTTTTGTTTTGTTTAATTTCTGCATTGATTCTTGTAAATTGTTTATGGTAGGTAGTTTTATGGCTAGTCTCAAGAACCCTTAGGAAATTACTGCTTCTCTGAGATATTTTCCAGGTGTAGCTGGATTGGGTTATAAGTCTCTTAAATTTATTGGGAATGAGAATTTGCTGCTTATTTGGCCTAGTGCCTGATTCCTGGCTCTGTAGCATTGTTCATGACCCTCATGCAATCTCAGTCTTGATATACAAGGAAGAACAACTGATTAGAACAACTATGTCATGTTGTCTGAAATAGTACAATGAGTAATAACAGCAGTATCATGTATAGCCTGCAAAATGACAAAATGTGGTAGCTATTAATTTGTTACCTTTAATCATATGACCAAGATTTGTAGTTATGTAAGCAAAATCTAAAGCAATCCAGAAAACTGTATGCAGTATGTATCCTGTCGATATGGCAATTTTACCCTCAGAAGAAAATTGTAAAGTGGTTAAGGGAAAAAAATAGAGAAATAGAAGAAGGCAAAGAGATTAGAAACAAGATTGAAGATTGAAGAACAGAGGAAGATTGTACAAGCTTTGGGAAACTGGTTAAGTGATAGGAGAGAAGGAAGGAAGATATGGAAACAGGAACAGAACAAAACAGCAATAACAGGAAAACTACAAACAAGAAAAAAGAAAAAGCAAAGTAAAGCAAAGAAAAAAGTTTGTTTCGAGGCACGTCTGTGCTGTCACTTGTATACACAGAGGGCAGACAGAGCTGAGATATGTGTTAATTGATCCCAGCAAGCCAGCAGTAGAATTATGGTGGGGTGGTAGATAGTCCCAGCAAGTCTGTGCTTTCAGTTTCCCTGAAGTTCAGGCTGGTTCTGCATTCTGCTGGAACCTGATTTGTTCAGTCTGCAACCTTGGCTATGCCTCCTTGAACTCGGCTCCCTGCACTTGGGTTTCTTCTACATAGGCACCTCATCCTGACACTGGGAGCTGCTAGATGGAGGCAACCCATAGCTACTCTAAATCCTGAGTTCAGTTGGTCACTTTACAAAATGGCAAATAACCAGTTGCCCTCTCCTGGGGAACCTGAACTGGACTTGAATGGGCTCACTCACCAGCCACTGTGGGCCAAAGTGTCCACTATGCCATTCCAACTAGTGCATTTCTCTGTGGAGGCCTCTGGGATCACCTACAGTCACTGTGCCTTTCAGGTTTGAGCCACACTCCTGCACTGCAAGCTGGGGCTCAGGGAGAAAGTGCTGCTTGGCATGTCTTTCTTCTACTTTGAAGGCCCTCTCTTTGCAGTCTCCATAGGCTCTGATTCTCACTTCTGATTGTTACTTACTCCTGAGGTCCCACTTCCTTCCTCATTCTCTTCCTCCCATTTGTATATTCCAGCATCTGGACTCAATCTTGGAGAGGTTGTTTCTCTGATGCTCACTACTCTGCCATCTTCCTAGAACTGTTCCTCTGTTTGGTTCACTGTTATCTTTTATATTAGGTATATCTTGTGAAGGGAAATTTGGGAATGTATATATGACTCAGTCCAAAGTAATCACTATATTATGACCCTGAAGACTTCAGTAGTAGCTGCCCCAGGGAAACAGAAAAAGAGGCTAATCTACAATAATGAAAATCTCTGGATGAATCTTACAGAAGTTCTTGACTCAGACTTTTCCATCTCTCATCTCCACAGCTATGCCCAATTCCACTTTACTTTCTTGAGGCTTTGTTTACATACTCTTTTTAAAAAATATTTTTTGAACATTTTTAATGTTTTTTTGTTACTCTTTTTTTTGGGGGGGGGACTTGGGGTCAAACCCATGACCTTGCACTTACCAGGCAGGTATTTATGCTGTTGAGCTAAATCCCCGCCCTGTTACTATGATTTTTTAGATAATTTTATTCATTTTGGAGAATTGTTACTCTTCATCCCCCTCTCCCACCCCTTTCTTATCTCCAAAAAGTCTATCTCCCTGTTCCCTACTATCTCTCTTTTATTTGCTCTTTATTTGTACTTTGGGTTTCTCATAAGAGATCTTTTTTTTTTAAAGATAAGTTTAGGTACCCAGAAAAATTAAGTTGAAGGTATAGAGTTCCTATGTACTTTCTGCCCTCACAAACTGCTCATATGACTATCTTCCATGAGTGTGACACGTTTGTGACAATTGGAAAGCCTACGTTGAAACAAGAGTGTCACTTAGATTCTACAATTTACCTTAGAGTTTATTCTTGTGAAATATTCATCACTGTAGTATCATACAGAGTAATTTCACTGCCCTAAAAATCCTTTGTATTTCTCTTTTTATCCCTTCCTTCCTCTAAAGCGTTATAACCTGTAGTGTTTTTGTTGATAACTGTCTTTTCTGGAACGTCATTTAGCTGGAGACATACAATGTATAACTTTCAGATTGGCTTCATTCATTTTGTAGCATGCATTTAAATTTCCTCTATGACTTTTCATGGCTTGCTAACTCATTTTTTTTTTTTAGCACTGAAACATATTCTGTTGTCTGGGTGTATCACTGTTTATCCATTCTCCTTCTGGAGGATGTCTTGGTTACTTCTAGATTTTGGTAATTATCAATACAGCTGCAAAAAGATCCTTGTACAGGTTTTTGTGTGAATGTAAGTTTTTAACTCTTTGGGTAAATACTAAAGGCATAATTGCTGATGTGGCTGCACTATTTGTATTCGCATCAGCAATGAATAAGAGTTTCTGTTGCTCCTCATCCTTGCTAGCATTTGGGGATGTCATTTCTGAATTTTGGCCATGTAAGTTAGCTCACTTCCTCCCACCCCACACACTTTTTTTTCTTCTAAGTATGATAATGAACTCTGAGGCTCTTAAAACTCTAATTTGTGGTTCTAAGGGCCTACTTTCTTATTCATTTTCCTCTCATTCTCCTTAGTTTAGTGTTGTTGATGCTGCTGCTGTTGTTGCTACTGCTGCTGCTATTAGGTATAAAATGGTTAGCTGACTGAAACATGGCTTTTGACCCCTTAAGATTAGCTGACCATGATCTGGTATTTGTTGTTGGCCTCTCCCTAAACCGAAAGAGATGTTTTAAGTGTTGTGAAGTGATAAAGGAAAGTGAATAAAATTTTATAGAAAAATATCACTTCAGCCTTTCTCAATCTGGGTTGTTATAGTGGATTAACTAATGGGCACCTTATAACACCCAGCTGAACTGAATCAGCATGGTTCTGGGTGGAGGGCCCACTTGAGGATTGTCCCACAAAGAGAACTGGAGGGGAAGGTGGTAGGCTGTTGATTTTCCTGGAGAAGCTCGTACTTAGCTGTTCTCATCATCAGAGGAGCTCAGGTCTTTGCTGTTGCTGAGGATGGCTGTGGTTCTCTTCAGGGAAGCTCTGGTCCTTACCTTGATCATCACTTGCTGGCTCAGTGCCTATCCCTCAGCCTACTGGCATTGATCCTTCATCCCACTGGCACAGACTTTCTAGCTCCCACCACTGGCCTTTGGGCCTTTCCAGAGCAGATCCTTGATACTTGCATAAGACATTGTTATGGGCTCTAGCTCTCCAGTTGAACTTGTGGTGGATATTGCCATGGACTCTAGGACTTCAGCTGGACTCCTGAAGGGCATTGCTGTGGGATCCAAGCTCTCAGCCTAGGTTCTTTGCATCTCTAGTGTGTGGATACATTTCTTTTGCATTTGACTCTGAGTAAATATTATAATCATATAGATTATGTATCCTGTATCAAATCTATTCCCTTGTAGACCCTGATGACAATGGTTGTGTAAGAGAATTTAGCTAACAGACTGTTGTGTATAGCAAAAGAATTTCTGTCCCATATGTTGAGATTGGTAGAAGCTATGAACCATGCTTGGGAGAATTGCAGAAACTTACTCAATTTCTGTGTTCTGTGGTTCAGATTAAGAATCCTTATTAAGAAAGATTACAAGGTTCAGTAGCAGCCTTTGGTTTAATTGCATTTGAAGTCTGAATCTTTTTCCTCAGGCATCTCTTAAGTGTTTGATGAAGTAAGATTGTTTTCCATGTGCGATGTGTATCCCCTCTTCACAACCAGTAGTTTTTAATGTTTCTTTTGTAATTGGGTTCTAAATATAAACTTATGAAGATATATGTATTAAGAGATGATTCTTAGTGTGTAAAAATCAAATGGGCAGTGTATGAACATGACACTGTTTTGTTCCTAGAAGGAAAAGGTGCTCCTTGGTTAGCTGTCCATTCACCCACTCCACACACATTAACTAAAGTCTCTGTGTGCTGGAAACCACAGTTTGTCAGGAGGAATGTGAATTCAAAATGTTTATGAATTGAGAATATACTAAGTACAGTGGGTTCCACCCTACTAAGAGAAGGCATGATGCCTGCTGAAACTGAGTACTGAGACTTACAGATGGAGACTTCTACTTTTATTTGCATTGGGCAGAGTAGGTAGTGAGCATTTGTGTGTTGTGGGACAAGGAGGCAAAGTTTTCAAAAGCTTGGTGTCTTTGGGCAATTGCAGATGGTTAGGATAGGCAAGCACACAGAAGTGGGATGCGTGTGGTAGTTGATGCAAGGAACTTGAACTGGAAAGGAGGTTACGGGACAGGAAATGTGAGGCTGGCCTGCTAGGCATGTACCTGAGACCCTGGCCACTACCGAGAAGGATCCTAAAGGAGGTCGAACTAGAGTTTGACATGACTGGATGTTACTGTCAAAGATTGCCATGGCAACCCTATGGAGGACACAGCAGGGTTCCCTGCTAGGTGGCTATATCAGAAATTTGGAGAGTAGGGGGCTTTAATGAGTGTGGATGAAGAAATGACTTAGGAAATGATGTTAAATGTTAAGCACCCTGAGGTGACCCAAGATACATTGGCTGGTTGATCTAAATGATTCTACAGATGGGGGAAGCATACAGTAATTGTTCAGTTTCCATCTAGAGTTATCACATGTACCCTGGTATGCTGTTTTCATTCAAATAGCCCACATAGATTGTAAGGCTAATCTATTGAATACTTAATGTATGTCACTGAGTCTATGTGATAGTGTCTAATCCTCTTACCAATTCCATAAAGACAGTTATTAACTTCCCCAAGACCACACAGTTCACAGGTGATGGAGCTGGGTTTAAACCCTGGCTCTCTGCTTCTAGAGCATGGTCATCCCTTCTTGATATGCATGTGAGATAAGTCCTGACTGCTCAAACCTTCTTGGATTGTGAGATTGACCCCCTTCCTTTGACTTCCTTTGCCTGACATAGAAATGAACTTTCAGAACTGAGAGGAGCTTTGTACTTCAATGTGGTTGACAAAGAGTTTTTGGGAAAGTAACACTGGAGGAGAATTGTAAGTTTTGGTAATTTAGTTAACAAAAAAGTGAAAGATTTGTGCAAGTGGAGTTTAGTTAAATTTGAGCTCTGACTTTAAAGATTAATTTTGTAGATTTCATCACGGTGGACTAAATTCATTCTCTGATTTTAATTTTTAAATTTATTCCTTTTATCTATCCCTTAAGACTGAATATTTAAAATGAAAATCCCATAAAACCACCAATTAATTAGTATTAATAAAACAATTAAATTTTTTCTTAAGGCTTTATTTAAAATTTTTATTCCAAAATATTATGTAGAAACTTTTATTTTGTCATGCAACCATTCACACAGTTAAGAGACTTGCAAAATTTCTGTATTTTGTCTTAGTAACTTTAGTTACCTTTTTTAGCCATCATGCTACCTGGCAGAGCCACTGACTTGAGATTGTCTGTGTTTGTTAGCCTAATGTATGGATTGATTTCTTTGTATTTTTCTTGGGATGAATGTTTAAAGAGCTCCTTAGAGCAAGTTTATTCTGGCAGTCATTAGGTAAAGGAGCTGAAGAAGCTGACTGATGATGAGCTGCTGGGCAGATGGCTTGGAACCGTGTGGAGACTCTAGCACCTTGCAATAATTCACTTGTAGTGGGAGGTGAGGTGATGTGGGAGTTAGAAAATTTGTTTCTAGGTAGGTACCATTTAAATTTTCTAACCCTGTGAAGGAAGTTCTCTGTGTCTCTTTGATAATTGGTAGATGGGGATGATAAGCATTAATTCCTTTCTAAGACAGATGTAAGAATTAACTAAATTGCTATAGGAAGCCCCTGGCAAGGTCCTGAATTGGTCTGCAGTTCCTCCCTTTTGGTGCTTCCTTCCAATTTAGGGCACTTGTCTTTTCCTTCTGTCCCTTGGGTGAAATACTCATAAGTATAAATTTTTACGGGTATGAAAATGATTGAAATGGATAGGGTCTGCACAGTACATACCTGTTACCTGCTTGAAATGCTTATCTTGCTCTAATTGAAGAAGGCCTCTCCTTATATTATGGTGCATGACCTAAAGTGAATAATTTGCCCTAAAGTCAGTGGAACAAAATGAAACTGTACATGTACAGTCATAGACATATGTAGTGACCAGAAGGCTGGTATTCCTCAGGTGCATGCCAAGAAGGCACTTATGGCCGTCAAAACCCACCCAGTAATCAGTCTGTAGGAAAACACTCAGACTACTTCAAAGCTCAGGGGGCATCTAAGGATACCTGCGGACATAACACCACTTGTCTAGCATAAGTGGGCAGCAGAATACAGTTATGTCACCTGTTATGTGACTTAACAGTGGAAAAACACACATGTGCTGGCCATGGCATTATGAATGTAAATATGTGATAACAACCTGTATAAGAATTATACAATAAAGATGCAGGTGGTTCTTGCACTCTGCTCTGCTGCATGCTGCCTGCTATTTTTGCTGATGTGTTGCACACTTGCATTTTTTAACCTGGGAACCTTAAGATCTCCCTTGGGCCCCCTAAGTGGGACAACACAGGTACTGCCCAAGCCCATTACCTTTACTCTTTTGCCAATATCCTTTCCTGAGATCCTGTGGTTTTACCCACTAGCCAGTAGCTGACAGAGCTAATGGCTGGAGTGGGTTCCAGGACTTGCCCTGGCCCAAAAGAAGACATTATCCCTTATGGCTGGGGGCTTGACCTCTGTTAGTGGTTAAATACATTGCTTGTTAACCTCTGCATGTGAATCCATTATTTTTATTTACCTAGATGGATATTGGAAAAGGATTTTTTTTTCAGTTTGGTGGAAGACTGACATCTCAACAGTTGCAGTAGCAGTTGTTTTCAGGTATAGTAGCCTCATTAAAATGAAGCTTATCTACTGGAAGTTAGAACAAAACAGTTCTGTAAAAAAATTTAAGGCAATTAAAAAGTAGTAACTTGAAAGGTTTAATTTATTCAGCAGACATTTATTGATCAACCGATCTGTGCTTGGAAAAATAATAACTTAAGCATAATACAAATGTGCAAGGGCTTGCTGCTGGTTTTGCAGCTGTTTTCACCTGCTTTGGTTACTGTTTTACTGGTTCTGGGATATGAAATGACTCCTAAGGGGACACAGTTTGTTGGCAGCAAAGGTTAGATCTGAAGGCAAGTCTGAAGATTGCACATCTTCTGCTCTGAACTTTGGCCTTGCTCTCACTGGCTGTGTCTAAGAAAAAGTTAAGATACTGTCACTGTCTTTTTCTCATTTTGGTGGGGAAGAGCCATAAGTAAACATAAAGAATTCTCACAATACCATGTTACTCCAAAAAGCCAAAAACCTTTACCTTTTTTTCTCGTTTGGTACTATTTACAACCCACAAAGTCTGAAAAGGCAGCCCAAAAGAGTAACAATTCCTGTGCTAATGTGGGGTTGAGAATGAGGCAGAGTAAGCTGTTTGCTGCTGGTTTAAGAATTTTTGAGCTTCTGCTAACAACTGTCTGGATTTAAGAGTGACACTCTTCCCCAACCTGGTGAGATTCTTGGATGGTAGACCTCTGAGAGTCACTCTGTGGTTCCTTTTGCTACTGAAGGTTTGCTAGTCGACTGGTGAAAATATATTCAGTAACACTTGTAAAGAAGATTTTATTCAGGACCATGGAGATAGGTATGGAAACCATGGTAACAGAGTCCTGCAGTGGGGGAAGAAAGATTGGGTTCAGTTCCAAATACAGCATGGGCAAGTGGGGATTTATAACCAAGGAGCAGGCTGGGGATCAGTGGTTGAAAAGCTAGTAGAGAGGAAATGTCTGAGCTAAGGAGTCTTCTGGCTAATCCCATCTAACAAGATTATTGCTGAAGGCAGGCCTGATGTCAAACGAGGAATGCTGAAGGACAAGGACTCTGATCAGATATACAGGATAACCAGATCTTATGGGTGGGAGTTCTAGCTTAACTAGCACAGTAGGCTCTTTGCTAAACTGGGCATGGCAGACAATTTAGAAGCTTGGTTAACATTTAGCCAAGCAAAGAATTTCTTATCACCAGGGTTGGAACAGATGTGTCAAAAATTATTTTGAATAGCCCAGTGCAGTCCTAGAAAATGGAGGTTCTAGAACTGAAACCACAGAATTAATGAGCAAGGTTCTATATGCTTTCCTGACACCAGAAAGAAACCATGACCAAGAGATGCTGCAGATGGGCAGGGACATGACTGTCCACTGGCTTTCTGACCTTGTAGGTTCCTTCTTCTCTATGTATCCAGTGATAGTTGGGGACCTCTCATCTACTTCATTATGAACTGATAACACAAGGTGTGCTTCATTGAAAAGGTAAAGATTATATTGGTGCTTCATTATAATATTATATTATAAAAGCAATACATCATTTTGAGGATAAAAAGAGAATTCTCCACTCTTCCATTTTAAAAGTTTTTGTTTATCACTACTCTATACCCATTTTTCAGAAACATAGATATGGTCATATATATATATAATTTTTTTTATCAGTACCAGGGATCAAACTCTGGTCATATTATAAATATATTTTTGTTTGGGATAACTTTATTACAAAAAGATCTTTTAGAGACTTAAGCCATTCATTCATCCTCAAGATGAAATTGACTTTTTTCTTTTGCTTGTAACAGTAATATATGGTGTGGTTTTAAAAAATCAAACTATATCAAAAGCCAATAGGTTCTTTTTGATTCAGAAACCCGCTGCCCCCTTTATTTTTGTCTCTCCCATACCTTTTCCTGCATAGATTGCAGGAAGCTTTTTGTCTGTAGCATTTCTTTTAGAGGAGTGAAATTTTGTGCCGAGGGCTGGATATGGCCAGATCAGGTGCTCACACTTCAGAAATGCCTTTAAAAATAGCCCCATCGCCGCAGTCCCTGGGGCTCAGTCTTATCCTGCAGCCTCTATGCACCCCCCCCCTTCCCCTGCGGATCTGGATCATCTTCAAAAGCCTCTTTCTCCATGCAGTCAAAGCCACAATGTCTGAGGGAGGAAGAGAGAAGAGCAGGGTCACTGGAAGCTGGTCTGCTTTGATTCCGATGTGTCACAAGTTATGCTAGTGGAATGTGGACATTTTAATGGTATTGTACATCTCTTGGGCCTAGTTAAAATGCTTTATTTAGAGAAGTGCAAAAGAAAAATAGCCAGCAGAAAGCAGAGCTATGTTTAGACTCTTCTGTGTTTTTTCCCTACCCTGTTGATGGCATTTTATCAGTTGGTTCAATGAGATAACAAGGAGGATAATTAATATTCTTTTAATACCGCCTTATACAGCACTCATTCATTGACTTTTTCATCTCAGATATTTTTGCATTTAAAAACATGTGTATACATTATATGATTCCATTTTTGTGAAGTATCCACAATAGGTAAATGTATAGAGAAAGTAGATTAAAGGTAAACTTGGACTGGGGTTGTTGGTTGAAGTTAGATGCCACATCTATAGAGTAGGGAGTTCCTTTTCAGGGTGATGAGAATGCTCTAAAATTAAATCTGGTGATGGATGTGTAACTGAATATACAAACAGTCATTGGATTGTACATTTTAAATTTGTGAATTATTTTATGTGTCTCAACCCACTAGAACTAGGTATGTGTGCTCACCATAATACTAAACAAAGCAGTTAATCATTACCCTATTGGAAGGGCATGTCTCTTAAAAAGGGAATGAGTGGAGATTCAGACATTTGTAAGTTTTTTTTTTCCTTAATTTTTGAGCAATAATAAAGGATCAGTAAACTGGAAGTGGTGAATTGGAGTGGGCTGGCTTCCAAGAGGCAATTGTTAAAATTTAAGATTTTTTTACAAGCTGGTGACACCAACTTAGTAACTTGAAATCAGCAATGGGGTGAGTGTTTTTACCCATGGAGACTGAGAAATGCTGTGAGTAAAGGCCTTTTGTTTTCCTCCTGGAGAACCAAAGAACCATTCTGTATGTTCTCCTTCTTGGCCTTTAGCTTAAGACCTGAGTTTAGGAGATGAGTCTTGATGAGTATTGAGGAAGATTGACTGTGGAACTGTTAGATTCTTGATTTCCTTTTGTCAGAGGCATTGCCCTGACCTGAGATGCCTTCTCTCTTTTGCTCTATGGAATGTCTTGCCAATAATCAGTGATTGATTTTTGCATAGCCTTGCTGCTTTTGACAAAGAAAAATTTGATTCCCAAATTCTGGGACCAGATTAATTAATAGTGCTACTCTTTGCACTTGGAGGCTGCCCTATTGTTCTTTAATTAATTCAATCTGATTTAAGATTAGATATCTAAATCCCCCCCCACTCCATACAGGAAATACATTCATTATTCATATTCTTCTCTTATGAGCTGAGTGTGTCAGTCCCTTGAGAAATCACTGCTGCACATTTTACTTCCTATGTATTCTTATGTGTTAGTTTGTCAACATCCTTCAGTAAGATTATCAATTAGTCAGCCACCCTGTAAATTGTAGAAATAATAGAAGTTTTGGGAAAACTTCAGTGATCTAAATGGCTAAAATGTAAACCTAAAAATATCTCTATGCCTATGTGATTCAGATTTCTTTCATCTATTAATTTAGTTTTTAATTAAAAAAATAAAAGTACCTGTCCAGGCATGGTAGTACATGCCTATAATCCTGGCTTCTCAGGAGGCTGGGGCAGGAGGATCAACAGTTCAAGGCCAACTTGGGCAAGTTAGCAAGACTTTGTCTCAAAAAGAGTTGGGATGTAGGTGAATGGTGGGGGACCCCTGGATTCAATCACCAGTATTACAAACAACAATAAAACCAGATGAACTGAGCAGTTTATTAAGTTTTATTAATATTTGGTCCAATTTGGAGTGATACTGTGATGCAATGTATTCAGTGCAAAAGGCAGCATAGGTCGTGCTTATAGTATGATCTTATTTATGCATAGAAAGTATAGCTTCAAATATGGAATAATTTATAATCTTGAGGAATGTATGTATTTGCATGTATATACAAATGAGAAAAAGACAAATAGTGACCTTTTCCTTCCTAATGGCTGTATCACTGTATGTGTGCATCCTAATTTATTTAACCAGGATACTTAAGGTAGTATAGCTTGAGAATTCTAATAGTTATGTAATGAGAATATACAACCTGTAGTTCTATGTAGTAATTTTTTTTCTAGTTTCCTATTACTGAGCTGCTGTAGTAACTGACCACAGACTTAGTAGCTTAACACAACACAAAGTTATTACTTAACAGTTCTGAAAATCAGAAGTCCACAATCAGCCTCACTGGGGTAAAAATCAAGGTTTTGATGAGATTGTGTTCCTTCTGGGAGAATCTGTTTCCTTGCCTTTTTCAACCTCTATTGCCTGTGTTCATTCTTTGATGCGGCCTCTATCCATCCTGCAATTACATTCCTATGGCCCATTGTCACATGGGCTTCTCTGTCTTACCTTCCTATTTACCTTCTAAGGACTTATCAGAGTCCAAGGCCACCTAGATAGTCCAATATAGTGTATTTTCTTCATCTCAGAATCTTTAACACCTGGAAGGTTCCTCTTGCTATGAAAGACAAGATATTCACAGTTTCTAGGGATTAAAATGTGGACATCTTGGGCCTGGGATTTGGCTCAGTGGCATAAGTGCCTACCTGGTAAGCATGAGGTTATGAGTTCAGTCCCCCGTACCAAAGACAAAATGAACAACAACAAAAATCATTTAACTCTATCTAGGTAATGTGGACATCTCTGGGGAATATTGTTTTACTTATCATGTAATTTAAGCAATTTACTAGCATTATAGTGACTTGCTTATTTTGTTTAACCTATGTTCATATCCAAGTACAATGTTCTAGGGATACAAAAATGAAAAGCTCAGTGTTTGTTTTTCATAGGCTTAACGTCTTGAAGGGAGAAGAGAACCCACAGAAGAATTTAGGGAATTAGAGGCTCTGCTGATCCCTCAAAGTGGCTGAACCTCAGGCACAAGGTGGGATATACTAGAAATGAAGATAGTAAATATGCACCTGACCACTAAGTCCTTGTCTAAGTTTATTGAAATGGGACTGACACTTGTGGATTGTATTTTCTTATCCCAGGGCTAGTAGAAGGATGCCAGGGGTTCCTATATGAACTGGCCTTGTATGTAAAAGTTTAGGTATTTGTGCATTTTCCTATGAAGTGGATTTATGATGTTAGATTTTTTTTTTATTATTTTGAAGATAGTAAAATACAACAGAACAAGACAGAACAAAGGCAAATGAGACAATGCAGTGAAATTGGTACAGAACATCACAGCAAGTTACCAGGATAACAGTAATAGGTACCATAGTATATCTCATTATCTTCATAATATTTGTCCTTCCAATCAAAATCAAACCAAATACAGAGTATTATAGAACTTATCAAAACAGAATATTGAATAGAACAATACAATTAATTAGAACAAAGCAAAAACAGTGATAACAATATTTGCCTTCAAAGAGATAGTAGAAGGAAATCCCCATATTTGCTATATTGCCTATGGTCAACCTCCTAAGAGATGCTCAGACCTCTGGCTCCCATTTGCTAATGGGGTAGGGGAGAAGGATGGGATGTTTGATTTTCAGCCTGCATGATGGTAGGCTCATGGCTGCTTACCAGGGAGGTGAGCGGGTTTCTTTCTTTCCTAGCATCCTAAGTTCTAACATGGTGGATCTCAGGAGATGCTGGCTGGTTCTCTCCCTGGGGTGCCCCGATGTTACATTTTTAATTGAGTTTGTGATTTAAAAAACATTTGGTGCCATAGCTGTGATTGATGGAATATCTTTGAAGGATTGTAAGTAGGAAATGTAATGATTAAATTTCTGTTTTGGAAAACTGCCCCCAGGTGGGGTTTGGGGTATGTGAATAGAAGCAGGAACATCCTGAAGCGGTCCCTCATAATGGTGATCCAAGAAGATGAAGGTGAGGCAGGCAACAAGGACAGAGCAGTGCAACTGGATCTCAGTAGGTGGGACAGGCAAAATTGACAGAATTTTAATGAATTCATGAATGAGCAGGATAGAAGATAATAGGCCAGAGTTCTGGCTGTAGAAAAGGTCCATTACTGGACTTAGGGAATACAGAGGATGAGCAGATTTAGGGATTATCATGGGGTAGTAGGAAGATGCTAAATTCAGGATTATGCATCTCCATGTCATGGGGCCTGTGGGACATTCAAATGGAGATGAATAGTATATAGTACATGGTCATAGCAGTTTTTAGAATACAGATGTATAGAGATTCAACAGACAAAATCCTGTTTTGCTTATGCAGCCTGTTGAGGGATAGTAGATGAACTGTAACTGATATATAAGTAATAATAATTATTGACCATGACAGGCTCAGTTGTGAGCTCTGCATTTATAAGTTTAATTCATCCTCATAATAGCCCTATAAGAGCTATAACAGTGTTACTTTTATTATCCTATTTTATAGCCAAGACAACCAAGTTCCAGAGAGGTTGAATAATGTGCCCCTAAGTTACACAGCTAGTGAGGAATGGAGCTAATTAAGCTTTGAGTTCAGTTGAGGCTGTTGCACCGGTGTCATCTTATCAGTGAGACTTGACATATATTTATGCTCGTCAACCCCAAATCCTGTGTCCTTGACAGTGGTATCCCTCTAGGGAGTGGAGGGTGGGCCACATGGGGGCAGATAACAATTGCATTTCTTTTTCAGATTCCATTGTGGGAGGATAGGGATCCTGTAAGAGGAATGTTGGAGTAGTATTAGTAAGAAGTCTGGGGTCTGTAGAGGGTGGAGCATTGCCTGGATTACCAGTCATGGGCAGGGGAGTCTGTATGGAGCTTTACCCAGCAAATTACATGTTCCTAGTTAGTCAATTTGGTGAAAACACTAGACATGGCACAATGGGGTGGCTCCTTGGGCATCTGTGGCTGGATCTACATAGTTTGGGAAGAGGTTGTGATTGGTCCTAGAGACTGCAGGGCACAGAGGTTGGGGAGCAGGCTAGGCCTGCCTTGGAAGACTATCCATGCCTCTCACAGTCAGCGTGTTATCACTGTAGCTGCTCAGTGACCGAGGTCAGGATAAGGATTATGAAATCCAGGCAGGATTCACAGCCTCTGGGAAGCTGAGTACCCCGGGCCAGGTGACAGGCTTTGCGTTATTTGCCTGCAGTGGTGTTTGTGGAGGTCCAGTATTGCTGGTGAGGAAAGAGAAGGGACTCAGTTCCAGCAGCTGGGTAGACATGGATAGACAGGAGCACAGAGACTGTCCTCCAAGGGAAGCCTGTGAGAGCAGTGTCATGTGGGGAGGATAAATCGTCTATAGAACCAGAACTCAGTTTCCAGAGTCCTGTGACAATGCATTATATAATAGGAAGAATAGTACAGTGCTTGAAAGAAAAGAAATGAACCAGAATATCACAGGCAAATATTTTGTTTATTCAAGCACTTATGTGGTGTTGGTTTCAAAGTACTTTAAAATCAGGGACTTTAATGGCAAGTAATTGGCTCTTAGGGAAGGGTTTCCAGTTACAAATGGGGAGCAGGTGATCTCAGGTTCCAGCCGAACTAAGTTAAAAGACCAAGCCCTTAGCTTCAAATGGAAGCTCCCTGCTGTAGTGACATGACTGTTCCCCATCTTCTTGGCTCTCACCTCCACTCATTAATATGCCTTTCTTCTCCTTATATGTGCCTTGCTGCTGTTACCTATGGCACTGAATTTCAGCCATCCTCTGACCAGCTCACTGAATGTCACCAGTCTTTGTTTTAAGTTATTAGTGTGCCTGATTCTGTGCTTTCAGGGGCTTTGTCTGCAGTGTGACTGTTGACTCAGAGGAATGCTCAAGAGGCAGTGGGTGCTGGACATGGTTGGTGCGTATCTGTTATTCAGCACTCTGTGAGTCTGAGGCAGGAGGATCACAAATTCAAGCTCAGTATAAGCAATTTAGTGAGATCCTGTTTCAACATTTAAAAAAAATGTGGCTCAGTACAAAGGCCCTAGCTTCAGTTGCCAGTACCACCAAAAAAAGGGGGAGAAGTACCCCAATCTTGCCCACTTTGGGTCTGCCCTTTGGATGCTCAGGGGTTGTTGTGGGGAAGTTATGCACTTATGCTGATAGGGATTGCCCAATGACTCCTTGAGCTCATGAAAGGCCTCTTGAGTGACTTTGAAAGAGAAATTGTGACATTCTCAAGATCTTGAAGCAGAAATTTAAACTCTTACCTTTCTTTTTTTTAAGGTGTCATTTACTCTAGTAGGATATAGAGTTGTGAAACTAAACACTGACAAGATGATTTAAACCTACCCAGAGGTGGTAAATCGCTATCTTGGGAGTAGGAGCTAAGTCTTCTAAAGTTCCTGTGATCTAGTCATAGTGGAAACATAGATTAAAAGAAAAATAATTGCTATTAGCACCCATGTTTCTGTGGGCCAGGAATTTGAAAGAAGCTCAGGTAGATGTTCTGGGCCAGATCCCTGATGAGGTTGCTGTCAGAGGGTGGTTGTGGCTGGACTCATTTCAAAGGCCACTCTTCCTTCTCATGTCTGGTGTTTGCTTAACATGTTCATGATGGGGCTGTAATTCATATGTTTTGCTGCCAAGTGACTCAAACGGTCAGTGATACAGTGTATGACTGTCCCATGAGCTATACAGATTGCTCGAGGGACAGCCATACATGTACCACAGTGATTCAGGATGGCAGGAACGTGTTTAAGGAACCATGAAACCCTAGGGGCTGTTACAGGGGAGGCTGTTTGTACATGCTGTGTAGTCTGTCCGTGTCATCTCTTTAGCATGGTGCCTTCTTTACTGCTTGCTCTGGAGTCTGAAGACATGTGTCCCCCGAGAGAACCAGGCAAAAAGATAAATTCTTTTGTGAGATCTAACCTCAGAAGTTGTGCTACATTACTTGTACCAATTTCTTGTGGTCAAAAAAGTAGTAAATGTGAACCCAGGTTCAAGGAAGGGAACTAGAGCTACTACTCAGTGATGGAGAATCAGTGTTACATCATGAAGCAACACACATGGGATGGGGTGGAGATCTGTGCAGCCAGTTTGGAAAAACAGTTTGCTGCACACTAGAGGGGAGATTTCACTGGAACTGACTTGTTATAGCTGATGAAATTTGGAACCAGAGTGTTAGAGAATCTTCATTTGGGATGTGGTTTCTTTTACCTGGAGAAATGAATCTGGTTTCTTTTACCTGATCAGAAATGAAAGCATAAAGAAAAGAATGGGGAAAAAAATAAGGGCTTTAGACTCCTTTTTCTTTTCCATGTTCCTGAGAATAAAAGTAGGACTGAGAGACACAGTAGGGCATTGGCTAAGGTAGGGAGGAGTCATGGGAGTGGGGGAACTCTCAGGAACGTATTCCCTTTTGGATCAGAGGTCAAAAGGGGTAAGCATTTACCTAGGGAAGGGAATTTTGGTCTTTGTAGTGCTGGCAGGCAAACCCTGGATGTGATCAAAAGATTTTTCATTCATCCCCCACTTCCCGTTCTTCAGAAGTAAAGGGGAGCAGCCCTGGGCCCTGCTCCCATGATGCTGCTGTGATGAGGAAGTGGCCATGGGGTTCCTGGGTCTCTTGTTTGATTTAATTCTTGGCTGTGGTCTCTTTCATGTGGCACATGCAGGAGGCTGTGAGGCAGTGAGTCTCTGCCGTGGGAGTTCTTTAGAAGATGTAGTGAGTCAGTAGCTGAAGTGCAGAATTGGCCACACATGGACAAAGGTCCACTTTCCCTCTAAGGAAAAGTGATGTATACACTTAAACCATTTTACAGCTGAACTCTTAGGGGATCAGTCATTTGTTTAAAATATATTCAATTAACTGCACTTACTACATGTTAGCCCGCTTGGTGTGGAGAGGAGGAAGGCACCAGAGAGCCCATGGTTTATAAGTGCTGTGTTCTTAAACTTAGCTCAAGGGGACCCTGAAGTTCAGGGGCTTCAGGAACCTGAACTGGGGTCTGAATGTTTGGAAGAATGTTAAAACTAATGCACTCTGTCACCCCACATTTCCCTCAGTCCTTGTTCTTCCAGATCCTTGATACCAACCTGGTCACCTTGGAGAAAGGTAGTGAACACAGATGGAAACTCTCAACTATGTTTTCATGATGATTTGGGACAAGGGGCAGTAGTGTGGCTGGGGCTTACAGGTTGGCTGGGTAAGCAACTCTTCAAACTTAAGTCTTTTATTTTCTGGCCTTAGTACTAGTTTTGTTTCCCCTTCAATTTACTACTTTTGGACCACTTTTTCCTTTGGCTTGTAGGCTTTTATTCTTTGGCTCCTTGTAAATACCTCAGTCTTAGTATTTACAGGAATAAATGAGGCTTGGAAAGTCTGGCTGGGCCTGGCAGAGCTGGGTTCACAGACCAGGGCTTCTAGCAGCTGGTCGAGAGCTTTATCTATTAGAATTATCTGTATTTTTCCAACTGTGGGGTTCAAAAGATTGCTAGAAGAAAATAATGTAAATATTACCGAACGTGTTTAGGTGATATTGGTGGATTAAAGCCATTAGATTGTTTTCTCTTCCCACTTCAGAAGTAATGATTAACTTTAGACCAGTTGACTCACTAGACAAATAACACATGGATACTCTAGCTGGATGAGTGCTCTCATCTGAGTAGTCGCTATGGGAAAATTTATATGCTACCTCTAGCTAAAATATATTTTTTTATTTTGCGGATACTTTTAGAAGTGCTTGTTTGTTTGAATTATTTGGAATGTGGATTCAGTTTTCATAAGAAATTACAAGTGGTCATGACTTAAACATGTAGCCTGGGTATAAGCTGCCTAAGGCTGCAGATGACTCTGAGACAGCAGAGATACTGTTCCATCCTTGTGTTCTGCAAAAGCTTGTTTAGAATGATGCACTATCCGTGTCACTATGAGAGATACCACACATGAGATGGGAAAGATACCTGTGCTCTGCATCCACTCGTGTAGAAGAAACTTTCCTATCACCTTATGCCCATCCATGTTAAAAGAAGAGACAGTGTGCCTTTGTCTACAAGGAGATCATTTAGGAGATGCAGTCCATGTGCTGATCCTGTTGGTTAGACCTTCCCCACACGGCCATGGATAGCTACAAGGAAGCCTGGAAATAAAGTCTTTATTCCATTGATCATGGACTCTGCGAAGAACTGGGGTTCTGTTACTATAGAAGAAAGAAGAAATGTGTTAGTAAACTTTATGTGATGGTATCAAGTAGCAGGGAGAACAATTTACAAAGAGGGAAGATTTAGCTGGGCTTTCTGGCATAGCCCCATAATCTCAGCTACTCTAGAAGCTAGAGGCTAAGGCAAGAGGATCATAGCCAGCATGGGTAATGTAGACAGACTATCTTAAAATGAAAAATAAAAGGGCTGGGGATGAAGCTCAGTGATAGTGTTCCTGGGTTCAATCCCCAGTGGTGTGCGCGTGCACACACACACACACACACACACACACACACAGAAAGAGAGAAAGAAAGAGAGAGAGAGAGAAGAGAGAGAGAGGAAGGAAAGAGGTTTTTCTTTTGGGTGTTGGGCTCCCAGTTTTGGAGGTTTCAGTCAGTACTTGTCATGTTTGGTTGGTTGGGAGTGCATGGTAAAAAAAGCTGCTCATCTCTGGTGGCCAAGGAATAAGCAGAGAGAAAGAAGGTGCAGGATTCCCAATATCTCCTTCTGGGGGACAGTCCTCATGACTTAACTTCTTTCCATCACATTCTACCTTCTAAAGTTTCTACCATCTCCTGATAGTGCCACAGGCTGGAAGTAAGCCTTTAATGCATGAGCTTTTGGGGGATGACCTAGATCCAAACTATAGCAAGGAATAAATGTTCCTTTATAGAAGCATCTGGAGGATAGCCAGAACCCTCTGCCACAATACTGACTTTAATTATTCATAGAAGGAGCACTTAATTGGGAATGGGTTTGACTTGACTGTTATAAAACCTTTTGAACTAGGTCTGGTGAATAAGGATTTCCAAGTTCTAGGTCACACCCTTGATAGGTTCCACAAGGGGCCACAATGAGTGATGTATGGATTTCTGTAATGTGGCTCATACACTAGTCCCAAAAGCCACAGCATTGCCGAGGGCATCACTGATGTTCTGAGGAGTGAAACTTGGATGGAGGAGACAACCTCCCAGGATGTCTGTCTGTCTGTCTGTCTGTCTTCCTTTTTTGTACCAGGAATTGAATTCGGGACCTTGCACTTGCCAGGCAGACACTTATGCCGCTGAGCTGTGTATCCCTGGCCCAGGATGATGTCTTTCAAGGGGACCAGTCAGGTGATAAAAGTTCAGTTTACATTTTATTGAATGTTTACTGTATGCTAGGCATCATTTATTTTGGAGATTATCTCATTTAATCCATGTAAAATCCTCATGTAATAAGCAGGTACCATTTTAACCTGTTTTAGTAGCTGAGGAAACTGGAGCACATTGCCCACAGTCATAAAATGCCAAATTGGTGAAACTATTTTGAACCCAGGCAGCCCCTACTTTTTATCCTGAAGTGCCCTTCTCTCACTTGATTCCAGAACAAGAATAGTCAGGCTTTTCCTGCCTTGTAGATAGGAACATAGAGGATTTCTCTCTGGAGAAATCCAGCCTAGTGTGGCTGTGCTGAAGGTGGACAAGGTGGGAACTTGGGAAGGGTTTTTCAGCTACTTTGAAAGCAGTTTCTGGTCACAAAATAATACTATAGTGGCAGACATTCAGAGAATACTTCCAACGAGGCAGCCAGAGCTTGCATATACCATTGCATTTAATGCTCTTGATGCTTTGAGGCGAATAGTGATGCAGAAAGTGAGGCATGGAGAGGTTCAGGGGCTGTGTAAGCCAGTGAGAAGTAGAACTAATTTTTGAAGTTATCTCTTTAACTATAAGAGTTAAATAAAAAGGAGTTATGGCATAGGGTATGTACTTACCTTGTAGTGCTTTGATCAAAATCATTATCAGATCTTCCAGGGAACCATTCCCATGGAACTCGAGCCTCAAATGGCATTAGATATGGCCAGGGATAGATACAGGACAGTGGTCCTCAAAGTGTGGACACCGACTGTACTATTAGCATCACTTCTGTTTTGGTTTACTCTGACTGTTCTTACAAGCTACCATATATGTTGTGACTTAAGTAATATATTATTCCCTCATAGTTCTGAAAGTGAGAAATCTGAGCTTTGTCTAACAGGGCTAAAATCAAGGTGACATAAAGTCTCCACCTTTCAAAGTTTCTATCAGGTCCTACTAGCACCAAGCCTGTATCAAGGACCTTTGGGAAAAATTCAAGATCCAAGATGTAGCAGTTTTAATAAGTGTTCAGGTGATTGTTTTGGACTCTGAAGTTGACACCGAGCTTATAAATCTCAACTTGTAATTCACTGAGTCAGGTAGTAGGGATGGGATCATCAATGCTATGGAAATCTTTATCTATAAGGATATAAAGAATGAACAAGAATCCAGGATACTAGCCACGATGGAAGCTTTCCTTTGCTAATCATGAGGAAAGCTGGCCTGAGAAGTCCAGATCTGGGCTTTATGAAGGAGAAAAGGGGTACATGGTCTAGATGAACATTCTCTAGTATAGATGGGAGGAATAGGAAAACCATGGGACAAAAATGAGAGATGAAATTTCAGATATAGTTGTGTCTGTGAGGTTATCAGGCAGGGTGCTTACCTGTCACAAAGACCTCAAAGTGTCATGCAGGCACAGTCTTTACTAGTAGCTGTGGGAACATCTGTAAGGGGCAGGTGTGGTGGAATGGGCAAGAGCCAGAAGCAGAGTCCTAGTTTTGCCTTCTAGTAGCTAAGCAGCCTGGAGGTACTGCCTGATTCACAGCATTTCCTTACCAATAGGATGGAGTCCTGTTTTATAGGGAGGGGAGGAGGTTGAATGATACGTTCAGTGCCATGACCTGTGCAGCTGGAGAGGTCTTGAGAGGGGGCAACAGGAGATTTAAGAAAAAACCAGACACATATTGAAAGGAAAGCTGGGACTGGCTGGGACCTGACCTCTCTGAAGAAAAGGCAGCAACAACCCAGAATGGTTTGTATCTTTATTTATGCACAGCAAAAAGGTGAGAAGCATTTGATGGGGCCGAAGTACAAGGTCTCAGTGTTTTGCCGAGAACACTGAAAGGAAACATGCTCAGGACTATCCGAGCTGTAGTTATCAGAGAGGAACACCAGGGGCACACACCTGGCTGGATTGGCCTTACTCTAGTCCCAAGAAGTTGGTCAACTTTCAGCTCTGCTGTGTGGCTCAGCCATTTAGCATCCATTCTTGACATTCAACACATTCTCGATAATGCATCAAAATGAGGTTGTAGTGGGGACATGAGGCAACTGGTCCACTTGGCCATGGTTTATAGGATGTCGTTCTGCATATTCGTCCCTGAAGCAAAAGCAGAAGGGTCCAAAAAGCCATTGTGAGGATTTCCTGCAAAGATTTTGTTATCTTTGACTTTTTCAGAAGTAGCAAAATGTTGACAGGGAACTTTGAATTGTATGCGCTTTTGGGCTTCTGCTAAATTTTGTCCTTCATGTTTGCCTTACTCATCAAACCAAAGACCTTAGAGGCTACCCAGAAGACTTTAAAATATTAGGACTAGCAAAATTTATAAGTAATAGAAACCAGCCTGAGATGCTGTAATCTGTGATCATAAGGCTTATTTCTATAGGAAGGGAATTCTCACTATCATCACCCACCTCTGTGTCACTCTGTGGGTCTGTTTAAGTCTTCTTTGTTCGCACCCAGGATTCATTCTCCAGGCTGCATGGCAAAATATGACTGCCTACAATAGAAAGTCAGCCACCCAAAGACCCAAAGATCCTAACTGTCCGACAGCCCCAACTCAAGATTCTAGGTCAGAAAGTTGGATTGACCTGCGGTGGGTGCCTAATTCAAGCCATGCTGTCAGGTATGGGCTGTGAACGTGGGAGCACAGAGATATCAGCACATAAAGCATTCGCTAGGGTGTGCTTAGTGCAGTCAGGGTTTTATCTGAGTGGGTTGTCCCAAGCCTGTCAGACAGGGCACAGAGGAATTGACATTTGGTTATGAGATACCTTGTGATATGAAACCATGTGGAAAAGTCCTTGCTTGTTCTCTCTTTTTTGAAGCTCATGATCTAATAAATCTCATGGGTACTGGTGGATTTCCAGTTAGTGATGGCAAGAGATGAAAACAAATAATTTTGTCCCTTTCATCTTTCCATTCTTCTAGGGAGAAGAATAGAGAGAGAAGGATAATTACTCAATGCCTAAATTGTAGAAGAGATCACTATAAACATTTTAGTCATATTTACAGCTAATCTTTTTTTCCTTGTGTATGTAGTTTGATATTTTGTGAGTATTTTAGAAATAGAACATTTCAAAAGAGATTAGAGTTCTTTTTGACCAACAGCCCATTCTGACTTTACCTCTACCAGGTCTAAAGCTTTACACATTTATGAGTTTGTTCCTTATGTATTAATCAGCGTTTTACTGCTAGAGAAAAATATCTGATATGCACAACTTAAAGGAGGAAGGGTTTACTTTTGGTTCACAGTTTCAGACCATAGTTTGCTGTCTCTAAAGCCAAAACATCAGCATGGGAGAGAATGGTAGAGGAGAATTGCTAACCTCATAGCAGTTAGGAAGTGGAGAACAAAGGAGGAGCCTAACAAGAAATACACCCTTTTAAGGCAGGCCCATGATGACCTGATTCCTCCAACCCAGTCCCACCTCCTAATAGCACATTGAATTATGAACTCACCAATGAATTAATTCATTGATAAGGTTAGCACCTCCATGAGCTAATCATCTTCCAAAACCTCTGAACACATGAAAGTTTTGGGGACATTTTTTATTCAATTCATAACAATTTACATCTTCATGTATAAAGAGATCACTTTCTACCCAGTTCAAAATATCTGTCTTAAAGGACAAACTATATATGATTCCTTACTGGTTCCTAGGGTGCACTTTAAATAAATAAAAAGGACAAAACCCATGAATACTTTTGGTATACTTTTAAGATGGTATACTTTTGTTATTTGTTTCCAATTTACTACATTAAACCCCTCCTTTGTAAAATCATGCAGTTCTCCAGAAAATATGCAGAGATAAAATTTTCAAGATCCCAATCTTGGATTGGCATAGTCTTCACAAGAAATGTTGTCTTAGTTACTTTTTACTGGTCTCTGAGACAAAATACCTGATGCCCAAAGTTGGGAAAGGAAAGGTTTATTTCTTACAGTTTTTGGAGATTTCAGTCCATATTCATTTGGCTCCAAGGCAGGGTGGCATGGCAGGGCCGCAGTTCATGGTGGCCACAAACAGCACGCCGCCAGAAACTGGGAGAGAGACACATCTTCTTCCTGCCATTACATCACATCCTGGCTCCACCCCTAGGCCAGTGTAGCACTCACATCTCCAATCCAAGGGCTAGACAATGAACCAATCACAAATGCATAATGCAAAGGCATGAGGCTTGGGGGCCATTGACATAAACCATGACAAATGTATATGTGTGAGTTTTATACACATTTGTCTAATATTTATTGTATGAATGAAAAGTTTAAGATGCTCTTTGTTCTATAGAATTTAAATGGATTGTATATTACAAATGGATTCATGAGGTCATCATAAGCTCTATGAATTGAACTTTTAGTAAATGTTGCTATATTCACCTGAAAAATTAAGGAGTCATAAAGTTCCAAAGTCTTTGAGTATAGTTGCACAAGCATCATCTAGACCTGCTACGAAGGAAGATTTAGGAATGAGGCTGTGTATGGTATGAAGCCGTTGTTTTGAAACATAGCAATGAGTGCAGATTTTATTTTCCCAGTGACAGAAGTTCTCTTGAAAATAAGTACTAATGAAAATTATGCATTTGTATGTATGTCTTAGTCTATTTTATGTTGCCATAACAGAATATTCTAGAATAAGTAATTAATAAAGGATATAAATTTATTTCTATCTCTAATCCTAAAGTATTGGAAAATCAAATTTCTAACATACAAACTTTGGGGTATACATTCAAACCATCACATTTTAAAAGTACTTTTCTCCAGGGCTTCCTTCCATTTCTGAACTATTGAAAAAATACTACCTCTCTCTTTTCATTGTTGTTTTTTTAAATGACTGAGTAGTTTTTCTAAGATTTTGAGTAATACCATGGACATGCATGTCACCACTTGACTCAGCTGTTTAATCTGCAGAAGGTCTGATTTGAATTTGTCTAATGGCCTGGTCTTCTCACTTCTCTCAGTTAGTGGATCTCAGGGAGCTGATTTCTAAAGGTGGCTGTGGTTACCAGATGGACATGTAAAGAAGGTCAGGGCACTGCAGAGCGACACATGGTAAAGCAAGTGTCACTGATGTTTGGATCAGGGAAATAATTGCTTTCATTTAAAAATAATTTCTTTTAAAGTAATCTCTGAGCATCTGCTTATGACTTTGAATTAACCTTTCTTTTTATTCCTGAATCTAGTTCATTGGTGAATTAACCTAAAATGTAACCCTAATTAGCCCCTTCCTCTCCATCTCTGATGCTTTGGGCCACCATCATCTCTTGCCAACACTGTTCCAGTGGCCTTCTGCTTCCAGATCTCTCCAAGCTGGCTTACTCTTCAAACCCCCATAACAGAGTTATTTTTTTTTTAAAAGGGATTAATCTTCCCACTCCTTTACTTTAGAATCTTCTAGCGGTTCTCCATTGAACTTAGTCAGAAATCTAAATTCTTCACTATGGCTTCTAGGTCCTGAGTGGGCCAGTCTCCATGTACTTTTTCAGCTGTATAGGAACACTTCCCATGGCTTATTCCCCACCAACATGATCCCTTTCATTGTCCTTGTGCACTTGCGCATCACTGGCTCCTTCCCTCGTTGAGATACTGAGCTCAAATATCCCCTTGGAGATGCCTCCACCTGTCAGGCTGCATAAAGTAGCATCTCCGCCCAGATCACCTGGTCAAATCTTTTACTTTGTTTTATTCATAAGATAAACATTTAGTTGTCTGTGTTGACCTTTTTACAATTTGGAGACAACAGTATCCTCAAAACTTGGTGCAGATGGTAGGCATTTGGTAGATATTTATGGAGTAAACAAACATGTTAGTAGGAAATGGTGCAGCCAAGCCTACAGGTGAAGAGCTCTCTACCCAACTTCACTTGTTCGTGGGATGACTGAACAGTGGTGCCCTCAGGGCTGCTGCAGGGTCATACCTGCCTGTGTCTGAGATGTTACAAGGTCTGTGCTTAATGTGCAGGGGTAGTTGGGGATCTCGATTATCATCCTGAACTCTCCAGCTTCAAACCCTGTTGTCTTTATCCTTTTTTTAAAAAAGTATTTTGTATTCCTTGTAAAGCAGAGCTTCATAAAAACATGTTTCAGAGCATATCAGTGTTGTGTGTTCCTCACACAGCAATGAAATTTCATAACACATTTCTTAGAATGTTGTATCCTGGCCATCAAGATATGATAAGAAATATGACTACATATTTCTAAAACAAGCATAAGAAGTAAACCTTGCAAGCTTAATTTATGTCGTCACCTATAATTTCATCATTAGTAATGAAATTTTTGTGTATTTTTTTGACATTTGAGTATATGATCAATTGATTTGGTTTTTTGTTTGTTTGTTTGTTTGTTTTAGTACCAGGAATTGAACTCATGACCTAGTGCTTGCCAAGCAGGTGTTGTGTGACTGAGCTATATCCTTGGCCCCATTGAATTTTTAAAATGTAAATTCAGGTTGTTAACACATGATGCAAATGGGTATAAAGATAAATTAAAGCTTCTAAGCCCTTTGTTAAAATGTGGTAATGATTTGAAATACATAATTCTAAGTTTTGTATATAGATATGTGTACAGAATGAATCATCTATAGGATAGTATAGTTATTTATTACATAAAAGTTTGGTCATACCATGCATGTTGCCTTACATTTTTTTATTTCATTCAATAATGTGTCTTGCCCATTTTTGCATGCCAGAACATACAAACCTATTCCATTCTTTATTATGGCAGCAAATGTTGTATAGAAACACCTTGTATTATTTTACCTGTTCCAATATTAGTTGACAATTACATGGTTTCAGTTTTTGGTTATTAATATATACACCCATGTTTTAATGTAATTTCAGTGCACTTACAAGTGTTAAATCATTCAGACAGTTTTCCATGTTTCTGTTGCATAGTTATTTGATATTGACATCTTCCAGCCAGTTAAGTACCTAAATATAACCTAATTGCTATACTCCTGAATTCCTCTTTTACACTGTTATAATTGTTTTTAAAACAGTTTTATTGAGATATAATTTATATGTCATAGAGTGCCACATTGCACTTTATTTTGCAAAGGAGTTATAAACATTTCCAATGTAAAGAATTATTTAAGAGCATATACACTGTTGGCACTGGTTAACATTATTGGTCATGGGTCATAGACATTGGTTACTGATACTGATTATGAGCAGTGGGGTAAGAGAGAAATAGAGAAGAAGAAATAAACATTTAAATTTTACCAAATATGACAATTCTGAAGTTTTGACTGATGAGTAATTTGGACCAAATATTTTGTGTTTATTTCCTTTCCTATGAACTGTGTGGATTTATTTTGCTCATCTCCTGAAAATTTGCTTCTTAAAATGAGTTGCAGCATTTTACATATCATAAATATACTTTGTTATATTTTATGTAAATATTTTCCTTAACCTTTTTTCTTTGCCTAGTCTTTTGTTGCACAGACTTTTATTTACCTCAAATGGGTTAAACTCAAATGGTTTAAACTTCTCTTTTGATATATCATAGAAGTGAAAATTGTCTCCAGAGTTCTGACATTCAGTTTCTTATTCTAGTTCATTTCCCCTGCTACAAATAAATACACATATAATGATCTCTTAGGAGAAGAAATGATTTTTCAGTTCTTTAGAAGTTTTTAGCCATGAGCCATCAGGTGTAGTTATACCCTGAGGAAGTGTTTACTTGTGGTTGAAGTGAATCATTTACCACCTCTATTAGCAAGGCTAGAATGGATATAAGAAATACTGCAGTTTAATACTTGGACAGAAGCCAATGCTTATTAGCTCTGTGCATCATGCCACCCTTCTCGAAAGGCCTATTTGCAATAGAAGCAACAGGCTTATGCATTATACAGATTGATTAGTTAGGAGCCATGCTGGATCTTTTACTTTTACATTTTTGTGTATATAATTTAACTAGAAGGTAAATACAATAATTTTTTGTTATTGCCTCCTGGATGATGATTTTTCATATTTTTAATATGTATTTTCTCTACTCATCAGTGAGGTTTTCTAAATGTTCAAAGCTAGTAGAAGGCAATGTGTTTTTGATCTATGGACTATTTTCTTAGTATCATTGGGTGCAAAGAATATAAACTTTGCTGTTTGTTTTGCCAAAACACCTAACCTATAACCTCTACGATTTACATTGTACTTGACTGCCTAATGCACAGTCTGGACAGAATGAGAGTCCAAACATTGGACATCAGTGTCCTCTGTGCATAAATGCACAGGAATTGTGGAGAACCTTCTAAAGGTGATTTTAGAGTTGGTAGGACTTTCAGAGACTTAAATTTCCAGCTCTTTTTGAGGGTAAGAGATACTGGAAAAAACTAAAAGTCTTTCTGTTAAAATTTCATAAAAAAGCCAAGAATATTCATTGTATGACTCCCCTTTGGGCGCAAATGTTTCTTCTACACTAGTTTTCTTGTTCATGTTTAATAAGTGTAGTTCATAAACATTTTGACTAATGATTGGTAGGTTAATGATCTGGTAGGTTAATGATCACATAAACTCAATCTGAACTAGAAGAGGATGTAAGGTATATCAGGAGTCTTCCTTTTAAAAATGAGGTATACAGAGGTTGAATAACTTGGCCAAAAACACAAAGCTAATTACTGGCAGATCAGAACTTCCTGATCCTGCCTTCCTGGTTGTTCGGAAGCTGGGATCATGCAGTGTTTTGGTTTTGGTCAGTTTTGACTAAATATTCTGAGGAACTAGAAGGAAAGACATAAATTGGGAATGAACTTTAGCTGTTTTGCCTCGGGAAGAAACACAATGCCTGGTGAGTTCAGATTCTGAGGATAAATTTTTTGTGATTATGAAGTATCCTGGGATCTCTAGGAGCAGTTTCCTCTGTGTCTTATTATGAATCCAGCCACAGTTGGTCTAGGTCCCTAACTTCTTTCTATTGTCCGGGGCTTTTTATTTAGTTGAAAGCCACAGAATAAGAGTTGACACTGAAAACAAGCACATTGACAATAATAACTCAGTTTTTTCACGGTGAGTCTGTCTGTGTATCAATCCTTAAATACTTCAGGTGAATACATATCTTACATAAGGAAATCAATATTAGAAGTAACGATTATCTTTTTAAAAGTTTTACTTTCTAAATTAACGTAAAGTAACATCAGTTGTTTCTAAGTGTACAGTCATATAACTATTTTTTAAATTGACATATAAAATTGTTACCATGTGATGTTTTCATATATGGATATATTGTGTGATGTTCAAATCAGGATAAAAATGTCTGTTTGCTAAAATATTTGTCATTTGTAATGAAACATTCAAAATCCTTTCTTCCACCTTTTTTTGAAATTTTCTGTATTGTCTTAGTTTCCTCTTGCTGAGACAAAATACCTGAAACCCACAATTTAAAGAAATTTATTTTGGCTTATGTTTGGCCAGCTTCCAGGCAGAAGTGACATGGAGGAAGGCCCTGGGGAGAGGAAAGCTGCTCACTTTCTAGCATCCAAAAAGCAGAGAGAAAGAAAGGAAGAGCTAGAAAGATACATCCTTGCAGGCTAGGCCTCATTTCACCCTCTCTTTATTCAGGCCCCGTCTCCTAACAGCACACTCAGTTACTGAATTCATTGGTCGATGATTATACTGATGAGTATAACACCCCCATGATTTAATCACCTTCCAAAAATCTTACCTCTTAGTGCATGAGTATTTGGGGGGACATTCAAGATCCCAACCATAGCAAGTACATTAACATTATCCATAGTCATCCTAATTGTAAAATAGACCACCAGAAATTATTTCTCCTAATTTTAATTTAGTGCCCATTGACCAAACTTCCCTATTCTTCCTGTCCTTTTATTCTCTTGATCCTTTGGTGAGTTCTGTGGCTTTTAATAAACATCTGGATTTATGTAACCATCATCATAGCAGGATACAAGACAGTTTTATTACCATCCAAAAATTTTATTTGAATCCACTCCTGACCCTGACAACCATCAGCTTGTTGTCACTATAATTTTGCCTTTTCGAGAATGTCTTGTGGTGGATGTTGTGGCTTGTATCTAGATGTTCTCCAAAGCCTCATGTGTTCATAGGTTGGGAGTTTCAAAAGGTGGGAAGATTAGGGTGTGTGAATGTGGATTAGGGATGTGATGGTGGTACTCAGGGTGCCCCACCTGGGCATGGGCAGCACTAATCAAAAGGTGTGGTGCCTGGGAGGGATAAAAGGGAGAGGCGAGCTTGCTGCTGCAGCCTCTGCTGTTTCATTGATTGCTGTTTTGCTGCCTCCTACCTGCTTGCCATGGACTATTTCTCCTCTTTGTTGCCTCTTTATCATGCTTCCCTGCCTTGGAGTGATTATGGACTGAAACACTATAAACTGTGAGCTCAATAAACCTTTCCTCATTTAACTTTTGGTATTAGGTATTTTGTCTTAGCAATAGAAAAATAATTCTAATTCCACTAAGGCAATGAAGTTGTACAAGTACATACCCTTTGGAGACCAACTTCTTTTATTCAGTTTAATGTTTTTCAGCTTCATCTAAATTATTGTGTATATCAATTGTTTCTTCCTGTTTATCATTGTGTAAGATTCTCTTGCATGAATATACTTCAGTCTCTTTATCAATTCTCCTGTTAAAGGGCATTTGAATTGGTTCCAGTTTTTGACTGTACTAAACATGCTATCAGCATTCACATACAGATATTTATGTCATCATAAATTTCCTTTTCTCTGGAATAAAAGTTGGCAAACTTTTTCTGTAAAGGACTTGAGAGTTAATATATTTGGTTTTGCTGACAACTATTTAACTCTGCTTTGTGGCATGAAAACAGCTGTAAAGAACTTTCAAATAAATGGGACCCGGGCAAATTATTTTTATACTGTTAAATATGTATTACATTGATTGAGTTTAAGTATAAAACCAGCCTTCCATTTCTAGATAAACTCTATTTATGGTATATTATTCTTTTATATATATATATATATATATATATATATATATATATATATATATATATAACTATGTTCTTTTTTGTTACTATTTTGTTGAAAGTTTGTGTTTGTATTGTCATATAGTTTCCTCTTTTAATGTTTTCACTGGTTTGTTCATCAGGATATAATGACCACATAGGGTAATTTGGGATCTATTTCCTTTTCTTTGGTTTTCCATAAGACTTTGGAATAGGAGTTTCTTGGTAAAATTTGCTAGTGAAACAATATGAAGCTGAATATTCTTCAGTAGGATTTAAATTATAGATTCTATTTGTAAAGTAGTTTTATTATTAAATTTATTTTTTCATTTTGAGTGAGAATTTGTAGTTTGTGTTTTAGTGTCTGTGAGATCTGTAATTATGTCTTCTTATTAATTTCCAATACTGGTAATATGATAATAGTTCCCTCCCTCCTCCCTTCCTCTTTCTCTCCTTCCTTCTTCTCTTCTCCTTCCTTTTCTTCCTACCTCTTTCTATCCCTCCCTTTCTCCTTGCTTCCTTTCTCTCTGTCTCTCTGTGTCTATCTCTTGCTGCCTGTTGAAGCCAGGGTTTACAAGAACAAAACAATGCAGGACACATAATTTATAGTATTATTTTATAATGGTTACCCAAAGAGTCAAACACAAAGGAAAGTGCAGGAAATTTGTCCACACACTAAGACCTAAAGAATCCAGATGATTGCACAATATTCTGAATAAGTCCAGCTAAAGACCTCAAGCCCATGACATTCCCTGGTTAAGTCCAGCTGGAGGCCTAGCACCTGTGCCAATATTTCATGCAAGTCTGTTTCATGGATCTGCACTGGGAAGGCCCAAAGGTTAGTGATGGAAGCCACAAAGTCTATGTTCATGGGATGAAGGTTCTGTGCCAGTAGGTTGAGGGTTCTATACTGGAGCCAGTAAGTGATGCTCAAAGTAAGGACCAGAGCTCTCCCAAAGAGTACCTCAGTCATCCTCAGTGACAATGAGGTCCTGAGCTCCTCCAACAATGAGAACAGCTGAGTTCATATCAGGAAACCAGTATGACAAACTTCTCCTGGAGACTGAACCACACAACATGTTCCTCTCTGGAGCCAGAAAGTGATGCTCAAAGTAAGGGCCAGAATTCTCCCAAAGTGAACCGCAGCCATTCTCAGCAACAACAAGATTCAAGCTCCTCTGACGATGAGAACAGCCAAGTTCATATCTGGAAAGAAGCTCTTGACAAGCTCTTCCAGGAGGACCAGTGGCAACAGGAGAACCAGCGACACTATGGAGAACTAAAACCACCATGGAGAAGCAACAACACCCTTTCTTCCGCTCCAGTTCTCCTTTTAATCTTGGCAACAGTCCTCAGGTGGCCCATTCATGTTCAGCGCCATGCTGATACAGTTCAGCTGGTATTGCAAGTTGACCACCAGTAATCAATCCACTTCACTCTCTCACGAGCACAAAATTGCTGAAGATTTATATACTTTTTCAAAAACATAAACTTTTGTTTTTTCTATTTAATATTTTTAATTTCGTTGGTTTTTAAATATTTCCTGCTGCTTACTTTATTTTGTTCTTTTCTTTTCATTTGTGTAAGGTAGAAACTAACATCACTTACTTGAGATTTGCCTTATTCTCTGACATAAGCATTTAATAATCTAAATGTCCCTTGAAGCATTGTTTGTCTGTATCTCAGAAATTTTGGTATATTGTATTTTCATTTTTCTTTCTTTCAAACTATTTTCCAGTTTTCTTTGAGATATCTTCTTTAAGTTTTGGATTACTTAGAATTTTAATTTCTAAATTAAATTTAGTTTAATTTAATTTAAATTAATTTTTAATTTTTTTTTTTTGTACTGAGAATTAAACTCAGGACCTCGTGCTTGCCAGGCAGGCACAGTGCCGTTGAGCTACATCCCCAGCCCGCTTAATTTCTAAGTCTTGAAAGATTTTCTTAATACTTTTCTATTGTGGGTTGCTGTTTTAATCCAGTTATGCTCAAAGAATACACTTTGTGTGATTTCAATTATTTTATGGTATATTATTAAAGTTTGTTTCTAAAAAGTGGCCATCATTGATAGGGTATGATCTGTCTTGATGAATGTTCTATTTGCATAGGAAACAAATGTGTGTTCTGCTGTTGTGGTGGTGGAGTGTTCTCTAAATGGCAACTAGTTCTGGCTGTATGCTAGTGTTCAGTTCTACATCTTGCTGATTTTCTTACTCTCTCTATTATTATGAGGGTAATATCGAACTGTCCAACTACACTAGTGGATTGATCTCTTTCTCATTTCAGTTCTTCTTTCAGTTTTGATGCTTTTCCATTAGGTGCGTGTACATTGAATTTTGTTATATTTTCTTGACTTGTTCACCATTACTTATGTCCCTCTGCAACCTTGTAGTCCTCTTTCCAGGCTTCTTTTTTTGGTACCAAGGGTCGAACTCATGACCTTGCACTTGCCAGATTCTTATGCCACTGAGCTAAATTCCTGACCCCCTCCAGATTTCTTTTGATTCATGTTAATGTGGTGTATCTTGTTTAGATTTTAAATTTTATTTTTAGTCCTTTGATATATTTGAAATGATGTTTCTGTGATTAGCATGTAGATTATTAAGATTCAGTCCTGATCATCTCTATTTTTAAATTGGTGTGTTTAGAGCATTTACATCTAATATAATTATTGATGTGCTTTCCTTTAGCTGTGCCATTTTATTATCTGGTTTATTATCAGATTTTTGTTTCTCTATTTGTCCTTTCCTGATGTTTTTGAGTTATTTGAATTTATTTTCACATTCTGTATTCAATTTAACTATTGTGTCTTTTTTTTTTTTTATTAGAAATTGAACTCCAGACCTTTTGCTTGCCAGGCAAGTGCTGTGTGCTGCAGAGTTATATTCCTGGCTCACTATTGTGGTTTTCACTGAGTCTTTGTATATGTGTGTTTAGTGGTTCCTCTCTCAGATATACATGTGTTGCACATATTTTGTCCTTTAATCTATGTCTTGCCTTTTTAGTTGCTTAATAATGCTTTTTTTCCTGAATAATGTTTAAGTTTAATTTCTCAATGGTATTATTTTCAACATTCTGTGTAAGAAATCTTTGTCTCTAAAGATATTTTCTCCTAGAAGTCTTATGGTTTTAGCTGTTTATGCCTATAGTTTATTCAAGTTAATTTTTGTGTGTAGTATTGAGGTGGGAACCAGTCTATTTTTTTTTCAGTTGAATATCCAGTTATTCCACCATCATGTGTTCATTTTTTTTTTATTTTACCCTTGAATTACTCTGGCATCTTTGTTAAAAATCAATTGACCATATATATATGTGGGTGTATTCTTGCACTTAATGTTCTTTGCTATTGCTTCACTATACTTACATCTTACTACTGAGGTTTTTGCACTCATGGGCAATTTCCTTTTTTCTAGTTATGTTTTATTTCTGACTGAATTCTTCATTCATTTTCTCAATAATACTGTGAAACTTCTTTTTTCCTGATTGTAACACATTTATACATTGCTTGATGTTTGTCATATTTGCTCAGCTTGGCATGGACAGTGCTATCTATATCTAGTCTTTGTTTTAATAAAGAGAAAACTGATTTCTGCATGATACTATTCTTGGCTTGGATGAAAACGGCTTACTTTCCTCTCTGAGCTGCATTTGACTGTCAAGTTTTGTGTTGTTTTCTGTGACCTGAAACTGTGCGGTAGATAGAAGGTTTGGGGTTGGAGCTTGGCTGAATCTGTTTTGAATTACTTGAGCTGTTCTTTCTCTTTTGAGATTCATTCACCAAGGTCTTCTCCCTTAGCAGTAGGTATATGTCTGTGTGAGGGCTACTCTCAGGCTTGAACCATTTCTCCAATTTCTATACAGCTGCCTAAGTAAAATTCTTTAACAGTTTTTGTGGTCTCCACTGATAGGTAAGTGATACTGCAGTAAGGGTTGAAGTTTATCATCACTAATGCCATTTTGTTTGACTTTTCTAGGATACTGCTATTAGCCATTACCTCATCTTGCCTTTCTATAAATTAAGGGGTGTTGGTAGGAATTTTCAGTATATTGTCATCTTCTGCAACTAGGCAATGTGCAAAAACCTTTTGTTTTCATTTTTGTGGTTGATGAATAAAGCTGTCTGTTTCCATTTTCTTTTGGAGGGGTATTATTCATTAGTTGGTTAAGTGTTAATTTAAAGAAATCATTGATCTCAGCTATTTTAAATCCAGAAGACTCACCAAAAGACTCATCTATAGCCCACCCCTCCTTGGGACCATAAATAATTTAATTTGTGATTTTGTATTTCCCATCTTGTTGACTTAAATTTTAACCGTTGACCAAATGCTGACTGTACAACTAGAACTTTTGAAATTATTGCCTTTTAATTAGTAAAAAGAAGTAGCAGTGAAGAGAACCAAAGTTTCAGGTAAACTACAATTGAGGAAACTAGGTTTTCAAAAAGGGAAGTTCCCTCTTGCTGGTTTTGGCTTGCTGTTTGCAGCCGCCATAAACTGTGGTCCCACCATGCCACCCTGACTTGGAGCCATGGACTGAGTATGGACTGAAACCTCCAAAAACTGCCTGCCCTGCCACTCGGAACTTAGTGGAACACTGCATCAGGCGTAAGCTGCCTGGAACCTCCACTGTGGGCCCACTCTGCCACCGGGAACTCAGCAGAAGCCTGCATCAGGGGTAAGCTGCCCGGAACCTCCCCCGTGGGCCCACCCTGCCACTGGGAACATCGAGGAGGCCCACCAAAGACTGAAAACTGCCCTGGACTGCTTCAGCTTGACCTGCCCTCCCACCTGGAACATCAGAAGATCTCAGTGGGCTCCAGTTAATGTGAGAAAATTTGGAACTTTGCTCCCAGGTGGTGAACCTTGGACTACAGCGGATTGACTGTATCAGTGTGGTGAGTATACCTATAAAATAGAGGTGTACAGGGGATAAATAGGGCATAGTAAAACCCCCTCCAACTAACTGTAAGACTTTGTTGTGTCTGAAAAGAGTGTGTGTGATCCCTTCCTACACATAGAAAACATCAGACAGAGTGAAAATGACAAAACGGAAAAGCAAAATGCAGTCTCAAACATATAGTTCACCAGAAGCAAGTATAGGAGACATTAAAATAGAGCACCCCAAAAGTAACACACCAGGAATCTCTGAAAAGATAGCGAGTGAAATAAAAAAACAACTGCATCAGGCTATAGAGGAAATCAAATTAGAAGTACTCTCCCATGTAAAGATAGAAATAACAACTTTAGTAAAGGAGTTGTTGAATGTAGCTAAAGAAGAACTAGAGAAAAAAGTACATGAGCATGGGAAACTGATTGAAACTTTGAATGAACAGTATAGAAAACAATCAGAATTCATCAAACAAACTCAAAGAGACATCCAAGAAACAACAAATTCTATTGAAAGCATGCAAAACTGCCTAAAGGAAGCTGAGGATAGGATTTCAGACCTTGAGGACAGG
>PVLA01000015.1:438696-496434 GCA_004027455.1 Hydrochoerus hydrochaeris
AAATGACAATCCAGAAGCTTCATGATGATGCCAAGAGCAACAATATAAGAATAATGGGCATTAGTGAAGATACAGGAGTGCAGGCAAATGACATACATAAAGTATTTACAGAAATAATAGCAGAAAATTTCCCAAACATGGGGAAAGAATCTGATATGCAGATAAGTGAGGCATATAGAACACCAAACAGTCACAATCACCATAAATCCACACCCAGACACATAATACTTAAGATCTCAGACATACAGCATAAGAACAGAATATTAAAAGTTGTCAGAGAAAAGACACAACTCACCTATCAGGGAAAGCCCATTAGAATCATGGCAGACTTTTCAGCACAAACCCTCAAGTCAAGAAGAGCTTGGAGTGAGGTATTTCAAGCCCTGAAAGAAAACAAACTTCAACCCAGACTGATGTACCCAGCAAAACTTTCATTCAAATTTAATGGAGAAACAAAATACTTCCATGACAGAGAACAACTGAAGAAATTCATGTCCACCAAACCAACCCTAGAAAGAGTACTGAAAAACATACTAGACAGAGATAAAAATGACCACAATCCACAAAACAACAACAGAAGAAACCACCAGGTAGGATAAGCAATTAAATAAGAGGAAAAGCAGAAAGAAACAACTGGAACATAACATGGCAAAGTCAAGCCAGTACATATCAGTGATATCCATAAATATAAATGGCCTCAATTCACCTATAAAAAGAAATAGATTGACAGAACGGATCAAGACACAGGATCCCACAGTATGCTGTATACAAGAAGCACATCTGACCCAAAAGGAAACTCATAGATTAAAAGTCAAAGGATGGAAAACAGTATTCCATGCAGCAGGAACTCAGAAAAAAAGCTGAGGTAGCTATTCTATTTGCAGACAATATGAACTTCAAACCTAAAATGATTAAAAGAGATAGAGAAGGTCACTATATACTTGTTAGTGGTAAAATTCAAGAGGAAGAACTAACAATTATAAATATATATGCACCAAATACAGGAGCACCCAACTATATAAGACAGATACTAATGGACATGAAAAACTAAATACATAAGAACACAATTATAACAGGAGATCTTAACATCCCATTGTCACAAAGAGATAGATCAACTAGACAAAAAGTCAGCAAAGAAATAACAGAACTGAATCATACCTGTGAGCAATTGGACTTAATAGACGTTTACAGAGTGTTCCACCCAACCACATCAAAATGCACATTCTTCTCAGCTGCACATGGGACATTCTCCAAAACAGACCATATATTATTCCATAAAACATTCTTAAGTAAATGCAAAGGTACTGAAATCATACCATGCATAGTATCTGACCATAGTGCACTGAAATTGGAAATTAATGGCAAAAGAAATTGTAAAACCTGCATAAATACATGGAAATTAAATAACAGCCTTTTGAACAACCAGTGGGCTACAGATGAAATTAAAGAAGATAAAACAGTACCTACAATTCAATGAAAATATAGAAACAACATACTCTAATCTGTGGGATGCTATGAAGGCAGTTTTAAGAGGGGGATATATAGCAATAAACTGTCATATCAAGAAAACAGCATGAGCACAAATAAACAACCTAATGCTCCATCTCAAGCTTCTAGAAAAAGAAGAGCAAGCTAAATCCAAAGTTCATAGAAGAGAGAAAATTGTAAAGATTAGAGCAGAAATCAATGCAATTGAAACTAAAAGAACAATGCAAAGAAATAATGAATCAAAAAGTTGGTTTTTTGAGAGAATCAATAAAATTGACAAACCCCTAGCCAACCTTATCAAGAGAAGGAGAAAAAACCCAAATTCATGCAATAAAAACTGAAAAGGGAGAAATTACTACAGATCGCATGGAAATTCCAAAGATCATGAATACCCACTTTGAAAATCTCTACTCACTTAGAGTGGGAAACACAGAGAAAATGGACAGATTTCTAGAAACATATGAACTACCAAAGCTCAACCAAGAAGATATAGCAATTTTGAACAACCAAATATCAGCTATTCAAATTGAAAATGTAATAAAAAACTTACCAACAAAGAAAAGCCCAGATCCTGATGGATTCACAGCTGAATTCTACAAGAAATTTAAAGAAGATTTGATGCCAGTACTCCTTAACCTCTTCAATGAAATTGAGAAGAAAGCAATCCTCCCTAAATCAATCCTGGAGGCAAGTATTACTCTGATACCAAAACCAGAGAAAGATCCAACCAAAAAAGTGAACTATAGGCCAAATTCACTAATGAACATTGATGCAAAGATTCTCAACAAAATACTGGCAAATAGAATGCAGCAAATCATCAAGAAGATCATATATCATGACCAAGTAGGGTTCATTCCAGGAATGCAGGGATGGTTTAACATACGCAAATCAATAAATGTAATACACCACATCAACAGAGCCAAAAACCAAAACTACATGGTCATCTCAATAGATGCAGAAAAAGCTTTCAACAAAGTCCAACACATGTTCATGATAAAAACCCTTCAGAAACTTGGAATACAAGGCATCTACCTCAACCTTATAAAGGCCATCTATGACAAACCAAGAGCCAACATTATACTAAATGGACAAAAACTGAAAACTTTCCCTTTAAAATCAGGAACAAGACAAGGATGTACATTCTCACCACTCCTTTTCAACATAGTTCTGGAAACACTAGCCAGGGCAATGAGACAAGAAAGCGAAATAAAAGGAGTAAAGATAGGAAAGGAAGAAGTTAAATTATCACTATTTGCAGGTGACATGATACTCTATATAGAAGACCCAAAAGACTCCATTAAAAGACTACTAGAGGTAATAAACAAGTTCAGCAGTGTAGCTGGATACAAAGTCAATGTTCAAAAATCAATAGCATTCCTGTACACAGACAAAAAATTCAATGAGAGAGAAATTATGGAAATATCGCCCTTCATAATAATATGTAAAAAAAATGAAATACTTAGGAATCAACCTAACTAAAAATGTAAAAGACCTATATGCTGAAAATTATACTATGCTGAAAAAGGAGATTGAAGAGGATCTTAGAAAATGGAAGTACATTCCTTGCTCTTGGTCAGGAAGAACCAACATTGTGAAAATGGCCCTACTCCCAAAACTGTTATACAGATTTAATGCAATCCCAATCAAAATACTATTGACATACCTCACGGATCTAGATAAAGCACTACTAAAATTCATTTAGAAACAGAAGAAACCTAGAATAGCAAAGGCAATTCTAGGCAACAAAAGGAAGGCAGGAGGCATCTCAATTCCTGACTTGAAACAGTACTATAAAGCCACAGTGATCAAATCAGCATGGTATTGGCAAAGAAATAGATCTGAGGATCAATGGAACAGATTAGAAGATGCAAGCACAACCACAAAGACACTCAGCCACCTGATATTTGACAAAGGGGCTAAATATGTCCACTGGAAGAAGGATAGTCTCTTTAATAAATGGTGTTGGAAAAATTGGCTCTCTACATGCCGAAGACTGAAACTAGATCCAAGTCTATCACCATGCACAAAACTAAAGTCTAAATGGATCAAAGACCTCAATATTAAAACAGAAACACTAAATCTACTGGAAGGCAAGGTAGGTAGACGTCTTGGAGACATAGGGGTAGTCAGAGAATTCATGAACCAAATGCAAACTGCACGGGAAACACTTCAAAGAATCAACAAATGGGATCTCACATTATTGAAAAGTTTCTGCCCTTCAAAGGAAATCACCAACAGAGTGGAAAGAAAACCAACAGAGTGGGAAAGAATTTTAACCAGCAACCCCTCAGACAAAGGACTTGTGTCCAAAATGTATAAAGAATTGAAAAACGTCAAGCCCCCCAAATTCAAAGACCCTCTCCAAAAATGGGCATCTGAGATGAACACATGGGTCTCAGAGAAAGATATACAAATGGCAAATAAATTAATGAAGAAATGTTCACCATCACTGGTCATTCGAGAAATGCAAATTAAAACAGCATTGAGATTCCACTTCACTCTGGAAAGAATAGCTGCCATCAAGAAATCAACTGTTAATAAATGTTGGCGAGGCTGCGGGGAAAAAGGAACACTGCTCCACTGTTGGTGGGAATGTAGACTGGTGTGCAACCATTATGGAAATCCATATGGAGAATTCTCAGAAGACTAAGATTGGAAGCCCCATTCAATCCAGCTGTTCCCTTCCTGGGTATTTTCCCCAAAGAACGGAAAAGTTTATATCACAGTGATATATGTGCACCCACATTCATATCGACACAATTTGTGATAGCTAAATCCTGGAAACAACCAAGATGCCCATCAACTGCAGAGTGGATGAAAAAGATGTGGCATTTTTATACAATGGAATATTACTCAGCTATAAAAAGGATGATCTTGAGGCCTTCATAGGCAAATGGAGATAACTTGAGACTATCCTCATTAGTGAAATAAATAAGAATCATATTTATAAATATCATATTGTGTCTCTAGTGTAAAAAGTAAATAAGAACTACAAGTGTAATAAAACCAAAATGTGTAATTGCTATTTTAAAAAAGAGAGGAAAAGAAAGTGCTCTAATGGATATAACTGCATGTAAGTTTGAGTGTGTAAAATAGATGACCATATTGCTGAATCTTTGTTGGATCTTTGAGCAGAACTGTTTGTAGTCTGACTGTTTGAATATTTACTATGTACCCTTTAACTTTGTAACTTGAGCAACTACATCCAGGATGACAGTACGTAATTTATAAATGACTGATTTCTTAGTGGGGCTTTTTCTCATTCTCCTTTTTCCTTCTTTTAGAAGTCTGTATTGTTGCTACCCTTTTTTCTATTTTGCTTTTTTTTCTTCTCTTTAAATAAAATTTTAAAAATGTATAATTTCTATTGTAAAAAAAGAGGAAATAGGAAGCGCTATAAAAGATATAGCTGCATGTATGTTTAGGTGTGTGGGATTGATGACCATATTTCTAGGTTCTTGTTGGATTGTTGAACAGATCTGTTTGTACTCTCACTGCTTGAGTGTCTACTTTGTGTGGTTTAATTTTGTATCTATTTCTAAAAGAACAATATGCAATTTAACAACTAGTGATTTCTTTCTGTTTACCTTCTTTTCTTGAAATTCTGTAATATTTCTACCTTTTTCCTGTTTTTTTTCTCTTTTAAAAAAAAAATCTTTCCAGTATGAGAACAAAAAAAAAAGGGGGAAGTTGAATTGTAAGTGCTCATTTTGTTGAGAGAAGAAGAAAGATGATAATTTGATATCTGAAAGAGGTAACTTGCTGAATTTATGTTGTTACTGAGCCAGAAACATCAATGTCCTTCTTCCTTTAGAGACCTGGGCCTTTTTCTGGGGGTGGTGAGGCAGGGTTCATTTCATTTCCAGTAGTGGTTTGAGAAGTGTCTGATCCTTGAGCCTTGGAGAGTTGAATGGCATACTTTTGTTGCTGCTTGTTTTTGTGGCATTTTCTAGATCTTTATTTCTAATTTAGAAGTTTGCTACAAATAGATAGAAGAGTTTTCCATGGGTAAGAGTACACAAATGTTGCACATTTAGATAGCAACTTGCACCGATGACATTTTGATGTGAGCCCTTTTACTAGAAGCTTTATTTTTATTTTTTTCTCTGTGGGAATGTCTTTTGAGATCAGCAGCTCATGGCATCTCCAATCGAAGGAAAAAGCTACCAGAAAATGTGAAATTGGGGTTGAAACCAGTAACCACAAATTAAAAAATGATGACAATATTGCACCAATATAGTTTTAATTTTCAAATGATCAGAAACTACTCAGTGCATGATGATGAGGCATATGGAACAAGTTGTTCTGAGATTTTGTTACCTTAGCTACTTTTTGGTCCTGTCTTCAGTTCTGTGCATTTTCCCTCTCAACCTTCTCTTGAATGTCTGAACTCAAAACAGTTATTCTTACCTGAAGGAAATCTGCTCTGACATTGTTTCTCTTTTTCAACCATAGATTGATTCTGCCTATTACCAAGCCAGCTGCCTGCAATTCTAGCCTTGCTTTTTTCCTTTTCTATGGTATTTTTTCAGGTTATTTTGAAAGATGCCTCAAGGGCCAGGGCCAGGCTGTCCCATTGTGCCTTCTTCTCTCTAACTTGTTGACTTACCCCTTTCTCCTGTTACCTTCCACTTCAACTTGACACTTTCTTGGCTGCCAGGACACACATTCTCTGTTTTTTCCCTCTGTCCTATCTCGCTGATTGTCTTTTCCTGGCTACCCTAGTAAAAACGCCACTGAAGGGTGAGAGAGGATGTTCTATCCCATTTTTTCTTTGACTCCTCTCCCCTCCCAGGCTTCAGCCATTCTCTCAGTAGGTGGTATCTAAATCCTTATCTCCATTCCTGTTCCTTTCCTTGTGTCTCCCATGGACATTTTCAAGTCATCGTATACTACAAGAAACTCTCCTTCTGTCAAGCCAGCATCTCTCATGGTGAACAGTTAATGTGGTGACAATGTCTTCATGATCAGGCTTGGAAATGCATCTGAGCCTTTGGCTCTTCCTGCTATTTTACCTGCTTTCTTCTTTGTTCCTGTCCTGTATCAGTAGTTATTAACTCACTTAGTCCTAAATCCTTTTCCCTCTATTCCTTTTGTAACCCTTACTCATATTCCGATTCTCTCACCTTCATATTCCTCAAGCTTCCTACCTGGTCTTTCTCCATCATCTCCATTCACTCCTTCAAGCCTCTTTGCTCTTCTCTTCAGATTTCGTACTATGACACAGAATTCGATCTGTCTCTGTCTGTCTGTCTGTCTGTCTGTCTGTCTCTTTCTCTGTCTCTGTCTCTTTTGCCATTCACTGAGCACTCTTCAGTGATACATGGTTTTTGAGCATTTCCATTTCTACTAGAATGTATCTTGCAGATTTATGTAGATGGATGTGTACAGACTGACACACAATAGCATTTGCTGTCATATGGTTTGTTCCAGGAAAAGTAAGCAATGCCCTTTATCCATCGTGGGTCACTGGGTCAATAAATTAAGCTCATCATGAATAGAACGTCTGGTGGATGTTAATAATGATGAAACATACATTTGCTCATATAAGCAAGTCTAAGGAACATATATTGAGAACTATAAGATCAATGTATGTATTTATGTTTCTATTTGTGTTTAAAGAAGCAAGATGAATTTATATGCACCTTTGACTATCAATCAAATATTTGTGAAAGATTTAACACTGTTTTATGTGGCTTACTTTAAAAACCATGTATATGTATCATATTTTTCCTAAGAAAACTTAGTTAATAATTAATCAAATCTTGCAGGAAATTGATATGGCTTATAGGAAATCTGGGTTCCTGAACCTGGTTTCTGTTAAAGCATTTTTTGGGCTTGGCACCTGTAAGGATTTCTACCTCATTCTTTGCTTGATTGTCATTAGCCAGCTTGACCCTAGAGAAGAAAGGCTCAGGCCTCTGACCACTGGTGTGGTGTCGTACAGGCCCAGGTCTGACAGAAAGGGCATCAAACTGAGTGCTGTATGAGATCTTAGTGGATCCAAGTATAGTCTATATAATCATTTAGTTACCAGGTTGCAGAGACTTGGGGAGAGTTCAGTAGGGATAGGGTGTGCAGGGTGGTGGGAGTAGAACTGTATAAGACAGGAGCACAAGGATCAAGGTAGCAGCCGCATATTTCTAATATGGAGATTTCAGAGATTTTTAACAACCAGCCTGGCCATACTGCTTTTTTTGCCCTCTGAATGTATTTTTGTGGCCGCTGCTTGCTGACTCAAGTGTGCCTATGCCTAAATGATCTTTCTCAACTGAAATACCACTTTCTAATTCCTGCTTTCCCACATTTTTCCTATTCTTTAAGGCTAGCTAATGTATTCATTTCTCTTTGATCCTGGCTGCAACCATAATAGGCCCCCCTTACCTGAGGGAGATGTGGTCCAAGACACCCAGTTAAACTGAGGTTAAACTGAGGCCAAATATTGGACACTATGATGTAATGTTTTTTCCACTTTAACCAAGCACTTAGCACTAACTGTGGCTGTAACTTTTGCAGTTTGAGGTGCAGTGGCAAAACTAGCATAAATTTCCTTTTCTTCACAATTTCACAGATAGAAGATTCACTCTTAACATAGATTTTAAGCAAACTCAACATATGCCCTTTTTTTCCTTTCCTTGTTAAGAGGTTTCACATTTTTCCTTAAAGGAAGCATTCTGCAGCTTCTCTTTGGCATATCTAAGTTCTGACATCACTACTGTTGTGCTTTGAGTCCTTTATCCAAAATAAGCGTTGCAGTATTCCAACTGCCAATCTGATAGGCAATCTGATAGCTATTAACTGACTAAATGAGTGGGTAGCATATACAGTGTGGTTGCACTGGACAAAGAGATGATTCACATCTCTAGCAGGATGGAGTGGGACATTATCACCACACTAGTCAAAACGAGTAATAAGATTGTATCATGCTATTCAGACAGCATGCAATTAAAAACTTATGAATTATTTCTAAACATTGCCATTCATATTTTTGGACCATGGTTAACCACAGATAACTGAAACTAGAAAGCAAAACCACAGATGAGGTGAACTACTAAAATCAGACCTTTATCTATATCTGAGTTTCCACATTTATCTCCTTCTATATGGGTTCTTGTTCTCTAAAAGATTCCCCATCACTTCTATAGGAGAATGAACCAAGAAGAAAATATCATCATGGTGGGGAAGGAGGTAAAACATGAAATGACAATTTAACACAATATAGCAGGGGTCTAGAAGGAGAAGGAGAAGGAGAAGGAGAAGAGGAGGAGGAGGAGGAGGAGGAGGAGGAAGAAGAAGAAGAAAAAGAAGAAGAAGGTTTTTCTTCTTCTTTCATTTCTTTTCTATTTTTACATCCTCTGCTAAAGACTTTACTAACATGCTGATAAGATTAGAGTGACTCATCTTTGTATCTCCTTTACTAGAGTGAAGGGATTTTCCAGGATTTTGGCCCTGTTGAATGTTTGATTTGGTCCCTTTGAGTACAATAATAATTTTAGCAGTCCTGTGATACAATTTTGTATATCCAGAAACCTTCAGATAATAACTCAATCGATGAGTGGTGGAAATGGTTATGGTAGTATGAATTGCTACTTTTCCTCTAGCAAAAATGGGGAAGCATTTTAAAGGGCAATTATGGGTGGTGTTGTTTTGCATTTTTCCATCTTTGATTGGAGGGGTCAGGAAAATTGGACTATAGGACAATCACTGCTTGTTTCTGTAAATAAAATTTTATGGGGACACAGTTATGCCTATTCACTTACATAATTGTGATGCAAGGGTAGAGATGATTAGTTTCAACAAAGACTATGTGGCCCTCTTCAGAAAAAGCTTACATGTCCCTGCTATATTGTGTTAAATTGTTACCTCATGTTCTCTCTCCTTTCCCAACATGATGGAGTGTTTTTTTTTTTTTTCCTTTTTTTCTCAATTCTGTATCTGTCCTGGATATAAGTCCTTTGAGGGACAACTGGCTAAAGTTTTTTTCACAGTGTGGGTTGTCTTTTTCACTCTGTTGGTGATTTCTTTTGATGTGCAAAAGCTTTTTAATAAGGTGAAATTACATTTGTTGATTCTTTGTAATATTTCCTGTGCAATCTGGGTTTTGTTCATGAAGTCTCTGCCTACACCTTTGTCTTCAAGATTTCAATCTATTTTTTCTTCTGATAAGTTTAGTGTTTCTATTTTAATATTTGGATCTTTGACTCATTTTGACTTTTGTTTAGTGCATAGTAATAGACATGGGTTTAGTTTTAATCTTTGGCATGTGGACAGCCAGTTTTTTCCAGCACCACTTATTAAAGAGACTATTTTTCTTCCAGTGAACATATTTGGTACCTTTGTCAAAGATAAGGTAGCTGAGTGTGTTTGGGGTTGCATCTGAGTCTTTTATTCTGTTCTACTGATCGTCAGGTCTGGTTTTAGCCAATACCATTCTGATTTTGTCACAGTAGCTTTGTAGTATAATTTCAGGTCAAACAAACATTTGATGCCTCCTGACTTGCCTTTGTTGCCCAGAATTGCTTTTACTATTTTAAATCTTTTCTGGTTCCAAATGAATTTTAGGAATGTTTTATCTAGATCTGTGAAGTATGCTAATAGTATTTTGATCAGATTGCATTAAATCTGTATAATAGTTTTGAGAAAATGGCCATTTTCACTATGTTGTTTCTTCCTATCCAAGAGCAAGGGATATCTTTCCATTTTTTGATATCTTCTTTGATCACTTTTTTTAGGGTACTATAATTTTCACTGTATATATCTTTTATACCTTTTGTTAGATTGATTCCTAAATATTTCATTTGTTTTTAGATGACATCATGAAGGGTGTTCTTTACCTAATTTCTGTCTCTGTGAGTTTTTTATTTGTATACATGAATGCTATTGATTTTTGAGTGTTGACTTTGTATCCCTCTACACTACTGAATTTGAACATTAAGTCTACAATTTTTTTGGTGGAGTTTTTGGGGTCTTCTATGTAGAGTATTATGTCATCTGTAAATAATAATTTAACTTCTTCTTTTCCTATCTTCATTGTTTTTTTTTTCTCTTGTTTAATTACTCTGGCTATTTCCAGAACTATACTGAATAGGAATGGTGATAATGGACATCCTTATCTTGTTTCTAATTGTTTCAATTTTTGACAGTGTAATATGATGTTAGCTGTTGATTTGTCATTGATGACTTTTATAATATTGAGGTAAAGACCACCTATTCCAATTTTCTGTTTTTTTTTAATAGTGAATGGATGTTAGACTTTGTCAAATACTTTTTTTGCATATACTGAGATGATCATGAGATTTTTTTTATCTTTGGTTCTGATAATGTGGTGTATTATATTTATTGATTTGCATAAGTTGAACTATCCTTGCACCCCGGGATGAATTCTACTTGGTCATGATGTATAATCTTCTTGATGATTTGCTAAATTCTGTTTGCCAGTATTTTAAGGATTTTTGCATCTATATTCATTACAGATATTGGCCTGTAGTCTTCTTTTTATTGTTTTTGGGTTCTTCTCTGGTTTTGGAATCAGAATAATACTTGCTTCCAGGAATGATTGAAAGAAAAATTGATAAACCTTTAGAGAACCTCATCAAAAAGAGGAAAGAAAAAACACAAATTCAAGCCACTAGGAATGAAAAGGCAGAGATCACAATGGGTCCCACAGAAATCAATTTTATTTATTCTTTCAAAGAACCAACTTTTTGATTCATTGATTCTTTGTATTGATTTTTTAAAATATCTATCACATTAATTTCTGCTCTTTATAATTTTCTCCTTTGTAAAAGTTTTGGGTTTGATTTGTTCTTTTTTTTTGAGAAGTTTGAGGTTCAACATTAGATTACTTATTTGAGCTCATTTTGATTTCTTAATGTGTGAGTTCATTGCTATATATTTCTCTCATTGGACTGCTTTCATTGCATCTCATAAGTTTCAGTATGTTGTAAAGGTGTTATCATTTAATTGTACATACTGTTTAATTTTGTCTTTAATTTCCTCTGTGATCAATTGGTTGTTCAGAAGGGTATTGTTTAATTTCTAAATGTTAGGTAGTTTACATGATTTCCTTTGTCAATGATTTCTAAATTTTAATTCCTTTGTCTGTATTTCTAAATTTTATTGTGCTATGGTCAGATAGTACACATGGGATGATTTCAATTCCTCTTAAACATGTTTTGTCAGCTAATATATGATCTATTTTGGTGAACATGTCATGTACAGCTGAGAAGAATGTATATTCTGATGTTTTGGGGTGGTACACTCTGTAGACATGTACCAAGTCCATTTGTTTACCAGCTTGGTTTAATTCTAATATTTCTTTGTTGATTTTTTTTTTTTGTCGAGTTGATCTGTTTGTGGGAGTGGAGTATTGAGGTCCCTCAGTACAATTGTGTTAGTTCTTACTTGATTTTTCATGGCATTTAATATTTGTTTTATGTAGTTGGATGAACCTGTGTTTAGTGCATAAATGTTTCCTGGGAGGTATCTTTTCCTCTAGATGTCTTCCAGATATATGTGGTTCTTGGTCTTTATGTCTATCTCTTATTCTTGGAGTTTTCCATTAACAAGTATGTAGTGACCTTCTTTGTTTCTTTTGATCAATTTTAGCTTAAAGTTTGCATTGTTTACAAATAGGATAGCTACCTCTGCTTTTTTTCTGGGTTCTTGTGGCATGAAGAATTGTTTTCCATCCTTTGACTTTTAGACTATGAATTTCTTTTTGGGTTAAGTATGTTTCTTAAATGTAGCATATTGTTAATCCATTCTGCCAGTCTGTTTCTTTTGATTGGCGAGTTGAAACCATTTACATTGATGGTTATAACTAATATATATTGGCTTTTCTTTTTCATGTTGTTTGTTCCCTGACTTTCTCTTCTGTTTAATTGCTTGCCCTGTTCTTTCTATTGGTGTTCATGTGTTTGTGGTCTTTGTTATCTCTTTGTAATATATCCTTCAGAGCATTCTATAGAGCTAGTTTGGTGGTCATAAATTTTTCAGTTCTTTGTCATGGAAGTATCTTATTTCTCCATCAATTTTGAAAGATAGTTTTGTTGGGTATTTCAAACTGGGTTGAAGGTTGTTTTCCTTTAGGGCTTGAAATACCTCACTCCAAGTTCTTCTTGATTTGAGGGTTTGTACTGAGAAATTGCTGTGATTCTGATGGGCTTTCCTTTTAAGGTGATGTTTCTTTTCTCTAGCCATTTTTAATATTTTGTTCTTGCGCTGAATTTCTGGAATCTTGATTATTATATGCCTTGTTGTAGATTTATTTTGGTCGTGGCTATTTGGAGTTCTATATGCTTCATTTATTTGTATGTCAAGTTCTTATCCATGTTTTGGAAGTTTCCTGCCATTATTTGTGTGAAGAGGTGTTTAATGTTTTTTTGCACTGTCTCAAGGTTTCTCATTGATTTCAGTTAATCTTATATTGTTCTTCTTTGATTCACCATGTATATCTTGGTTACTTTTGTCTTGTTGTTGAGACAAAATACCTGACACTCAAAATAAAGGAAGGAAAGGTTTATTTAGTTTACAGCTTTTGGAAGTTTCTGTCCATAATCAGTTGGCTGCAAGACAGAGTAGCATGGCACTGGGGCAACACTTCAAGGCAGCAGTCAGAGCAAAAGATGAGAGAGCAAACCTCTTTTCTTCCTTTATATTAGACATAACACATGCCACCCCCTCCAGGGCAGGTATAGCACTCACAAAATCTTGGTGTCCTCCTCTTACACAAGATGAGGATATTTAGGGGAAATAAAGTAAGGATCTTGGCTCCCAGCTGAGTCTCTCAGTTAAATTTCTAAACTTCTTAAGTTGACACATTGTATCAACTATAAGACTGTGCTGCTGAATTGATTTTTTTATGGTCTCTTGTGATTTTTAAAATGGCTTTTTTTCCTAGTTCCCTAGTTCCTAGTTCCTGCTGTCTTCTAGATCTGATATTCTATTCTTTCTTTCAATCTGCTATGTATATTTTCAATGAAGTTTCTAGTCTCCTACATTTCTGTTTGGATCTGTTTCATTGATTCCATTTATTGTCTATGTTTGGCATACTTGGTTCCCATCATTTTCCTGAGCTCCTTTATTTGTTTATCTGTGTCTGCTTTAATGTTTTTCATGTTGATAGTCATTTTCTTTTGTACCTTAGGGATTAGTTTTTCTATGGCCTCTTCCATTTGTTTTTTCACTTTTGCTGTTATCATTTCAGAGGTTCATTTGTTGGCTTCCAATTTCCTCTATCTCTTTGCATTCTGGACTTGATGTAGATGGGGTGGGTATTTGGGGTTGCATTTTGCTTCTTCATCTTGTCATTTTTTATTGTATTTTGTTTTCTGTGTTGATGCTTGTAGATTTCTTATGTTGGATAACCTTATCACTGGTGTTGAGGCTTTCCTAGGAGGAGACTTTTCTTCCAGATGTCTTCTAAATGTATGTGGTTCTTGGTCTTTCTGTAGGCCCCTAGAACCTACCTTCCCAATATATTAAGACTGAGAAGTTGTTATCTATTAGACTTAGGGCCTGTTCCTTTGATACTGGACTATGGTGATGGTTATGACCCCTTAAAATAACAATGTTGTCTTACGGGGAGAAAAACTGGTTATAGCATGTATGGCATTCTGATTAAAGTAGACTGGTTGGAACTAACAACAAACTCAAGTATAGTCTGGCTGCTGACAAACCGTGGTAACTATGAGCTTAATGTCTGTAATTGGAGGAGGAAGGTCTACAGAGGTGTAATATAACCCCACTTATATCAGCAACTTGTATGCAGTGATTTGCCACTTAATAGAGTGATTTTATCCTGTTGTGTGTGTGTAGGATTCAGAAGAATAGCCGGTAGGATGAAGAGATAAGTGAGGTTAAATGGAGTAGGAGCAAGGAAGGTTGGAGTGCACAGGATGATCATTCAGGTTTTGAGTAAATTGTAGAACACAGGAGGGAAGGATTGGAAGAGAAGGCCTGGTAGTTTTGAAGTGGACCTGAATGAGAAGAGAATATTTACTTGTATGAATGTATTATAAAGTGAAGAGAGATAGTTGACAAAAGAGGACAAGAGAATGAGTAGAATAAAACAAAAAGGTTAGAGATCATCTGTTGGCTTGTATTGCTAATGTTGCATGGAATGTTTCCATGTCTCTAATTCCATGTAAAAATCTAAAACAGGGATTTTGGCTAAGGGATACTCAACCTGTATATATTTTATTTTCCTGCTAAGACTAAAATATTCACTTTCCCCTGTGTGGGATAAATCTAACTAAAAGGTCTTGTAGTGCTGTTACACTGAGAAAGGATAAAGGATGAGAATTTTTTTAACCTAAACTCAAGGGTACAAGTCCTTACCTACTTTTAAACTGGCTTTGTGTGTGGAGAGATGTTCTATGAGGGAGTGATGGCTGGGCCCTCAAGGTTTTTTGTGTTTCTGGAATGTTCTTTACCCCAGTGCATGAAGCATGGCAGCCATTCTGGTGATGGCCACAGTGATGTTACCTTCAGTGCTGCACCCAGTGGATGAGAGGTGTGTGCACACAGGCCTTCCCATGCCCACACTTTATTGTTCTTTATTGTTTGCTGAGTACTCAAGGTTTACTAGCAATATAGTAGAAAGCTAACACCCTGTGTTTGTTTTTTAAATTTTGTTATTTTAAAGAGAAAGAAGAAAAAAATAAGAGTTTAAATAGGTTTAACAGGAGAGTTACAACAATTGATATAGTGCATATTGTTGCAAGCTGTGTTTATTTTTTGACCCTTTTTCACTACCTATGATAGTCAGAACTATAATAACTCTCCAGTCCTAGCTTTGGTAAATTTCTTTTGGCTCTGCTTCTTCTTTTTATTATAAATCCTGGATGCCTTGAAGAAGGTCTGGGCTGCATTTAATCCATTGCTTTTCCACTCTTCATTGTATGGTGTTGCTGTTTTTTTTTTTTTTTTTCATAAGCCAATTTTTCTTTTTCTTGAGTATTTGACACTTAGCTGAGTGAGGCTGTCAAAATGTTTTCTTTCTATCATTAGCATAGTCTGTCTTCCTTCAGTGTTGTGTGTGTTTGTAGTGGTTTTGTTTAATCTGCTGAAGCAGAGATTAACAGTATAACCCCCCTCCCCTCACACATCTTCCCTACACAACACAGAGAGAACTAAATCAGTTTCACACAAGCATTCTAGACATTTCACAGTGCTGGAGAGGATGGGCTGCCTGCCTGCTGACAGGAGTGTTGCCATGGTAATGGGTGAAGGATCCTAAACCTGGGCAGAGAGGGAGGGGCCTGGGAGAGAACCTGGCTGTCAGGCCCTGTGCAGCCCCTCCAAATTTCTTACTGTATTCTTGGGATTAGCACAACAGTGCATGCCTGTGTGGAGGAGATTTTGTTAGCTGTGCCTGTGCCTGGGCTGTTTGCTTCTGCTTTTCTTTCCTACATTGCTATTGGGTTTTCTCTCTCATCTTGCTTCTCTCGTTCTCTGCACACTGCTGCATTGGAGATGGGGGCCTGCTAGAGGAAATTCAGGTAAAGGAAGATATCACTGATTTGAAGATGCTGGAACTAAAAACAATTTTATTTAGGGTTGTCTTTTTCCTTCCCCTTTGGAAATAATCTCTGACTTTGAAATAGCTAATTGTGTGGCAGTGGTGTCAGAACTGATGATGTCTTCCATTTCTTAGGTATTTACTGTAGCCTAGAAATTTATCATGAGTTGTCTTATTTGTTCTTCATGGGGACCAGTGGTGGATGATCATTCCCATTTTACAGGTCAGGAAATAAGGATCTGGAAGGTTAGGTAGCTTCCCCAGCATCGCACAGCTTCTAAGTGACACATGTTAAACCCAGAGTGTTAATTAAGCATTGTGCACATTCTTCACTTATTGTAAGCACACAGTAGGTACATCGTGTGAATGAATTTAGTTGCCACTGGTAGGGTCCTTAATAAATACTGATATTAATGTATAACTCAGAATTTTTTTCTAATTGGAAAGCAGACCATAGGTGTTTAGATGTATATTCTCATTAGTGTAGACACTTACCTGCAATGTTTGGTCAACACTGGTCAGTTGAAATCTTTTCTTCATAGCAGCTTTCAACTCTGAGTCAGTCCCTTGTGATCATGAATCCTGAATTGTATTCTCTTTATTAATGGGGTATACTCCTGCAGGAAACCCATGCACATAACTGCAATTAATAATACCAGTAGAACTTTATTAGAGAACTTGATAGAATGCTGCTGAAGTTTATTTAGAAGAATAAATATGCAAAAGTAACCTAGAGTTTGGACAGAGATTGGTGAGGAAGGACTAGGAAAGACTAGTATAATCAGAATGATGAGGAAATTAAAATTGAAGATGTTAGTTAGGAGTTGGTCCATGCTTGTAATACATATATGATCAATATTTAAATTTTTAAAATTTATTACACTAAAATATGCATTGCCTTTAATCTTCCTCAAAATTGTCCCCCTAACTCAAAACATACTTGTCCTATCATCCATAATCTTTGGCTCTTTCTGAAATAGTTCTGGAATTTCTCTTTTGTGTTTTTTATGAGATGTGGTTTAAAAATATGTACCACTGAGTGAATAACCAGCAGAAAAGCCAGCCTGGATAAAAAAATTGTGGTGTGTCCTCACCCACTTTGTTCACTGGATCTGACACTGTGTGATTTCTGGCTCTTTATTATGTCAAAATGACTGAAAAGATAAGCATTCTGGATCAATTCTGTACATTGAGGCAGCCACAACAGCACAACTAAAGATACTCTTGAAGGAAGATAGCCATAACTTCTTCAGAAAGTGGCAAGAACAATGAGATAAATGTGATTGAACTGAGGGGAGATATTTTGAGGGAATTAATGGTAGTATTTCCTTTACTATTAGTAATTTTTAAAAATTTAGGCTTTCCCTGTATTTATCACACTTCTTGTAATAAGATAGGTCTCTTAATGTATAAAGTTATATCACTAATATCTGCTTGGTATATGAGAAACATGGGACACATACAAGTTCAACGTAAAAGTCACATTTCTCTGTACAATTTCACTTCCATGAAGAAATTATTAACATTTTTCTGTTATATTACAAATACACCTACAAACAGGCATCCTTTTGAGAGCAGGATGGCATGATGTTTTGGTTAAGAATGTTAGCTTTCACATAAGACTGCCCAGTTTCAAATCCTGGCTGTGAGTCCTTGGTTACACTATCTAACCTCTTGGTACCTTAATCTTCTCATCTTTAAAATGATGATAGTAGTACTTATAAGGTTGAGAAATTTGATAATACATGTAAAACACTTAGATAAAGTCTGGCATATCATGACTGTTTAATAAAAGCTTTGAAAAATTTAAAGTCATACTAATTATCTCTTGTAACTATAGTAACAGATCACTTAATATATTGTAGCATGTTTTAAATATATACTCATACACATATGTCTACTCCATTTTAGATATAGATATATGGCTGTACACTATTCTGTATAGTCAGTTTAACATTGATAGTGTGTGGAGAGTCTTTGGGACCACCCTCAGGCTTGATGAGTTTCTGGAAGGACTCAAGAGATTCAGAAAAGCTTTCATACTGCTAGTTGTGGTTCATTTCAGTGACAGGACATAGATTAAAGTGAAAAGGGGGGAAAGGCACAGAGAGCCTAGACTGTGCTGGTAAAGCTATGACACATGTGATTCAGTGGGCACCATGTATCATTAAAAGCTTTGAAAGTTTCACCATCACCGGCCTAAAGTCAAGAAAATCTAGTTGTAGACTCCCACCTGACTCACACTGGAGTCCAGGCTCATGCCTGATTCTCCCAGCAATGATGTAAAACCTGCAAAGGTTGCCAAGCAGGTAAGCACATCTGAGCCTTGGCGTTAGGGCTTCTCTTGAAGGATAGTTATCTTAGTATATCAGACCTGCTGACTGACTTTAGCTAAACACACTGCAGCCCTTCAGAGCAAAGTGTCAGCTGTATATGGGTTCAACCAACTGCCAGCTGAACATATTTGAAGAAATTCCAGAAACTTCCAAAAAGCAAAATTTGGATTTGTCATGTACCAGGTATTATGTCAATCCACATATAAAGTTCTATGTAGGCAAACCTTGCTGTAGCTTTTACAGATCCTCAGTGTGTCTCCAGTGTTCACTATCATTTGCCTGGACTTGTGTCCTACTACATAATTAGGTCTAGAATGGCTGTATTTGTACTGAACATTTACTGTTCTCCTTCGTAATTCAGTCTAGAATGTCTGCCTTTGTACTGAATTTTTTTGTTGTCATTTATAGTGTATTAGATATTTAATCTGGACATGATTTAAGGTATATAGTGGTATGGGGAACCACTAAAAAGGATGACTTTCCTTGAACAAAGAGCTCCACCTTTGCTAAACCTATCCCTATCCCTGTATTATATACACAGAGCTGGCTAAACTATTTCCTTTTCCCTCCAATTAGTTCTAAGCAATGTAAATAGGGTGAGCTGAGGTGCTGATGCATAATCTTTGAAACCAGGAAGCAGTGGCTGTTTCCCCACCCCAAGACTCGCATCAGAACTTGGTTGAGCCACTGCACTGCCAGTGCTGTCAATTGGGTTGAGCTTCAAGATAAGAGGCTATGACTTCCTAAGGCAGAAAACTTTACATGTCAGAATGGAAGCAACCACCTACTAAATACTAAATGCTACCTCAATTTGTTATGCAGATTGGTCTTTCTGCATATCCTTCTCTCTGCATGTTGCAGGAGTGCTGTCAGGCCTGCTTGTAGCCCAGCTGACAATCCTCATGTAATTCCTGCCATTCTCACAGTTAGTGGTCCTCAAGCCACTCCCTTCTTCATGAATTAGTAAAATTGGGGTTAGCCCCTGGCTTTGTTCCATTGGCCCTTCATCTGGGCCAGACTCAGGACCCCTTGGCTACTCATAATTATAAATATATGTTAGTGTCTTTGTTTTCACCATGAGTTGCACTGGAAGTGGTAGATTGGCATTAACTCGCTAGAATTCCAATAACTTTGACAAGATTGCACATAGAAACTTCCTGAACCACAACAAGGACTGGGAAGGGATTTCTGGGGGAGGAGTGCATGGGATGTATATAAATACTAAATCATTTTATATAAGAGACTTGTGAATCCTTGAATTTGAGTATTCTGGGGTTGGGGAATGGTGGGGGGAATTTCCTGGAATTAACCCACCACAGATAAGGAGGGACAACTGTATCCCGTTGCTAGTATTACTTGTACTGCATGTTCCAAGGTTGCAGGCATACATAAACAGTTTTATCAATAGACTATTTTAAGGTGTCAAAGTTCATCAGCCAGGAGGTTCTGAAGGGAGGGCTTTCAATCCAGGTCTGCTGAGGTAACCCTATCCTATACAAATAGGCAATTAGGAATTTTCTTGTGTGTTACTACTGTGAAGAATACTTTAAGAAGTAGCTATATCCATATTACCTTATGAATTTCTCTGAAAAAATTCTATGACATAAGATCATAAAATTTAAATTGCTGACCCAAAAATCCCATAAAGTTCAGTTTCTGACACTTTTTGTAATATTACATTGCTCTCACAACATTCCTACCATGAAAATCAGTGTTGCCATTTCCCTAATCCTCTTCAATTTTATATATAATAAACATTTGTTACCTTTTAAAATCTGATATAGTGACATATTAATTTAATTTGTAATTAATTACAATTAGAGAGATTGTTCATTTTTAGTATGTATACTGATAATTTCTATTCTTTGAGTTGAAGAGAGGTGTTTCAAATTTGAAGAATGCCAGGATTTAATGAAGAGTATTGGAGAGGTTGGTTAATATCTTTGAAAAAATTAGGTTTATATTTTTCCTTGTATACACTGAAGTATATTTCATGGCAGTTTTTTTTTTTTTTTTAAAGAGGCAGCAGTGAATATTTTAGTCTCTGTACTATCTCTATTCCATATCCTTTTGTCTTCCCTCTCAAATAGTTCCTGGGTCATATAAAGTAAATGGCAGGCCAAAGTTTTCTGATTGATTATTGAAATAATTAAATTTAAATAACAAGTCATCTGATTCTGGTATGGTTCTTATTTGATTTCAGTATGAAAATATTTTATATTAATTAGACAAGGATGTAAGGTTTTCTCTTTGTAGTACGATATACTATTATGTGACACTTTGGGCTTATGAGCAATAATGGAACTCAACAGAAGGTAAGATATATACCAAAGAGAAGAGCCTGATAATTAAAAAGTATTTTATTTTTTGTGGTGTTTGGGATCTAACCCAGGGCCTTATACATTCCAGGCAAGTGTTCTACCTCTGAGCCACACTCTAAACCCCACAAAAAAATTTTTAAAATGAAGATCTAACAATTTAGGCTTAAGTACCTAGAAATAATACCAAAAAGAAAGTGATAAAATAGATATATGTCCAGTCTCATAGATAGAAATACATCTATGAGAGATGCAAATTTTAATAGTTTTAAAGATAGTTTTCTAATGCATCTGCAGAAATGCCCTACTATATTAGAGCAATAGGCAAAGGACATAAGAAGACAATTTCAAAGGAAGAAATACAGGTTACTAGTAAATCAAGTATACAGATAACAGCATCACTGGGAAAAAAAGAAAAGAAATGTAAGCATTATGCTAACATTTCCCTTCAAACTGGCAGTGACTGGAAAAAGGGTAACACCCTCTCCGGTCAAAGGTACAGTGTTGTACACTTCTGTTGAACACAGAAGTCTGCAACCCTTAGATCTGAAAATAACTACAGGGGTTCTCAAATATTTACACAGTATAGTGTCTATATCAGATGGCATTATGGCCTCGCCAACATCTTGATTTTTTTCTCAGTGAAACCAATTACAGACTTTTGACCTCTAGAATTGTAAAATGATAAATTTGTGTTGCTTTCAGCCACTAAATACATATCACTCTGGTAGCAGTGGGAAACCCATACAGTAGGGAACAGCTCACAAGTAAGTGCAAGTGGTTTGGAGAGACTAATACAACTGTGTGGGATGTTTGGGAAAGAATTTGCTGTTCTTGCAACAGACTCTGCTAAGCTGTTGCCCTGTTTGCCAAAAGCATGAAGCTATCAAATTAGAAAACTATAAGCAGGATTTTGTCCTCTGTCCTAGTGCCTTTTACCTTTTATTTTGTTGTTCAGAAATAACATCTGAAATGGTTGATATTTTTAGTAGGCAGTGTTTTTAGCCTTCAGGATATATTTGAGTTTTGCTACATTTAACATTGTAAGGCTACAACTCATGAAGGAAAACCAGAATCACAATGAGGTATCTCCTTCCGACCTCTTGATACCTTCATTATTCATTTCCTTACAGTGTTAAACTTTGACTCAGAGCTATATGTGACCTGTGACCATAATCTCCTCTACCTGATGGAAAGCAACAGATTGTGCATGCACATGTATGGACATGCACGCAGCGTAGCCTCCTAAGAAATGATTCTATGTAGTTCTAGGCAGAAAAACGATGCATGATTGTTTTGGGTAATGGGATTGGGTGACTTTTTCCTTGCTGTTACCTTTTGTTTGCTTTTGGCAGTGTGTATTGACTTCTTTAAACATAGTAGTGCATTTTTAAAAAAGGAAAAATGAGAAATTTCTATGCATATTTGATGCCTCTTTATATAAAACTTTATACTACTTGATCATAGTTTTCAGCAATAAATATTCCTTCAGTGTTAACAGAACTCATGTGCCAGACTTGCCTTTATTTGGTTACCCCATACCATTGAAGAGTGGAATAGTGGTGCTGGGGAATTCTCACTTCTGATAATTTAGAGGCCCTTTTCTTGTCCTTGTTGTGGTCCGGGAAGTTTTTATTTGTAATCCCATGGAAATGTTTTGGAATCCTGGCAAATTAATTCCTTTTTACCACCTCCAGTGCAACCCACAGTGATCATAAAGACAGTAAGACATATTTATAGTTAAAGACAGCCAAGAGGTCCTGAATTTGGTTCAATTGAGGGTTCATGGAACAAAGGCCACAGCCCAGGGCCTAACACCGATTTATTAATTCATGAAGAAAGGAGTGGTTGAGGATGAGTGACTGTGAGAATGGCAGGAATTACATGAGTACTGTGACCTGAGCTAGCTAGGAGGTCAGTCAGCACCTCTGCAACATGCAGAGAGAAGGATATGCAGAAAGGTCAATTTGCATAACACAATTGAGGTAGTATTTAATGTTTAGGAGGCTGTTACTTCAGTTTCTAATGTGCAAACTTTTGTTTCTTAGGAAGTCATAACCTCTTATCTTGGAACTTGAACCTACTTGAGTGTTGGCTCTGCCATCCCACTGTGCTCAACCATATTGGGAGACACTGAGACAGGAAAGAGTCAACTGTCAGCTGGCTTCAAAGATTACACATCTGTACCTCAACTAACCCTACTTGCATTGCTTAGAGCCAGTTGAAGGGAAAAGGAAATAGCTTAGCCAACTGTACATATCAGTACATGAAGATAGGGCCAGGTTTAGCCAAACTGGAGGTAATTGCTCTGCATTCAAGGAGAGCTTTCCAGGTGGTCTTCTTCAGTATGTATTGAATCTACAGGCTTTTACATCATATATTTGAGGGTAACTAACATGTTGTATATGAGAATGGAATTAATCTTTTATTTGGAATTAATCACTTCTTTAGTTTCAGTAATATATTAAGTCCTGCAAATCTACCAAAGTGGTTTCTTCATTTAATACTTTTTTTGCAAATTAATTAGAATTATGTTGTTTGTAAATATAGTTTTATTTCATTTTCAATTTTGGTGCCTTTAATAGTTTTTTCTTGCTATATTATATTGAATAAAACCTTCCATATTCTGTGGGTTTTCTTTTCACTCTGTTGGTGATTTCTTTTGAAGTGCAGAAGCTTTTGAATAATGAGATCCCAGTTGTTGATTCTTTGAAGTATTTCCCGATCAGTTTGTGTTTTGTTCATGAATTCTTTCCTTACATCTATGTCTCCAAGATTTCTAGCTACTTTGTCTTCCAGTAGATTTAGTGTTTTTGTTTTAATATTTAGATCTTTAATCCATTTAGATTTTAGTTTTGTGCATGGTGATAGACTTGGATGTAGTTTCAGTCTTTGGCATGTGTAGAGCCAGTTTTTCCAACACCATATATTAAAGAGGCTATCCTTCTTCCAGTGAACATGTTTAGCATCTTTGTCAGGTGGCTGAGTATCTTTGTAGTTGTGTGTGCATCTTCTAATCTGTTCCATTGATCCTCAGGTGTATTTCTTTGCCAGTACCATGCTGATTTTATCACTGTGGCTTTGTAGTATAGTTTCAAGTCAGGAATTGAGATGCTTCCTAGCTTGCCTTTGTTGCTCAGAATTGCCTTTGCTATTCTAGGTTTCTTCTGTTTCCTAATGAATTTTAGGAGTGTTTTATCTAGATCTCTGAGGTATTTTAATGGTATTTTGATTGGGATTGCATTAAATATAACAGTTTTGGGAATATGGTCATTTTCACAATGTTGCTTCTTCTAGCCAAGAGTAAGGAATATCCTTCCATTTTCTAATATCCTCTTCAACCTCCTTTTTTAGCATAGCATAATTTTCATCATATAGGTCTTTTACATTCTTAGACTGATTCCTAAGTATTTCATTTTTTTTTAGATGCTATTGTGAAAGATGATATTTCCATAATTTCTCTCTTGGTGAGTTTTTTATCTTTTCTACTTTGAAAGTAATGGTTGTCTACATTTGATGTTATTTCTATTCCATGTTAATTCTTCTGATTTTTGAAGTTTTCTCATTTTCCAATTATTTAGGTTTATGTATATGATTACATAAGGTATTACAGTATTAACATTAATGCATCAAAATATACCTTGTATTAAGTTAACCTATAGGAACCTATATTCACCTTATGTATCTATATCTGTGATAAACCCTCAAATATTGTACTTATAAAACCTTATACAACTTAAAGAAGTTAAAAGAATAGCAAAAGGGATATATTATTTTATTTTTGACTTTGTGACTATTTCCAGTGCTCTTTATTTCTTGCATTCATCTGACCATATGGAGTCATTTCTTTTCAGCTTCCCTCAGTATTTATTATAATGGAAATCTGGTATCTACCTAAAAATTCTTTGAATCTTCATTTGGCTGGGGATGCCTTTGTTTTGCCTACATTTTTTTTAAAGAGCATATTATTTTGAAATAATTACACATTTACAAGAAGTTGCAGTAAAATGTACAGGGACATCTCAGGCACAGTGAGCTGAGCTTCCCTAATGTTAACGTGTTATGTACTGTAGTATAAAATCAAAACCAGGAAACTGATACCAGAACAGTTTTCAGAAGTCATCGAAATTTTCCTGGTATATAAGTTCTTTGTCAGGTGGGTAATTTGTATTTGCTTTCTCACAATTTGTAATTTGTCTTCTCATTCTTAATCTTTTCACTGAGCTAATGTCTTTAGTTTTGATAAAGTTCAATTCATCAATCTTTTTTTATGGTTGAGCATGCTTTTGGTTGCAAATCTAAGAATTCTTAATTTAGCCAAAGGATCATGAATATTCTCTCAACTTCTTCCAAATAGTTCTTATACTATATTAAACTCCATGATCCACTTTAATTTTGTAGAAGTTATGGTTTTCTTTTTTTTTAAGTTTTATTTAAAAAGGAAAAAAGCAAAACAGAAAAAGGGTAGAAATGATTCAGAATTTCAGAAAAAAAATAAACAGTAATAAATCACTAGTTGATAAATTACATATCTTCTTAGACATAGTTGTTCAAGTTACAAAATTAAAGCATATAGAGTGGACATTCAAGCAGTGAGGCTGCAAAGAAGTTCAGTGATCCATTAACAACTTAGCAACATGGTTATCAATCCTACACACTTAAACATAAATGCAGTTATATCCTTTAGAGCACTTTCTGTTCCTCCTTTTACTTTTTAAAATTTTTTTTCCATTTAAAGAGAAACAAAAGCATGTAAAGGGTAGAGATAATACAGAAATTTAAAAAAAAGATAAACAATAAGAAATCACTAGTTGATAAATTACATATTGTCCTCTTAGAAGTAGTTGTTCAAGTTACAAAATTAAAGCATACAAAGTAGATATTCAAACAGTGAGCGTGTAATCAGCTACGCATGCATGAATCTCTACATGTATTTCTATCCTTTCTGTATTAGAAGGAAAAACAAAACATAGCAAGACAAAACAAAACAAATTCCTATAAAAACATGAAACCAAAAAGTCATATAAAACCACAGTACAAGGTGATCTACAATGATTACTGTGTTGTTTCTTATTATCTTCAGTAGAATTGTCTATATCATCAGGCATAATTGAATATAGCAGTATAATTGAATATAGCACTACATAACAATATTAGTAAAAATAAAACATTGTAGACAGTATAAAACTTCAAAGGCAGGTAATAATCAAACCAGAGTGGATATACTAGTGAATCTTGTCATCTTAAGTGCAGTTGCCTATACTCTCAGACTTGATACTATCAATCATAACAGCTTTGAATAAAATCTTTCAATACAAAACAGTGATCTAACAAACCAGATTCAATTACGATCAGTCATGGTAAAACAGTGTAGGCTTTATGGAGCTTTAGATTAAGTTAATAGGAAATTAAGGATGATTACCGTACAATATCCTGTTATTTTCGGTATGACTGTCTGTGCCCTCATCTAGTACAGGTAAAATGACTGGAACAGAATATAATACATCTAAGCAGAGTAGTGTGAGTAATGTAGGTTTTAAATCCTGGTACACTATTAACAATATAGTGTATCAAGGCCATCTATGTTAGAGATTCTAGAAATCCTTCTTTGCTATGCTCTTTTTCTGCCTGTTTGTCTGTTTTTCTCCTTCTTTCTATTGCCTGCCCCACTCATTGAGGCCTTTATGCTACTGTTCCTAAAATCCTGGTATGTTTTTTTCTCTCTCTAGAATGTCCTTCAGCATTCTCTGTAGGGTTGGATTGGTGGTCACAAACTCGCCCAGTTCCTTTTTGTCATGGAAGCATCTTGATTCTCCATTAATTTCTAGTGACAGTTTTGCAGGATACATCAATCTGGGCTGGAGACTATTTTCTTTCAGGGCTTGGAATACTTTATTCCAAGCTCTTCTTGATCTGATGGTCTGTGTCTAGAAGTCAGCTGTGATCCTGATGGGCTTACCTTTATAGGTAATCTGTTTCTTTTCTCTGACAGCTTTTAATATTCTGTTTTTATATTGAATTTCTGGTATCTTTCTAGAATCTCTAATATTGTTATGTGGCTGGAGTTCTGTATGCCTCACATAACCAAATGTTATTTTCTTTTCCCATGCTTGGGGAGTTTTCCTTAATTATTTCCATGCATAGCCTTTGTAATTTGTCTGTTTGTATTCCTGCTTGTTCATTCACATTTCTTATTCTTAAATTATAGATTCTCTTGTCGTCTTCTAGACTTTGTATTATTACTGCCTGTTTCCTTGTTATTTTTAAGAGATCTTTCCTTTCATGATCACACATTGCAAACTTGTCTTCAAGTTTTGATAGTCTACCCTTAGTTTCTTTTAAGGAGTTTTTCCAGCTTTCAATAGAGTTTTTAATTTCCTGGTAATCCCTTTGAATCTGCTTCATGTATTCTATATTTTCTTTATATTCTTTATCGAATGTTTCTCTCCTTTTTTTGTGTTTCTCCCTTCTTCCATCTGTCATCCTAAGAAATGCTTAGCATTTCTTTTATTACTCTACTCATATCTTGCTTTACCTGATTTAATATTTCAGTTTTGAGCTCATCTACAAGGTCCTGAAGATCTCTTAATGTCCATTGAAACCATGTCTGATGTTGCGTGTTTGCCGCCCTCAGTCTCCCTTGTTTTTCCCTCTTCTGGATCAGTGCTCCCAGGGTTCTGGGCTGGGGGCCTCCCCCTGCCTCTCTCTCCTGTCATGGTCCTGGCTTCCTCCACAGAGGTTACAGTGCAGGTCCCATCCCCCTTCCCTGTTGGCCACATTTCCTCCGAAGCACGCTGGCGAGGGACCTCCATCCTCTCCTGACTGCTCTTGTCACTGAGGTGTAAGCAGCGGCTGCATGTACCTGCCCCTCCCCACCGGCCAGCCAAATTTCAGGTGCCTTCACCGGTTAGTGTGTGCTAGGCACAGGGAATCGATTTGGGATGGCTCATTGTGTCCCGGCCAGGGGCGTGGCCCAATCCAAGCAAATCCCACAAATCTCCTCTGGGGAGGGAGTAACCAACTGAAGTCACTGTCACTCCCAGTTCAGGCTCCTCCTGCCTGATTCCAATATGTCGCCCGTTTGGTCGCAGCCTTCCTGTAGGTGGTGGGTCTCATTCCCAGCACTGACTGTGGATTTATGTATGTCCCTTCACTGGCTCCCCTCTCCATTGGGTTCACCAACCCCTGACATCAGCGCTGCTGTGCTTCCTGTGAGTGGTGGCGGGAATGAGTTTGGGCAGCTCTGCCGGCCAATGCGAATGCAAGCTGGTGAAAATTGAGGTGCAAACTTGGCGGGTCGCCGTGAAAATGCTGGGTCCTATAAGTTTTAGCTGTTTCAGTTGTAGTCTCAACGTATCTGACGAGCTTTTTTACATTTTAATTTCTTCCTGTGTCAAGAGGATCCATCTCCCTCTGTCTGGGTCTCTCCAGGGTGTTTTATTCTGGCTTATGAGTTGTTTCTCCCAGGAGGCTTTGTATTTTGTTGCTCACTGGTCAGCCATCTTGACTTCTCTCTCCTGAGTCAAAGTTATGGTTTTCTATCCTTGCCTTTTGCCTGTTATGTCCCATGATGTCTGATCTATATATCTATATCTACATCTATATTTATATGTATAGGTTGTTTGTTGTTTGTTTTTGAGACAGGGTTTTGCTATGTAATTCAGACTGGGTTGAACTAAGTAGCCCAGAGAAGTGTGGGAATTCCAGAAATAATATACTACTACACCCAGCATGCATCATGTTTTGAAAAGACTGTCTTTTCACCATTGAATTGCTTTTGTGCCTTTCTCAGAAGGTATTGAAGGACTGGGGATTTAGCTTAGTGGCACAAGCACCTGCCTGGCAAGTGAAAGGTCATGAGTTTGATCCCTGGTACCAAAAAAAAAAAAAAAAAAAAAAAGTACTTGAATAGGTCTGTGTGGGTCTATTCCTAGGTCATCAATTAGGGTTCATTGCTCTATTCATCTGTCATTCTGCCAGCACTATATCTATATGTGCTATGTTAATTATGATAGGTGAATAATAAGCCTTAACATTAGGAAAAATGATTCATTCTTTTTTGATGTCTTTTCAGTGTTTCAAATATTGAAATATTTTCTTTTCATATAAATTTTAGAATAAACTTATCTATATCTACAAAAGAATTTTCTGGGATTTTGATCAGAATTAAAACAAATTTTGAAAAATTGACATCTTTAGTATATGGGGGTCTTTCACATGAGGAATGTGATAAGTCTTTCAAATTACTTATTGGGTCCTTTTGATTGTTTTATCAGCACCTTAATTTTCTAGCTTGTAAATGTTTTGTTAGTTTTATACCTAGCTATCACATTATTTCTAGCTATTACATCTAATAGTCTCTCTTCTACTCTCATGATATATTTTCCCCCAAGATTCTGCATGATAGAGAAAGATGGTAATACTTGCCATTCTGAATCTAGGTTTTTTTTGTGTGTGTTTTTGATAATAACCACTTTGGTTGGCGTGAGATGTCTTCTCAATTTTCTTTTCATTTTTGTCTTTGTGTGTAGCACTGGGGATTGAGCCCAGTACCTTTTTACTGAGCTACATCCCCTGATGTTTTTTTATTTTATAATTTGAGATGTCTCAATTAAGTTACCCAGGCATGGCTCAAACTTGCCATCCTCCTGCCTTAGTCTCCCTGAGTACTGGGATCACTCCATGTAGTTTTTAATTTGTATTTTCCTAATAGCAATGTTGAAAAAATGTTTAAATATAATTATTGGCTATTTTGCATTTCTGTTTTTGAATATTGTCTATTCTGATTGGATTATTTGTCTTTTGAAGTTAAGTTTTTGAGCTCTTCATATATTTTGGATGTTAAATCATCTGTCAGAAGAATAGTTGCCAATGTCCCAGGTCTCCTTCACATTACCAAAACAAAGTGTTACATGAGTTAAATCCAACATGATTTTCAGGCACATAATGTAATTCTTATTATTTTAGGCTATGTATCTCTGTTCTTTTGCAGTTTCACTCTCTGAAATGGTATTGCTTGTCACTATTTTACCACTAACTCTGGTGAACCCTTCTGAATATTTCAAAGTTATGGCAGTTGTCTGTGACTTTGTGGAGTTGCAGACTCCCAATTCTCCTGGCTAAATATAACTGCTTCCTTCATGGCTTCACTATACTCCATAGGAATAGCAGTCACAGCACTTTTAACACTTCATTGTACTTTTTGTGTAAGTGTTTGTCACTTCTTTCTAGCCTAAAAATCTCTGGTGGATAGGGACTTTATTTCTGTTTAATTAACTTTGCATCACTAATGTTCCTGAGGACCACGTGGGTATGCAATGTTGAATAAGTGATTGGGGAAATTAGGTGAAACCTGTTATGTCTTGTATCTAAATGTCCCCCCAAAGTCTCATGAGCTCATAGGTGGGACTGGATTGTGGATATGTGATACTGGATTAATCCACTGATGGGTTTATGGCTGGGTGTGGTGTTGAAAAGTGAAGATTTGTGGGAGGAGGTGTGTCCCTGTGAGGTAGGAAGGATCTGGAGGTATATATACTTCCTGCTTCCTTAATTTGGTGCTTTCTGCCTGCCACACCACTAGTTGTTTCTCCACTGCCACATCGCTCTGCCTTGAAACCAACACTGACTAAGGACTGAAATCTCTATAAACTGTGAGCCAAAATACATCCTCCTGTTAGTTTTGGGTGTCGGGTATTTTGTTTCAGCAACAAAAATAAGACTGTAACTAGACAAGACCCAAGCGTGAGAAAGTGATCCTTGCTGCTCTTGGGTAGTCTGGATTCTGTTAGGTAGGAATCATAGCTATAATGGTAAAATACAATGACTGGCTTTTAGTCACATATTTAAAGTAACTATTAAATTTTTTTTTGTGGTACTGGGTATCAAACCCAGAGGTGCTCTACCACTGAACCATATCTCCAGGCTTTTTTTTAGTTTTTGAGAAAGACAGGGTCTCACTAAGTTGACGAGGAGGCACTCAAACTTGTGACCCTCCTGCCTTAGCCTAGCTAGGATTACAAGTGTGTGCCACCATGCCCAGTTTAAATTTGTTTTTGCTTTTTCCAAAATGCTTCAATAAAAAGCACCTGTTTTCAATTATTTTTGTCTAATTTGTTAGCTGATATGCAGCATCATATATGCTAAGCACCTGAATTGATACCGCTGCCCTGCCTTTTTCAAAAGGAATAGAGAGTGAAAATCACAGTCTTGACATAGAAGCTTTGAATGTAATGATTTTCCATAATCTGTAGTGATTTCCCACATCTCTGAACATTCACATTACCCACCCCACATCACGCACCCCTCTTGTGTTCTCTACCCTGGCTGTTCATTAGATACACCTGGGGGTCTGTTAAGTATCCCCAGATGGGCTTCCTGTTTTCCTTTTTGTGACCAAGTTGATCAAGTGTCTTGAGTAATGTCTGGAATGTAGTATTTCATGAGTACACCAGATCTGAATCACTGAGACTAGAAAATCTCAGAACCAGTGTAGGAGGCATGAGACGTGGGAGGACACAGTGGTTAAACCTGGCAGAGTTGCTTCCGCAGTCACCTTGCATCTGTCCCTTGACTTGTTTATTGTTTAGCTGCTGCTAGGCTGTTGGGTTGGTTTCTATCTCACCCGCCTCCGGGGTGTTAAGCTTGCCTTCTCCTGCCTCTCTCGTGCGTGTTGTGGGATAGAGCTTCCTGCAGTGCTACTCTGATCTTGTGATCACGTGTGTGAATGTAGCTCTTGTGTATTTTGGGGTTTGACAGGGAAGGTAGGTTTAGGCTATGCCCAGAGCTGACTTATCCTTTAGCCATGACAGAAAAAGGCTTAGTGCCATGCATCCATGATTTAAAAAAAAAAAAAAAAAATCAATAAAAATAGAGCTTTTATATCAAAGAACATGACTTAGTATGTAATATATATTCATTTTTATACGAGTATTCATCTTTATACACCTTTAAACAAAGTTGTAAACCAGAATTTTTAATATTTTAATGGATATTTCAGTATTTGAAGATTTTTTAAAAAAATTTTTGCCATGAAGGTACAAGTGCCCCAGACCCACAGCTCTGGTTGTGACTTGCCTGGGATTATGTAGAGTATGGCACAGAGTTGACACTGAGTACATTAACTAAATTTAGGCCTCTCTTTCACAGATGAGGGAGCTGGGACCCAGAGAGGTTGTGCCTGACTGAAAACTGCATGGGACTGAAAACTGCATGGCCATAGAGCCTTATGATCATAGCTGGGTTTTCTGACCACTGGCCATTGCTGCTACCCTGAGTCATGCTCCTTTGCCTCAAAGCCTTCTGAAGTGACTTTGAGAGTATGGTTTCTAAGTGATTGAATAGATGCCTTCTAATGCTTGTTAGTCACAAACAGCCACCTTGTGATTGTGACACTTTCATTGCCTTACACTAGATAATAGTTTACTGTGTGTTGTAGTGAGGGGTTTTGAGGAGAACAATTAGAATCAGGACAGGGAATTTATATTCTTATGATGGTCACCCAGAGTTAACACAAGAAACTGCAGGAAATCTATCCACACCACTAAAGACATTGAATAGTTAGCCAAGGGCGAATCCCACAGCAATGTCCCACATGAGTCCAGATGAAGACCCAGAGCTCATGACAATGCTTCCCACGAGTCCAACTGGAGGTCAAGAGCTCACAAGAAGGACTCACGCCAGTTTCTTTTATGGATCCGTGCTGGGAAGGCCCAAAGGTCAGTGGTAGAAGCTAGAAAGTCTGTGCCAGCAGAGTGAAGGAGCTATGCTGGTAGGTTGAGAGTTCTGTGCTGCAGCTGAGAAGTCACACTCACAACAAAGACCAGGGCTGTCTGAAAAGCATCACAGCCATCCTCAGTGACACGGAGGCCCTGAGCTCCTCCTCTGACAAGCACAGTCGAATACATGCCAGGAAGCCATTGAGACAAGTTCAACCTAGAGACCAAGCTGCACACGTCTTCCCCTCTGGAGCCAGGAAGCCATGCTCAATGTGAGGACCAGAGCTTCTTCAGGAGAACCTAACGGCTCAAACAGCAGCACCTAGGAAAACCCACTGTGCCTCAGTACTCTAACACATAGCTTCTCCTTCTCCACGTCTCTATTTATGCTAGCAACTTTCCTCAGGTGAAACATCTATGCTCAGTGCCCTGATGATGTAATCCAGCTGGCGCTGACTACCAGTTTTTAATCCATAACATTGTGCTACTAATAAACCACATTTTATTTATTTATTTTTAAATTTTATTTAAAGAGAAAAAGCAAAACAGAAAAAAGAGGAAAAACAATACAGAATTTAAAAAAATAAGAAATCACTAGTTGATAAATTACATATTGTCTTCTTAGATATAGTTGTTCAAGTTATAAAATTAAAGCATACAAAGTGGACATTCAAACAGTGAGGCTGCAAACCGTTCTGTTCAATGATCCAACAAAAACTTAGCAACATGGTTATCAATCTGACACACTTAAACATACTTACAGTTATATCCTTTAGAGTGCTTTCTTTTCCTCCTTTTGCTTTTTAGGTCCATTATCTGTTTAGTTATATCATGTTTCGGCTTGCTCAGTACCTTACTGATCTGTTTTGTTGTTGTTATTTACCTTTTTTGAAAAAATTTGTTTATTTATTTTTCATTTTTTAAAGTAGTAAAATACCACAAAACAAGATGGAACAAAGCCAATTGAGACAATGTAGTGAAATTGGTACAGAACTTCACAGCAGGTTACCGGATAACAGTAATAGGTACCATAGTATATCTCATTTTCTTCACAATAGTTGTTCTTTCAATCAGGTATAGTAAAATCAAAGGAAATACAGAACATTATAGAATTTATCAAAATAGAATATTGAGTAGAGCAATACCATTAATCAGAAAAAGTGATAAAAAATATTTACCTTCAAAGAGTTGGTAGAAGAAAATCCCCATTATTTGTTATATTTCATATAGTCAACCTCCCAAGAAATGCTCAGATCTCTGGCTCCCATTTGCTAAGGAGGGTGGGGTGGGGGATGAATGTTTGAATCTCAGCTCGTGCGCTGGTAGGCTCACAGCTGCTTACCAGGGCAGAGATCTGGTTGCTTGGTTTCCCAGCGCCCTAAGTTCTAACATGACGCAGATCTCAGAAGACGCTGATGGTTCTTGCCCTGAGGTGGCTGTAGCTTGCCAGGCCCCAACCACTTACCAGGATGGTGAGCAGGTTTCTTGGTTTTCCAGCACCCTAAGTTCCAACATGACACGGATCTCAGGAGACACTGATGGCTTTCACCCTGGGGTGGCTGTGGCTTGCCAGGCCCCAGCCACTTACCAGGACAGTGAGTAGGTTTCTTATAAACCACATTTTAAAGGAATAGGTCTATAAGATAAATAAAACTGCTGAAATGGCTAGAACTTGCTTTATTGACTGTTATGTTTCAAAATGAGAATGTATCTGGAGGCATGTAGTACTTAGTAGGTTGTCAGGTATTTTCTCTCTTCCTTTATAGGCAACATTTTTAGTCCTCTGCACATATAACTTTGTTACTTATTAGTCTGTTAGATTAGGTGCAAGAATTGCACCCAACTGATTAACTGCACTAAAACCTCATTTGCCTTCATGACATGTGAGGATTAAGAGACCTTTAAACTCTCTACTGTTTTGCACATATGGACTTTATTTCACAGAGTTAGTATCATAATCATAATTTTTATTCATTCAGTTTTTCAGTTATTTATACAAAAATATTGACTACCTTTTCTGTAGTGGGATCTCTTCTGGGGTCAAGAATATTGAAATGAATAAAAAAGACAAATTCTTGCTCTGAAGGACTTTGCTTTATAATAGAGACATTAAAATTATTTAGGTGACATTTTCAAATTTGAGATTTTTAATGGTTCTAGATAATGTGTGTGTAAAAGTAGTAACCTTATACATTTATAATTGTTAATCAAGCATAGGGTAAAGCTGGGGATATACATATTTTCCCTCTTAATTGTTAACTTTATGTTTTAGTCAGTTATAGCTGCTGTATCTGTAGATGGGGTGGCTTTTGAACAACAAAAATTCATTTTTCACAGTTTTGGAGCCTGGAAGTTCTGGATGAAGGTGGGTTTATGGTCAGGTTCTGGTGAGGATACTCTCCTGGGTGCAGACTGCCATCTTACATGGCCAAATGGAGATTAGAAAGTTTTTGGGGTGGCTTTTCTAAGGCCCTAACCCTGCTCATGAGCACTCCACCCTTATGACCTAATCACCTCTCCAAGCCCTGCTTCACAGTAGCATCACACTGAGTGGTCAGGATTTGTGGGTGGGGCATGAAATTTAGTCCATATACTTCATCTTTTAAATTTTGTATGTATACATCTATATCTTGTGAGCCCTTTCTCAGAGAGTGGATTCAGTGGCAGGAGTTTTGAAGTTTTTATTATGGACCATATTCAGGAAGTGTTGGCTCCAGATTTCCAGGTTTCTTGGCATTAAGCCAAAAAAAACACATATGTACTTGTTGAGTCATTTAAATCCAGAATTCTGATTTTTAATGATTTCGTTCTCCCAGTCTTTTAGTTATCCTACTCACACATGGTGTGAAGTGAATTATTTTTCAGGAGAATGATTTTACTGAGTCCTTCCAAAGCACTTCATGTAAATCTTAAAAATTTCCCCCATATTTCATTTCACCCTCATGCATATTAACTTGTCTAATATTTAGGGAGCAAAGTTCAAAGCCTGGGCTATAGAACCAGATGGCCTGGGCTCTTATCCGAGCTTTGCTTCTTGCTAGTCAAGCTGCCATATTTTCATTATTAAAATAAAACTAATGATCTTACATATCTCATGGGATTGCTGTGAGGAGTTGATCAGTTAATACAAATAAAGTCCTTAAAACATTGTCTGATGCACAGCAAATGTTAGCTGTTGTTATTACTGTAAATATTTCGCATTATATAATTAGCACAACAAGTTTGAGAGCAGACATTTGTTAGCTAAAAACATCCTACTACAGAATAGCTTCCTGAGATAGCAGCCTAGGTCACTCAGGGCATTTTACAGTGGAAATAGCGTCCCCCTACTCTGGCAAGCTGGTAAGCACAGGTCAGGTAAAGAGGTTATGCTTTGTGTGTAAGATCATACACTCGCATGCACTGTAACTCAAAATGTACACCAAGTTTCCTGGAAATAGATTTTCCATCTTTGTTTTGTTCAGTGAAACCAATTAACTTGCTACTTTGCCAGAATCTTTCTTTGTTATTCTTAGGGGTGGGTGTGGGAGGGAAGAGTTTGAATCTTTGCAGCACGTTATCCCTTGTTTATATTCTGTAAATATTCTATGAGATCCAGAAAATTGCCCACCACACTTTCTTGTGAATTTAGCACATTTGTGAGCCTGAAGAAATGATATTTACTTGCTGATGATCTAAACTAGTGGATGTAAATGGGCCTAAATTAGCAAATGCAGCAGGCAGGATTACTGCCAATGGGTGTGCCTCCCTCCCTGATTCACATTTCTGTCACATCCTGGACTCTTGGGGAACAGGAGAGTAGCTTTTTGTGCCACATATGTCTTTGTTTTTATCCTGCTGTGTGTGAGAGGGCAAAGTGACAGGCAGCATATAAATAGCTAGCTCTCACTTTTATTTTTAGTGGTAATGACTTTTTTTTTGAAATGGGATTTCTTATTTAATAAGTTATGGAATGTAATTACCACCTAGCTGAAGAGACTGAATCATACCCCTTGGGAACTCTCAGTAAAGTTATTGTCCACTTATTGTGGAATAAAATAAGCCTGGTGATAAGACAGATAAACTTTAGCCTGCCTCAATGCTCAGCCCTCATCTTTCCTATTCCTCTGTCCCTTTCTCCTGTCCCTCCTTGCTGTCTAATAAACTGGAATGACAAATGATTAAAAGTGTTTCTGGAGTGAGCCAGATGCACTCAATTTATGCCACTAGCTGTAGGAGGAAAATTTCTGCCGTGTTATCTCTCTCACTATCCAAGGCTGTCCCTGTACCTGGATTTTCTCTCTCCTCTTTATTGAGTAGTCGCCCACAGCCTTTAAATTCTCCACCAAGGGCCATCCACTCAGGACCCCTTCTGTCCTCTTAGAAGCTTTCTTTCAAATATTTTCTGCTCTTAAAAAATAAAAAATAAACTTCTCTACCTAGTTACCCCAAAGACTTCATTAAATGATCCCCATCTACCCACTCTACCTGGTTTGTGTTCCAGGAAGGCTGTCTGGTGATTGAGCTGCTTTCATGAGGGTTAAGTGCTATTGTTGAATTAAATCTATATGTAAAAGAATTCCAGAGTCAGAGGCATCTTCAAGTTTTTATGACGGTTTTAGGCATTAGATTAACCCTGAAGTCACTCACATTCTGAACAGTTTGGATCCTTATAGAATGATTGGAGAAGCAGTGAGCGAAGGTCCTTGCTGATGTGGAAAAGCAGTGAAAGGTTGTTTTTGACTGTGGCTGACCTTCAGTCCCATTCTCTGTCCTCACGCCAACTATTCTTTCCACCTCAGTGTCCTCAGGAGATCCACTCCAAACAGAACTGCAGACAGCACCACAGCATGAATGCTTTTCAGGATGTCATACTGACCTGTTCTGTGGACTTGCTGTGAGATGATAATGGCAGGGAGAAATGGGGCTGTGTGCTTGGGCTGCTTTGTTCTCTCAGGCTACAGGACAATATGGTGCTGTATCTAGTTTCCTTGTTAACTGTTCAATGGAGTTTCCATAGATTCTCAAGTGAATGCAATTGGGTAGCTCTTAGAGAAGGTGGGATTTTTAGGGAGTTTGCCTGTTTTCTGAGAACCTGAGAGCTCTTTTCTCCTTTCCCTACTAGTTTTAGTTCTACCCTTGCCCACACTCAAATTTTAATCCATCTCTGACTTTAGGTCCTGTTAGGTCCCATGGATTTTTGTCTTCCCTGAGCTCATAATTTAATATGTACCATATAATCCATGTATTGAGCACTTAACTGTCTTGTCTTCCTAAAAGTTGCATATCTTATTTCCACAGAAGCTCTTAGAGCCTGTGGATGTTAAGTAATTCTAGTAAAGGCAGAATAGCAGAGATCAGGGATATAACACAGGATATGCCACTGCCTGGCAAGTACGAGGTCATGAGTTTGATCTCTAGTACCAAAATCAATCAATCAAGCAGAATAGCAGTATATGAGAGAAAGTGTTATCAGTGATGTTGTTTGTCTAATTCTCTCACATCCAGAGACATATGCTATATATACTGTATCTGTATGTATGTGTGAGAGAGATCTATCCATCTATCAAAATGACTATCTTGTTCATGTATGTATATGGGTTGTGAAAACTGCAGGAAAATGAATTCATTTGTTGCTTTGGAGAGCTAAATAGGAGGTAGCAGCATATGTAAATGGTGGCATTTGAGAGTGGTTGGAGTCCTGAATATCAGCCTTTAGAATTTGAGCTTTTCTTGGTAGACATTGGGAAGCCATGAACATTTGTAGGTGGAAGACAATTGTGATGCAAACCTGATTTGGGGAGGTCTAGAAGCATCAGGTGAGAACTACGAGAGAGAAGGCCAGAGGTGTATGATTAAGAACAGCAGCAGTAGCTCAGGAGCTGAGTGACACTGGTCAGGCTGAGCTGTGAGGTCTGGGAGTGGGCAGAAAGGTTGAGTGAAAGATTTCAGGGGGGGTAGGCAGGAAAAATCATAGGATTAGAGACAGACAAACTGGTTTGGCTACTGACTATGTGACCATGGGCAATTTACTCAACCTTTCTGTACCTCCACTAGTTCCCTGTCTGAAAATGGGGACCCCCAACCTTAAACTTCATAGGATTAGATTGGTTGTAGCTTGTCAACTACTCATAGTAGATAAAATAAGAATCAGTGGAATTTGAGTCTGGTGAATGAGAAAGAGCCTAAAGATAATGAAAAGTTAACAATACTGATGAGTAAGAGTCAGTGTATTTGTCTATAAAGCCAAAACCAAGTAAACTTTGTCATTAGTACTGTGGCTGTTGAGTCTCTATCTCCTGCCAGCTTTTTTGAGTGTTAGAACCAAGAGAATTCACCAATGGAGTCTGAGGACTATTGGATGTTTTATTCATGTCTGTGTCACCACGTACTGTACACAGTAAGCACTTAATGGGTTGTGGCCTCTTTTTTGATCTTTGGCTTCCCTTAGTCCCTTTCCAATATCTGGGCCCTGTATAATCTGTCTGTAGCTCAGCTCATCTGAGTCCCTGTGGTGGTTTAGCTGCCCTGAACTTCTAGACATCATGACCTTGTGCTTGAACTGCTGCAGTAACCTCATCAGTATACCCTCTGCCTTAAACCTTTGCCTCTTCCTGCTTATTGTAGGGACTGCTCGATAATGGTGTAAACTTTTAAAGGTACATCTCTTAACATGAAATGCTCCCCATTCCCTATTAGATAAAGCCCATATTCTTTGTTCAGCTGTTTAAGACTCTTTGTGAGCACTACATTTCAGTCTAACTTTCTTTAAAACTTTTTCCACCAGGAATTGAAATGGACTCCTTTTCTAGCCTTTTCATATCTTCTTGTTATCATTGCATACCAGCTCAAATATTCCTCTTCCATGCAGTCCTTTGTGATTCTTCCATCATAGGAATAAATCCTATAGCCCTGTACTCCTGTGAGAGGCAGACTTTACATTGGCACACTTGCCTCACTGTAGAGTTTCAAGGGATGGGGATGAGGGGCCTGTTGGTTTCCTTCTACCCCATCTAATATATGATTTTAGTGTATAGCAGGCATCTAATGAATATGTGAATGGCAAACTCTCCTGGGGAGACCTGTGGCATAGCCTTTATTGATGGCACATGTTGGTTTAATGTCCTCTGCGTATGCCCAAGGATGGCCTTGTGTTCCTTCTCGGAGGAAATGCCAATCCACTTTGATCTGATTTAGAAACTGCAGATTGGACTCCAAGGTGATAATTGTCTCTTTCTTTTGGCTTTGCTTCTCTGGCCTGAATGATGATGTGATGAGGTGTGATTGGCACACAGTAGTGCAAGAGGATGGCTCTTTGCAAAATCACATCTCACTTTCTCCCTCATTTCTTACTCTCTGGCTCACTCTCTTGACTTTACTGGAAGATGGTTTTTAATTTGATTACTAGCAGCATATCAGCTTTTCAGGTCTGTGGCCCACTTGATTCTCCAGGTTCTTCTCAGAGCTTTAGATAGAGTAAGATCTTGGGAAAGACAATAGTCCTCATATTCACTACATTAGAACCAAGAAAATTCATTATATTATTATGAAAACTGTTAGATGTTGTGGTGGGTTAACTAATGGGCTACTTGTAGCACCCAGCTGAACTAGACCAGTGTGTCACTGGGTGTGGAAGGCCCACCTGAGAAGTGTTGCCAACAGTATAAAAGGAGAACTGGAGGGGAAGGTGGGGTGCTATTGATTCTCCTGGAGAAGCTTGTCACTGTGGCTTTCCTGATATGAACTCAGCTGTTCTCATTGTCAGAGGAGCTCAGTTCCTTGCTATTGCTGAGTATGGCTGTGTTTTTCTTCTGGGCAGTTCTGGTCCTTAGCTTGATGATTGCTTCCTGGCTCCAGTGCACATTTCTCAGCCTGTGGGCACAAATCCTTTAACTCACTGGCACAGACTTTCTAGCTTCCACCATTGGTTGGGCCTTCTCAGTGGAGATCCTTGATACAGATTTGCATGGGACATTGTCATCGGCTCTAGGCCTCCTATTGTATTTGTGGAGGACATTACCAGGGTTCTAGGTCCTTAGCTGGGCTCATGCAGAACATTGCCAAATGAGTCAGTGAGGAATCCAGGCCCTCATTTGGATTCTTTGGTTCTAGTATGTAGACAGATCTCCCACACTCTTTTGCATTTGACTCTTTGGCTGAACATTATAAAATAATCATATAAATTATGTGTCCTGTATTAAATGTTTCCCTGTGTAAGTCCTGACTACAACATATATATTAGTCAGGTAAGGCACAAATTCTTTAAGAATTCTTGGTTCTAGAATATCAATCCCTGGAAGGGAGCTTGGTTTGTGGAGATTTACAATTTGAATTGGAAATTAGTTGATACTGATGGGATTCATATTTGGATTTTTTGGTAACATTTTACTTCCCTTTGGATGTGGTAATTCACAGAGGCATTGTAACCGACAGGGTTGTTTTTCACACTACACAACAGAGAGCATTATGAAGTTGCTTTCCCCCTAAAAGTAAATTAAATATAAACACTCTGCAGTAATTGGATTTGAAGTTCATCCCTTCTTGTTGTTACCTGTTTGAACACCTCTTCATCAGCATCCAGAAAGATGTCTTTGTAGCCTTGCAGGTTTTTGACATCAGATAGCTAAACTGAATTGTTATCAGCAAAAGAAATCCCATTACACAGGAGCCCTGGGGTAGCATTTGGTTTTCTTTGGTTAAGGAGCTACTTTCTTATTTAGTCTTAGTATTTTCACTTTAGAACAATTAGGTGACTAAGCTACTTGACGCCCTGCCTGTGTGATTGAACCATGTGTCCAGTTTCTTTTGTGTCTCCACTGGCCTTTGGAATGGCTTATACACTTAGTTATGTGCAAAGGCTGGAATTGAGGACTGTGAATATGTGGTGTGGTCTTGACCTATCTTCCTGATGACAGTAATACATCGCTTCAAATTCAAGTAGATCTTTTTATAGGCACCTTTGGGATTTTTCTGGTGAACTAAATTACCGAATATAAATGCTTAACTTAGGATGACTGGCTCCAATAAACCTTTCCACTTATTACCTTTCTGTGGTTAATTGAAGCTCACAATAAAAGCCAACACTGGTATTTAGGTCTGTCTTATGGCTGGGCCAGGAGTTGTATGTGCTGAGCCCTGGAGTGTGTCAACAACTCTGTTATGGGAATGTTCCCCAAAACTCAAATATTGAATTCCAACCCCTAGTATTTCAGAAAGTGGCCTTATTAGAAAGTAGGGTTGTTGCAGATCCAATTAGTTTAGATGAGTCCATACTGTAGAAGGGTGGCCCCTAATCTGATGTGACTGGTCCCCTTGTAAGAAGCAGAAATGTGCAAACTGATCTATTCACAAACAGAACATCATGTGAACATGAAGACAGGGATCCAGCCGAAGCTAAAGAAAGCCAAAGTTCACAGTGTACTACTCAGCAGAGGCCTGGAGCCAATTCTTTCTGACACCTCCAGAAGGAGCCCTCTCTGCCAACACCTTGCTCTGTGACTTCTAGCCTGTGATACACTAAAATACCAGTGCCACTTGATTTTTTCTTCATCACAGCACTGCCAGCCAACTAATTCAAATTTGACCTGAGATGAAGGGATTCCCAAAGAAAAGGAAGTTTCCCTGGAAATAGGCTTTCCCCAAAAGCTTCCATATGAAGACTCTCAGGGGCATTTATGTACCTTAACTATAAAACTTCTCACAGTTGAACCCAGAGTTTGAGTGCTGGAGGGCCCTAGAGCCTTGCTTGCTTGTCATTACAGATTCTTTGAGCTTATTTCAAAAAGTTGAAAGTCAATGTACCAGAATCTTCCCTGACAGGAACATTTATTAATACAGTTTTTTAAAAATTTCTGGCTTTATTTATATTTAACAAAGGGTTGGAAAAGTAATGGTTTCTTTTCATGATTACTTTTATCAATGGAATATTTTAATTTCATATAAGAAATGTAAATGATAGCAACAGATAACATTTCTTGAGCATTGACTCTGTGCTGGATGTATTTCTAAGTCCCTTAAATGAACTAACTCATTTTATTCTTACAGTTCTCTAAGAGGAAATAGAGGAATGGAGAGATTGAATAACTTGATTAAGGGTTTTACTAGATGACCCAGTTTGTAACCTTAGGTATGAGGTTGTCATCTCTTTCTACTTTTGTTTCTAGGGAGATAGAAATTTAAAGGATACATTTATAAAAAGACTTTTACATGTGATATGTTATAAGAGTGAAAATGTTGCAGTCAAATTCACATTTTTGGGTCATGTTGTTCAAATTCTAGTTAAAGAATATCCAAGTGTCCATGAAGTGTCTTGGTCAGAAAGTGTTGGTGGGAAGTTGGCAGGTTATGGGGTATAGCTGGGGCCCAAGGAGCAGGGCTTTGGGCCCTGATCTCTACCAGCTCTATGATTCAGATGAGTCACTGCCTTTGGGGAACCTCAGCTTCCTTAGCTGTGGAGAGGACTCTCGAATTTACATGCCAGGTTTAGCGGCCAGACTCTTGAAGATATTGTCACATTATAGATAATTTTATGAAATGTGTGTTTGTGAATCTAATGAAAGTTGCCACCCAGACTCTTGTATGCTTAGCAAGAAACTTGAGACTTCATTCTATAATTTTGACTGTTTTTAAAGAGTAATTTCAGGAGTTCTTTTGAAATGGTTAACAAATTCGTAGTTTTGGATAATTAATCTTCCAAAGAAATTTTGAGGTTATGTCTTACCAGAAACCTAGTTTGTGGGGAGGGTTTTTCCACTTGTGATTTTCATATGTGTAACAGTAGAAGGGTTGTGCAGGTCATCATGAACTCTACTTAGTGCTCTCTGTATATTCATTCCACGACTCTACCTAATGAGAGCTCAGTAAATGCATGCTTTTGTGTATGCAGCAGTGAGTTTACCATCTCTGTTTAAGGCTCATGGCTTCTTTGGCCCAGCCCTCTCTTAGCAGCATAATATATTTATATTTTTCACTTTAAGGGTTTGTATTGTTTTTTTTTTGGTTCTGTTCCTGGCAACCATTAAGAAATTTTATTTGGATATCAAAGTCACTAAAATGTTACTTTGTCTTGGGAGAAGGAGAAGGAGATGTTAGTGATTTGCTTGCTTTAATCTGTATTTCTGCCAAGCAGTAGTATATGTTTCCTGTGCAGAAATCTTGCAGCCCATTTATTCAGCACCTTTTATGTGCCAGGTGCTGTTCTTGGCCCTGGGGATAGAGGAGAGAACAAAACAAATCCCTGCTTTTCTGGAGCTTGGAGGAAAGACTGCATTGTTAGGCTATGAGTGTTGTGGAGAAAAAAGATGCCATAAATTAACGGAGAAGAACAGAAATTGCAGTTACATGTTAAATAATGTGATCACAGAAAGCTCACAGAGAAGGTACAAAGTTAGAGAGGATGGTTAACAGCACACAGATGAAAATCTGGAAAGAGGGCATTTCCCACAGAAGAAGAGAAAGGTCATAAGAGAAGGCTTCTCACAGCAGCCTGGTGGTGGCCAAAGCCAGGGGCTGGAGCAGAGAAAGCAGAGGATAAGACCATGAGATCCCAGGAGGTGATGGTACTTCTGATGCTGGGTTGTTACAAGCCTCTTATAAGTATAAGTCTGTACTGACTTGAGCTGTGCAGATGTGGGGAGAACCCTTTCCCAGGATTCTGTGGCTCCTGCTTCCTCTGTTGTCCCTTGAGTTGAGTTTTGAGTGTAGATCAAGCCTTCCATTTCTGGGGTCATGGCCTTCTCCACAGAGTTTCTAGTGATCCAGCCTCATTAGCCCTGGATATTGATTCTTCCTTTTCCCCTTAAAATTCTAGAAACCTCTTCTCAGAGTACTGTATTGTCTTCTGTAAGTTTTATTACCATAAATGGTACCTGGAGAGTAATGAGAGGCTATACAGTACTAAGTGAAAATTGACATGTCAGCAAGCATTTGTCTTCTCCTTTGAATGCTTTCCATGTATCAACCCTCTCAATAACAGTAACTGCCTGAAGTAGAGACTCTTACTCCCATTTCACAGGTAAGGAAATGAAGATGGGCTGGAATGTAGTGTGCCTCAGTGATAGAGCACTTCCTGGCGTGTGTAAGCTCCTGGGTTCCATTCCCAACACTGTAAGACACCAAGAATGGTGGTGGCACATGTCCATATGTGCAGCACTGTGAGAGACTGAGGCCAGAGAGTCCAAATTCAAGTCCAACCTGGGGAATTTAGTGACTCAGTGAGACCCTGTCTCAAAATCAAATTGAAAGGACTAGGAGTGTAGGTAAGTGCAAAGACTCTGAGTTCACACCACAGTTCTGAAAAATGGAAAGAAGAAAAGAGAAAAGAAATAAACCGAAGGCACAAAGATGTTAATAAGCTCTCGAGTGGGATGAAGATTCAAATCCCCATATAACTTGATAGTGAAACTCCAAAGCTCTCTTTCCACAGGACTAAGCAAAATAGTTATTCTAATATACTTTTGTCTTAATTATCATTGCACAGCGATGCATCTTAAAATAGGGTAATATATTGCCACTTTTATAGGAAGAATAATTGCAGGAGTCAACATAGCTTAGGAAACATGTGGAGAGTGTTCCAGCAGGCAGATTCATTTCTACTTCTTGCAGGTGTGAGGGAATGTGGCTCCCTTAAAGCCCAGAAGTGGTTCCTCTGTCCCTACTAACCCTCCTCTCAAGGTGGAGGTGGAGGCCCATTCCCCATCTTCTTCAGCCAGCAATAAGTTAATGTTGCCAACAACTCGAGAATCAGGTTGATGCAAGACTAATTTCTTCTTCCATCAGAGATTGAGCATATCATACAACTAATTGGTTGTCTACTTTTTTATGGTTCTACCACTTTATGTAAAGTTGTGTTCTTTGGCAGCTGGAAGTTGTGGTACACAGCTGTAATCCCAGCACTCTTGGAGGCTGAGGCAGGAGGATCACAAGACAACCCAGCCTAGGCAACTTGGTGACTTTGAGATACCCTATCTCAAAATAAAAATATCTGGGCTTGTAGATCAGTGCAAAGGCCATGGACTCAATCCCCATACTGCAAAAAGAAAAAAAATTGCATTCTTTGGCTGGTATGATGTAATTAGTGTACGTATATATAGGCACATGCTGACATATATCATGAGGATGGATGGGAAAATTAAAGGCAGAATATTTCCCTGTAAAATGTGCTGACCAGGCTCTGAAACTTGTTTCCTTATCAAGTTCATATAAACCATCCTGCTCAAAGAACAGGAAGAATGTCCCCAACTCTGTGAGAGGGAGGACTGGGAGAGGCCCAATGAAGCCACAGTGGGATGGCAGCAGCACTGATATATTTGGAAGGAAACAGACTCAGCTCTGGAATGAGTGTGAATGCTGACATTCAGCTTCTCAGTAAAGCAGAGAATTTCATATATATTCTGAAAGAGACAAGCATGACATGTTGCTGAGGCTATTTGCATGTAGACACTTAGGAAGGTGTGAAAATTGGTTCTGTAGTATGTATTTTCTAGTTAATTTAAAAAATATTAATTGGTTAGAAGGAGAGAGAATTGATTTTTTTTTTCAAATAGCTACTTACAGTGATAGCACATTGGCTAAAAATAAAATATTATAAAAGAAAAGAAAGAGAAGGGAATGTTTAACCCAAGAGTCAGCAATGCTAGTGGTACATCATGGATTCCAGACTCTTCCCAGATGGGTCCAAAGTCTCCCCAGGCCTTAATCCACTACCTTCCTGAGCTGCTCTGTTCTCAGTGATTCCAGTGTCTGATGGTCAGGAAGTCCTAAGGCTTCAGGACAGTATCTTAGAACTGGAATGAGCCTTAACGTTATCTCATGAAGCCGTCCTGGAAAGTGTGGTGAGTCAAAGCTGGACTGAGCTAGCCACTATCTACATCTTGTTCTGGTCTAAACTTAATATTGGCCTTGGATCCAATTCCAGATTAGTTTCTTGTCTCATGCATGAATGAATTTTATTCTATATATACTACTATATTTGGAGGTGGTGAGCTTCTGGGCAAGGATTTTTATTTTGTGCTTCTGTTGCCAAAGGAACAATTTATAGTGCTACATATTATGTTCCATCAACCTGTTTAATTAGGCTTGACAGTTGGATTTCATTCTTAAACAGCTTTGTAACCCTTCTAATTAAAATCCAATGTATGGTGTTATGTCTCTTAAATTGATGGCCCTGACTCATGAGGTTGAGATGCCCTAATTAATTTTCAACCCTTAATGAATTCTACCTCTCTTCACCTTTTTTTACATCACTATAGAAGCCATTGGGGACAGACAGCAACAATTCAATATGCCATGAAAATGTATCTTCTAAAATTAACCAAATTCCTTTATTAGTATGTGATTGCATAAGTAAAATACTTTTGCTTTGTTACATAAAGTGCTTGGTGAAAGCCTAGGATTGAGATTTCATTTAAATACCAAATTTTACCAAGCACTTTTGTTTAATAATTGGTCTTTGATATACCATATAAAGTATTTTTGGTTGTCATTTTTTTTATAAGACTCAAGCTCTAGATCTGTTTGGTACCATATTAGCTCTTTCATGCTATGTACAGGAAAAGAAATGATTACCATTAGTACAAGCCCCAATTTACAATAAAAAAAATACTCATACAGTAAGCAGAGTATTCCCAATCCTCAATCCTCCTTGACTGATAGGTTATGTATGTCCATTTTAATTTTATCACCATTTTGAGAGTATCTTTACAGATGAGGTAACTGAAGTATAGAACCATTAAACAATTTGCTTTCTCTTTAAGCTGGTATAGGGCATGACTAGATGGAAATCCAGGTGACAGCTGTCCCAAAGTCCTGTGTCCCCACTGACTTAGTGTTTGTGCCTTTGCTATAGCTCATTTTATGAAGGAAGGAATTGGGGGAAAAAGGAGTTGGATGTGGTTTGGGTGATAATAGCCAGAACGTTTAGAGCTTGGGTGAATCCAGGATTTTTACTTTAGTGAATCTGTTCTTTTTTTTTTTTTTTTAATTTAAAGAGCTTCTTAGTCTTAGATGCTTCAAATTTATTTATTTATTTATTTAATAAGCATGGAGGGATTGGTGTGAAAAATCCCCAGGGCCTAACTGTAGCCTCAATTGTCTTGTGATTTTGAATCCACTATTTGTGGTACTGGGGATCTAACCCAGGGACATTTTACCCCTGAGCTATACCTCAGATCTTTTTATTTTTATTTTAAGACAGGATTTTGCTAAGTTGTCTAGGCTAGCTTGGTACTTGGAATCCTTCTTCCTCAGCCTCCCAAGTTCCTAGAATTCCAGGACTGCACCACTAGTCACATTTTAAACACACTTTATTTTATAGAATGAGAAAAATGAGTTTTTATGTCTCAAGCTATGTATGTTTTGATAAACATACAAGTTTATTAGTCATCCTTACCGTTGAATGCTTTTTTTTGGAATAGCTACTCTTTTATAGATGTCAGAGTATCCCCTTGAATGGACTTAATGATGGAGGATTTGGGGGAAGCTTGTCACAGGACTGTGTGGTTGCTGTAGAAAATTGGGGCTGGGACATGATGGTTCCTAATCCTCCTTCCTAACCAAGAGGTTCTGATTTTGTCTGCCAGTTGCTTGATTTCTTTCAAGTACTATACCTGGTAGAAATTTCTTTTGGATCCCCTGTAAGAATAGCTGAACTATCTATTTTCTTTTGTGATTGTATTTCCATTTCAATATGGGATACATCCAGAATGGAGGTTTATATCTTTGTAGTAGGTTATTTGGGAGTGGAAAGAATACAGTAAATTAGGTTATTGGGAACAGAGCAATCTCTTTGATTTCCCTTCTTTACAATACAGTCAGACTCCACTTGGCCAAGCTGTACAAATATTGTTGTTTTAAATGCATATGCACATACCCTTCCCCCATGCAGTTATTTATCCAATTAGGCTGTGACATATTACATGATCAGAATTAGCAGGTCTAGGCTGTTAGATTACTTGGACAGGGTGAGAGGTGAGTAATCACAGCTGCATTTCAGTATTATTTTGGTTATGCACAGTATTTTTCATATTAACTGTACCAATGGGTAATGTCTTCTGTCTTTTGCAATTTGTTATCAAATTAATCTTTTCCAAATGGCCACATGCAGCATTACACATGCAAAATCTAACCAGGAGGGTAATGCTTCACTATTCATATGGATAACAAGCTGGAAATGTAACACCTGACAGGATTGTCACACATTCCATTTCTGATTCTAGAAAGGCTATACCCATCTGTCAGTCCATCCATCCATTCTGAGATATTGACATAAACAAAATCTTCACTTCCTTAGGTGGGTATGTCGGGGTGCTTCTGTTTGTTCAGCTTTGGTGAGGTTAAGTCTTATGAAATAGGGCAAATTCACAAAAGGAAATAATGTGAGCAAAATCTATAGTCAGAAAATTCTTTTTTTAAGTTAATCTTGTGGTTAAAATTTAAATGAAAAGCTGCTAGAATAGTGTGTAGCTGATCTGAAAACTACCCATTCTCCTCTTATTTTTAAATTGTGGAATGCAGCTGGGCGTGGTGGCTCACGCCTATAATCCCAGCACTCGGGAGGCTAAATCAGGAGGATTGTTGAGTGTTCAAAACCAGCCTGGGCTACAAAGTGAGCTCAAGGCCAGCCTGAACTGCATAGAGAGACCCTGCCTCAAAAAGACCAAAAAAAAAAAAAAAAATTGTGGAAAGCATATAGCCAAATTTTTAAATTGTGGATGCATCAAAAGTAGGAACATTGGAGTAGGGTGTGGCACATGCCTATAATCTCAGCACTCTGGGAAGCTATGTAGGCTCACAAGTTTAAGCATAGCCCACATAAGGTAGCAATTTAGTGAGAATCTGTCTCAAAAAAAGGAAAAAATGGTGAGGTAGCTCAGTACAAAAGTCCTGGGGTCAATCCCCTGTACTGCACTTAACTTTTCACTTTTCTTATCTCTTCTCTTATTTTAGTTTTGCTTTTATTCTTTCCATAAATCATTCAACCTAATTCCCCTTTCTGAGAAAAGTAAATACCCTTGAGGCTAGAAGCTCATAAGGGCAAGTGACAAGGTTCAAACTTCCTCCAGCTGGGAAGGGGTGAGTGAGGCTTGACACTCTTGACAAGGGAGGGATTTCAAAGGGGAAAAGGGGAGAAGCTAGGAACTTCCTTGCTACCTTTAGCTGTAGCAGCTCTACATTAACTTGTTTCCTGGCCAACATCTTTTTTACTGGGTCCTAGAGATCCTGTCTCTTCTTTCTGTCAGCCCTAGATATAGAATTGACTTCCAACTGGTGCCTCAACATCCTAGTTTTGCTCCTTTCATCCCATGAATTAAAGTAAGTTAAAGTCTCTTTATTTCTGCCATCTAGGGTGACTTCTGTTCCTTGCTGGGACTTTGGCTAGTATAGAAGATTCTTGAGGGAAGGAAAGGGACCATCCAGAAGAACAATGATGCATTCCACAGGGCAAGAATGCAGACTTGGGCTCCCAAGAGGCATTGAATTGGTGACCATGCCATATATTCTGTCATGTGTGCGCACTTGTATATGTGTGTATAGAAGACATATTTGTCTGTTGAAATGTTCAAAAAGTGGCAGCCTCCTTCATTAAATTCAGGAAAAGACTATTAGGTTTTATACTAGCCTCTTAGGGATGGGGTGATTTTGGAACAGGGATTCACGAATAGGAATAGATAGTTGTGAGATAAGAGAACGGGGCATGGTATTGTGGCTGGAGCAATTGGGCATGACCTGCCAGTTGAGGAGATTGTTAACCACTGGCACAGACCAGCAGTTCTCAAGCTGACATGAGATAGCAGGCTGAACGCTGCACCTGGTGCCAATTTCTGACAGGAGAACACGCCTCACCTGGCACCCGATGTCAATTTCTGACTCAAGGACAAGCCGAGCTTAGCATCTGATACCAGTCCTCTAGCACAGGAGCAAGTGGACCTACCTGGATCAACTGTCAAAGAAGATATAAAAAGATGGCATTTGATTGACTTTGGGTTCTTTGCCCTATTATCCTTGCAGTGGGGTCTGTTATGCCCGCAGGATGCATCTTCTCTTCTCTCTTCAAAGCACCCTTTTTCCTTTGAGTACTTCTTTTGACTTCTTTCCCTTTTCTTCTTATTTTAACCCTAAATGTTAACCTGTCACATTAACCAACTGTTCCAGCCAATTCATTTAATGGGACTGAGTAAGAGCCTGAAAAACACTGCTGATCCTTATGCCTGACAACAGTTGGGGCCCCGGGGAGTGTCCAAGCCAAGGGAGTTGGGGACATCGCACGCAGCAGTATGGACGGGATGTGATTGTGCATAAATAAAGGTACTTACAAGGCTCAGAGTTGACTGTGTAGCATATTAACAGTGTGTAAATAAGAGGGTCTTTGATCTTAATTTGATTTAGGATGTTTAAGAGGTATGTCCTACTTCCTGTCCTGAGACAACCTGATAGCCAGGAAAGAAAGGAACCAATGCGGGGAGGGCAAGGTCAGGCATTTGCAAGGTGCCATGTCTGCCCTTTCTGTGTGGGACATTAAAATGTTTGCAGATGCATTAAATATTGAGATAGGTATGATCCCTGTCAGCCCTAAAGGACAGGTCCCCCCACCCCCTGTTTTGTAAGCAGAGAATCTGGAGGTGCCAGGCCATTATCTGTCTCTCCTGCTGATTCCTTTTTTGTGTGGGAGACCTTTCTGTCCTGGAAAAAGAAATTCTCAGCCTCTGAGAGGCATTCTGTCTGATTGGTAAGGAGTCCTGCTGGGCCATTCACTCAAGGTTAAAATTCTTACTGCCACTTAATATGTGGCCCTTTCATGTTGGAGAAGCTTATTTTGTAGCTAAAATTAGGCACAGGTGGGATGAAGCCCTTCTAATGGGCATGCAGCTTTTCCCTGAAGGTGCCTACAAGGGGCCCTGTTGGCATTTTGTTTAATTTAGGGTTTAGTGAGGAAAACAACAGCAATAGGCTTTTATGATGACTAAAACCATCATGAATAATTTCACAGGTAAGTCAGAACCCATGACCTAATTTTTAGCATCTTTAAGATCTCTAGGAGTTTTAAAATTCCTCAAATCCCCTCTACACTTCCTCTGTGTTCTCTGTGCCTTGCCATCAGCTGACCAGCTAATGCCCTTGCCTCAGGGGCTCGTGCTTGAACACAGTCCATGGCCCATCATCCTAAAGCTTCTCTATTGCCCATACCGGTGCTGTCATTTAAATTTTCATCTGACTGTGTCCGCTGTGTCTTCTATTTCCTTTGCTGGCTTCTTCATCCTTGGCCATTTCTTAAAAACAGGATTCCCCAGAATCTTTCAACCTTCAATCTCTAGGAAATACCTATATCCTGTGCTGGCTTCTGTGTGGTTGTGTCCCAAGGTTCCCTGAGAGTCTAGTGACTCCTGAGGTAACTCCTGCTTGGAGACTCTGTTCTACCCAACAGGCCTTGTTTTGTCTTAAGATGGTGATGTGGAAACCTTTCAGAGACTTGAGTGACCAAACTGCAACCCAAAACCCACTAATTTATTGCAGAGTGCCAGCTCTGCAATTAAATCCAGATACTGAGTTTTTAGTTTAGAAAGACAACTCATATGTGAACATCTTTTGTCTTAAAAGAAAAACACAATAACAGAGCTTTCAATGATACAGCTTTTTAGTAAAAGATAAGTTTGTATTTGGCATGGTTTTGCATAAGTAATGTGATCTTTGCTTTTCTTTGCTTGCTAATAATTTGTCAAGCCTTGGCTCATGCTTTGTTAGAGAGCAGCACATGCTGTACTCAGGTCATCTATTAGTTTCTTGTATCAGATTTGATTTAGTTCAATGCCGAAAAGAGCTATTTGTAAGCATAAGATGATCCAAACAAAGTAAGAAAAGCAATCCCAAGTGCTTCCACTGACTTAAAACTATTTGGCAAGAATTCTATACTTTAAGGATTTCATTTTCAGAACTGTTAACTGTGCTGTCCTTTGTTATCCCTTCACACACTATCTTCTCAAATGTTGCATGCAAGTCATAAAATATCTTTTTCCAGATAGAGCTTTCTTGAAATTACAATAGCTCTGTTTCCAGATTTCTAAAATCTCACCCATGTAGGCAGGAAGACCAAGTTCTTTAAATTTGGTTTTATATGGAGAAAACACAGGGTTGTCTCCTCCTTACAGCACTGTAAAAATCTGTTGCTCTTAACACACATCTTATTGGGTGCATGGGAAAGAGCTAGGAAAAGTCTGAGAACCTGATGCATTCATGTCTCACTCACTCATGAGCTGAGGAGCAGACACCATTCTAAACTGCTGCACTGGCAATACTGTGCACACAGTAGACCCTTGGAGGTAAAGACAACTATGATAAGACACCAGGCTATTGTCTGACACCAGAGGGACAGTGTCAGCCTTGCTCCTGGCTACACAGTGGCAGAAATGCTGGGAGAGAGAGGTCTTGGCCATCGTTCAGGTGGATGTGTTTCAGAACTGCTTAACTAAGTCTCATTTTGTAGGTAAAATATCAAGACTAAACACTGTTACAAAGTTATCCCCAGGTATCAATACTTGTCTTTTATGATAATTTCCTTCTCAACTTATCCCTCAAGCTACGCTGAAGAAATCCAAGAATATTCTTTCCAAGAGACTCTGAACTTTCTCCTTCCCCCCTCACCATCTGGACTCCCATTCTGCATGCTCAGGACCACCCCTCACCCCTATTCTCCCCAGATCCTAACATGTCTGGGCTGGCCTTGCTTTGAAAATGGATCTTGCTTTTTTTTCTACTTGATGATTTGTATGCAAGCTAGTAATTTGTCATACCTTGGCTCATGGTGGTCAGGTCACGAGGCATCTTTCCATCTCTTTTTTTTTTTTTTTGCAGGGGGGGTCCCAGGGATCAAATTCACGACCACACGCTTACAAGGGAGGCGCTTATGCCACTGAGCTAAATCCCCAGCCATCTTTCCATTTCTTAGAAAGTACTCTTTTCTGTGTGGCATACAGCCCTGTGCCAGGGTGCTCAGTGCTCCCAAGTGGACAAGCCTGAGTTTCTGCACCCCACAGCTCAGAGCTCTTGTGCACAAAAAAGCCTGCACAGCTGTGAGCGGTGGTCTTATATTAAACTGAGCCATCACACAGTCTGTTCTTTTCTTGCAGCTGGGAAACCTATAAACACCATGGATCCTGTTAATAAGCAACCCTCTTGTTTGGTCTTCAAATGATTTTCTCATCCAAATGGGCATTTTCTTGGTGGAAAAAGGGATGCCAGAAGATCATGACAAGTACTGAATAAGAAAAAATGACATTCAAACATGTTTTCTTAGGTTTTTGGTATAGTCTGTGCCCTTCTATTCTTAATGGTTGGCCATTTTATCTTGCAAATTTGCAAATCTTATTTTCATAGGATTTACCTATTCTGTCTCCTGGGTTTTACCTATCCTGTCTCCTGGGTTTTGAGTGTCTGTAACTTCACTGTTTGGTAATTTAGGTTTTATTTCTTTTATTCCTTCTTGTTGTCTTAGTGTCTTGATTTATCAGTTTTTCCTAGTGGTTTCTAAAATTTTATCCTTAATCTTAGAAATGTAATTAAAAATAAGACACCAGGCTATTGTCTGACACCAGAGGGACAGTGTCAGCCTTGCTCCTGGCTACACAGTGGCAGAAATGCTGTTGAGTAGTAGCCAGAGGCTGTAGGGCGCAGGCTGCATGATAGATGGTGCCTGCCAGGACAAACTGTGCTCTCTGTGGGTCCCTCTTGAAGTTCACCCCCCAGGCCCTTCACTCCTTGGGATCCTGCAGTGGAGGTAGAACCACACCTGGTATCTCTAGCTAATAGCTGAACTGGAGCCCAGGGACATTTGAAGTTTTGTAGGTGAAAACATGCAAGCCTTAAAACAGTGAAATAATTGAACTAAATTTTTATCTAAAATGTGTGGGACCCAGAATCCTCTGGTTAATTGAACAGTGTTTTCAAGTCCATTTTCTCATCTTTGTGTGTATCGTCACACTTAATATTAAAGCACTACAAATCTCTGGGCATCACATCTATCCACATGCCACCAGGAACAGGAGTTGGTCTTCATCTGTCCAGAACAGGGTGTCTCAATCTCAGCAATGTTGTTATTTGGGGCTGGATGATTCGTAGTTGTGGGGGACTGGCCTGTGCCTTGGAGTATGAAAAGCAGGAAAACTGGTCTTTACCCATTCAGTGCCAATTATAGCTTCCTCACCCCAAACTGTGGCAACCAACAATGTCTTGCCAAGTATTGGGGTGGGAGGTATGTGCAAATGTACCTCCCATTGAGAAAAAATGGTTACTATCTTATTGCTGCATCTTAAGTGCCATTTTTAGACAGTCTTTTTTTTGTTTTGATGTACATTTCAGCTTAAAATATGGAAACATTCTTATTTGGGTTTTTCCAATTGTTAAGAGTACACACACAGTGAGAATCTGTCCTGTAGAGAAATAACCAGTCTTCCATATTCGAGTGCTTCTGTGGCTCTGTGTGCATAGTGTAATAACAATGATATCCTGAGAAGACTGAACCTCTGTTTCGCCAGGCCATGTAAATAAGCTGTTCAATTTTCTTTTAGGCTGATTGAGCCGGAAAACTCACTCATTGATCAGGGGCTGGACAGCAGGTGGGCTAGGCCCACAGCTTTGTGGGGCCTGGATATCTTGGGCTTGTTATATGTTTCCAGTGCAGTCCTGTGTCATACTTCTAGTGACTATATTTATTTAAAAGGGGACGCATAGAAGTAGGGTCTAAATGTGAGAATATAATCTCCCCCAGTGTAGCAATCGTTTTTATTAGCTTTCTAATTTGAGGACTATTGGCTGTTTGCAGGGCTGTACAGGCTTCTTTGCATGGGTCATGCAGGGGAGTTCATTTTACATCATTAAGAACTTAAGGTTCTGTAATAAGCATACAGTTTTCTAAGCTCCAAAAGCCTGTCTTGGTGGAACAGCAGTATGTGCTAGGAAGGGCACATGACTGAAAGTCAAGATAAGAGGATGGTAGCATTTGCTTTTGGACATGTTGATGGTGGAGCCTCAGTCAAGTAGTTATTTTCTCTGGATTCTAGGGCTTTTTTTTTGCTGCATAAAGATGCTGGACAAGATAGAACATCTCTAAGGACTTTCCAGCTTTAAGTAAAAATGCATTATTTTAATTAAAGTGATAATGAACTGGGGATCTTCAAATATAATTAAGTAGAGTTGGAGAGGTATCTTTTTCTAACAGAAGGAAATGTGGAATGATATTAAAAATTATATTCCATCAGTGAAACTTTCAAGCACTGGAACTAATTAATGTTGCCATGGAGAATCTGTGGCCTGAGAACAGAGCTGTCTGCATCCTCTTTCAGTCTCCACTCTGAGGTGGGCTGACTTCTTTGGAAGTCATGTGCATCTGGAGGCGACTATGTCCTATGCTCCTGTGAACCTGGAGATATGGGTGTCAGTTCTTGCTGTATGCTATGTGATTTGGGAAAGTTGCTTTTTGATTTTTCCTCAGTGATGAGTTCACTTTTTAACGTGAGAAATTAAGCTATGGTATTATGTAGAGAAGGTTAATAGAGCAGGCTGGAGATGGGCTATCCTCAGAAAGGCCTGCTTGCAAGATTGACCCTTGGGCTGTGTTTTGGAACTTGGCTGGTACAGTGCCCTACCCTGACAGTAAACTTTCTCTAAGAGTGGCTCACTGTGTCTAAACTATGTGTGTAAAACCATGTGTTTTAAGCTGATCATCTGGTTTTCTTCCAGAAGCTGAGGTTCTGTTAGGTACTATGTAGAAGTACTCATGTGAAAGGCCTCCAGTAAAGTCCCTGTGCATGGAGTTTCTAATAAGCTCCCTGGCAGACAACACTTTGTACAAGACTCCCAATGTGTGGAGGAATGGAGCATGTCCAGTAGGACTCCACTGCAGGAAGACCCTTGGAAGCTTGCATTAGGCACCCTCCATGCTTTGTTTCTTGTACCTTTCCACTTTGCTCCTTTCGCTTTGTACCATTTTATAGTAAATCTTAACTGTGGATGTGACTATGTGACAAGTCCAAGGGGCCCTTAGGGCGAGTCAGCAAACATGGGAGGGGTTTTGGGGACCCTTGACAGAGGTACTAGACTCTCTGAAAATTGTCAGTAGAATTCTTTGGATTTTTTTTTTCCAAAGTAAAAGTTATTCCAATAGCTTAGGTTTGTGTCCTCCTTAAGTTTGTGTTGAGGAAAAGATCATGACAAGGGCAGATGGGAGTGAACTAGCAGAAACACCCTTGATCTAGGTCCAAATCACAACCTTTTTTGGACATGAGATGATCTGCTTTTGATTGTGAGAAAACAAATAGGAGTGATATATGGTCAAGGCAAAGTGAGAAAGCAGCTAGGTAATGCTGGTTCAATCATTATCTTATTAACTGAATTTTACATATTGATGCGTCTGTGCTTTTGAATGAATGTAATTGAATTCTTAAGACTGAGGCTCTGTCTGCAATGTGAGGGGAGCTCTTTTGAAAAAAACCTTTGTGTGAACCAATTCCTAATTTAACTTCCAGGGCGTGCCAAGATGAGAGAGGAGGAGCCTGAGCCTGAAGCATGGAGCATTCTAATTGAAAGAGTCATGCACTGTAGCAGTCAGGAATGTCCCAGTTATAGGCAATGGAAATCCCTCATTTTAGTTAAGTAAAATAAATGAGACAGTATTACAAAATTAAACTGACCGACTCTACAGGCTCAAGTGATAGCAGAATTCTGTTTCACTCCTTTCTTGTCTTTTTCTCCTTTCTTGTCAGCTTCATTCTCTGGCTACATTTCCATGTGGATGGCCTTGAATTGTCTTGTGCTTAGGAGAAGAAAGACCTTTTCTGTCCCACTATTGCTCTCAGAGCCTGCAAAAAGATCCTGAGTGTCCAGTCACTGTGTCTAGATACTGTATTCAGGTCACAGGCTTTTCTGCATGGAGGAGGACAAGATCCTTAGTGTCAGCTACTCTGCTGGGAAGAAAACACCTCCTACCTTGGGACTGGGAAGAGAATCTCTTTCACAAGAAGAAGAAAGAAAGAGAGAATGAATAAAAATGCCTAGTATTTATTTTCATGTGGATCTCAGATACAAGTTACATGGCTTTTAACATGAATTTGAGGGGCATAGGTATCATTGCCTGGTGGTAATTGCTGGTTGCCTCTGAGAACTAAGTATGGAAACGCATTTGGCCTTATTTTCTTACTGGGCATAAATGTATTAGAGGCTTTGGTCCAGGCCAGGGAATGGAGATGTGAGTACAGCTAGATTATACAGTTTAATGAATTTTTGTAAAGTGAAATATAACTGTGCAGTCACCTGACAACCCTTCTAATATCCCCACCAGACACTGTTCTCTGCCCCAAAGATAACTACTATCCCGATTTCTACCATGGTTC